>JAQISU010000242.1:9415000-10015000 GCA_029339505.1 Unio delphinus | reverse complement strand
AGATGATAAAATAGGCCATAACTTGGTCGAGTTAAAGACGAGTGATAGGGTTTTATTTTGAAATTCATTTGAGACATGACTGTTAATTAATGAGATTAAATTGTTGTTTATTTGACTTTCACATTTTGTGTATTCATTAATTTAACTGTTGGCACCACAGACTGGGGGCTCTGAGCATTGCATCTATCACTACTTCAATTCCTCACAAAAACATGCCAGGGGGGTCTTTTGTAATAATTTAAATAATAGTGGGAGCACCCCACCCAACCTAAATAACATGGAAAACCTCTATATATGCCATAATTATTCTTAGATGATATCCTTCAGTTTTTTATGCCTGACTGTACATGTACTCTTGAATTAAAGTTATACCTGTGTACATGCACATTTGTACATTGTACTTATATAAGTTTTAGACATTTCATAATATATAATAGTTAGTTTTACAGTGTATGCAGTTGTGTACATTCATCTGGGTATTCATATAAAGGGTATAATTATTTCTATGGTAAATGAACACATTTTAAAAAACTGAAAATTTGATGCTTTTAAATGGTGTCAAGTATGTTTGATTTAGTTGTAATAAGATGGCTGATGATGCACATATGTGATATAAGCATTCAAGGTCGCTTTAGATGAACTTGTATTTTAGTCTTAAAAAACCTTATTCTGTTTCCAGAGCCATTTTGTTTTACATGTAATTGAAATTAATGAGCAGTAGCTGGATAGAATAGTATCCCAGTGTTTGTAGTTCTGTTGATATTTGCAAGCAAATCTGTATTCATGAAACACTGCAACAAGTTTTGCTTTCTCAACTCAATATGAATATGCGTTATTTATCATTTAACTTACTGTGTTACTGTATATGCACGATTAAAATCATGTTCACCAGTGTATTTTTGTTTTTTTATATTCTTTGCATCCCAAGACAATGCTAGTCAACTTCAATTCATCCTATGTTTTTAATAAATAGTCTCCTTACAGTTGCTTTCAAAACATAGCCATACATATAATCATTCTTTAGTGAGTAGGTAGCTAAAAACTGTTTAACAAAACTTGTTCATGCAAAATAAAAATTGCATACTACAAAAGAAATGTTTTATACAACTTAAAATCAACATAAATTATAGTATTCACACATCATATATTTGGATAGATCATCCAAGGTTTCTCTTGAGTAAAGCCATGGTACTGGCCAAAATTATTTATCCATTATACGCCATACACAACAGCTTGGAATGACATGTCTGTTTCCAGTACTTTGGTATCCGTTAAGTCCATAAAATAAACTGCCTGTTAGCAGTATGCCTTTTCCCCTGGTTGTAATCATTATCTTCTTCTGCTGCCAGGACATCTTGCATATACCTCTGTGCAACAAGGAGCACAAATTCATCTAAAACAACCAATTCGAAGTCCTGCAGAAATTTTTAAAAATTTGTCAGTAAAAAAAAATTCCAAATAAAATAAATCCATTAAATATTATGTGGGAAAATATTAATTTTTGTGTTATGCAATGAAGCAAACGTGTAAATATACAAACAAATGCGCAAATCACATAGACTATCAGATACGTGAACGTGAGGTGGTAATGCAAATGCACAAGAAAATCAACTTTATTCTGAGCCAATGAAGCAGCTTTCGCGAGACCTTTTAATAACGGTTCTGATTACAATGATACAAATTATCATATTTTTTGTTGGTTTATCTTAGAACGTAACAGAATCACACAAACACGAGAAGTAAACACTTTTAAGAATGGCCCCTTAGGAACCCCTTATTGTCAGGATTTTCCATCATATTGACTTTTTTGCCTACTTCTTGTAATTTATCATATATAATGAGAAATCTATAAGCAAAACATATATTGTGGGTGACTATAAAGAACTATGGAGGAGGACAGACGAAGAATAAGGCAATAATTACATCAAAAGAGAATCACATGCTTACCTCGACTTCCGTATTTGTTGACGCGCGTCACTTGACAGTGCGACTTCGGAGAATATCGGTAAATTCCATTTCTGCATAATTAATTAGCAATCCGTACAGAAAATTGTTATATTTTCATTGATTAAACTTACAGTTGTACATTTTTTGAAACTGAATGACCTGTAATTCCTCATTATTTCTACTATACTTTTCATAATATCATGCATTTGCAAGAACAAAAAAGACGAAAATCTTAGGTTATATGCCTTTAAATAAACAAGGACTGAGTTTTCTGTCAAATCAACTTGTCTTCTTGTAATTCATTAAGTCGGTACTCCAACCTGTATTAATACAGGAGCTGATATTGCTTTTTTAATATATAATATAAGGGACGACAATTTCTCATTTCAGCTCTGTGAGTCAACAATTACTACAATTTCAGCTTAAAACAAATAGCAGTCTGTTTTTCAATTAGAATTTCCACTGAATATTGCCTCCCCATTTTTTATATTTGGACATTTAGGTAGGGTTCTGGGGTTACTGCAAGAGCATAAAGAAAATTAGGAATTTGCCGCCAGTGTGCAGTAACGACATATGGTAGTCGTTTACCAGTGAGCCTAGTAAATTAAAACATATATTCACTTATACCTGCATGAAACTGATAGGAAAATGATGTATTTTTTTTTAGAAATGGTAAGTATTTCCATCGCTATGCCGTTATTCCACTGACAGACAAAACTAAACTACAGTGTAGATGCAACCTGACCCAGTACATGCCATTTGCATTACTAATCACAGGGCTTAAAAAGTCTCAATGTTGAAAGTAAAAGTCTATTTCTAGTGACTATTTCACATGATATCAACAAAAAAATTCTTTATTATCTTGTTGTACAGAAATTCAATTATTTTAATGAAAGTCAGATACTTTCTGTAAAAAAAACACTTAGGTCTGTCTGATTTATCAAGCAGAGAGTACATGTTAATGTGTTTGTCACATGATACAACAAAACTCCAGAAGTTGTTCTCGAAATATATAAATATGGTGAATTTTGATTGCTTTTGTTTTTGTATTAATATTACAACCAGTATATAACTTTCATGTTTTTTTCTTATTTACAACATTTGAAAATGAGGGTTGTTAGATTTGTGTACTAAACTAATACAACTAGCAATGCAAATCACAAGTACCATGTCAATTTCATCAATTTATCTACACCATTAACTGATGATTATATGTATTTCTTAGTTCTAATGAAGATAACATTATATAATAGATAATACCAAATCAAATTCTATAAATGACTTTAAAAGCAAACACAAGCACATTGTAGAATAATTAATAAATACTTACTCTTCATTTGTTGTAACATCCATGTATGATTCTGTGCAGAGAAAAAAAGGAGAAAAATATTAATCAACGATAAAGAAAATATAACTACAATACATGTACTATGTTTTTGATGCACCTCAAAGGACTATATATTCTTTTATTAGCTTAGAAGATTTTTGGACATATGTAAATGTCTTTTGTTTAGACATAAAGTCCTAATTCAATAGTAACTTTGTTGTAAACAAAACCATACAAAATACAATACCTGTACTGTCACAAGTTTACACACATTTGTAATCTGTACTCAAGAAATGAAAGATAATGTGAACAATTTCTGTTTTCTGTGTTTTGTTACCTGACCAGAAATTAATCCCTATTTTATGTATTTACCTTTACATCTTTATAGATGGAAAATCTATACAAAATTATACTTATTATACAAGTTATTTTAGCCTTTAGCAGTCATGAATAACTATCATTAGTTTGCCTTGCTATTTTTTAAATATAGAATCATCTGAAACAGCATTTGCAGTCCTAGGCACTCATTTTTAGTATTAAAAATGAAAAGACTATTGAGAATACTCGCTTGCTGTCTTAAAATTAAAACAAAGTGACATAGTTCATAATCTCCCCCCACCCACCCCGCCTTATATGTAAAGTACTTAAAAAGAGATGCTATCAGCTTGTTTGATTGCATGAATGGTTAAAATTTGGAGAACAGTGATGCGCAAGAACTCCCACAAATTAGTCAAATGTCCTGCATATGAAAATGGGCTTGGTGAAGTGTACAATTATTTACACGTTTTAGTCACGCCATTTGTTTTTCTTTGAGAAGGCAAATGTTTACACATCTCGGTTCTTCAATCATGAATGGTTGTGTGAAACTAAATTTGATTTGCACATTGTACCCTGGAATGAGTATTATGGCATAGTTTGAACCATCCAAGAAAGAGGTTTTCAAATGTGTTTAAAAGACTGATTCCATTAGTTTGATATTAATATGGGAAATGGCATGTAATACATCCCCACTTTCTTTAGTTGCCATAACTTTTTTAAAACAAACCATTACATTGATAGATTCAAACTACTACCCTTAATTATGGATAAAGTTCAATCAAACAATGAGACAGTTTATAGTGATGTCTAGCACTGGGGCATCATGCCCAGACATGTAGCATGATGTCCCACCCAGTCACATTATCCTGACACCAGGCCAACCTGTCCTAACACTAACCTCGTAATGCTGAGCGCCAAGTGAGGCAGCTGTTAGTACCATTTCTGTAAATCTTTGGTATGACTCGGCCGGGGATCGAACCCACGACCTCCTGCTTTTTTGTGGCGGACACTCTAACCACTAGGCCATCTGGGCGGTCACTTATGGGTCATGTTCTGATGATATATATTATTACCATAATCACTAATTTTATCAGCCAATCAAAAGAAGCCTTATATCTCTGCATTTGGAGACTGAATAGTACAGCTGAAGAGCAATAGTAAATAGGGCTGTCAACAGGTACCCAGGTAATCGGGTATCTGACTAGTGAAAAACCTGGGCATTGAAAATTAATGAGCACCCGTTCACAAAAATAGTCGACAACACTATCAAAATATCATCAGCAGTATGCTGGTCTGAGTTGTAGCTCCAGTCTATATTTAGGAGTAAGATCACATGTTATGCATCAGCGGCCCACTTCTAAATGACTGGTTGTGCGAACAGCTTCACAGTTCAAAACAACACTAATATGTAGACTACACATGTTAACATATCACTTCAGCGACTGAGTGGTCACGTGGTATCACTGGTACATAACAGTGACATCACGTTACCATGCAGTTGCCATAGCCCTGTTTGCGTGGGTAATTCAAATCTGAGGTCAACAATTTGCTGGTCTAGGGTTGTACATGTCTTTCATGTTCTAACAAGTACCCGGTTACCCGTTAAATGGTATAACAGGTACCAGGGTGAAGTTTTCCGTGGTTTTTGACAGCACTAATAGTGAATGCCTATTGATTTAATTCACTGTCAAATTTCTGAAAGCTGCATTTCCATTGGCTAACTCACCAGAATATGACCCCTAAGCAGTTGGTCAGATTTTCACACATGACAGTGGAGATCTGATTTTAATCAGATTGAACTGGAAATAATTGGCTTTTAAAACTAATATTATGTGGTGATGACAATTATCTCTCCTGCCATAAGACATTTTCAAAACACATGATGTCCGAGAATCGCAATAGTTGTCCTTCCTGCTTCATAGTTGCCAACCCTCCATGCTTGCAATTCGTGAAAATGTTGATAAAAATTAGTGAATTTTGACATGAATTCGTGAAGTGATCATGGAGTCCGTGAATATTTGTCGGAACAAATGAATGCACTGCAATTGTTTGGTATATTCCAAAGTATACTTCACTTTTTGTGCAATACATTTCTTTTTACTATTCTGAGTTTCCTCTGACCCTTGCCATATCAGTTTTTATATTTGGACATTTATGTTGAGATATAGGCACAGTCCACTCCTTATCGAAAAGTTGGAATTCGCCAACACCATTTGTAGGTATGGGATAGCCTCTTACTAGCTGGCCCATCAAACAAGAACAACCTTTCATGTGTGTGTGTGTGTGTGTGTGTTAAAATATGATAAAATGCTTGCTACCGGGCCAATAGAACCAATCAGTTATAATGTGACCAGTAGTACCTCACCGTTTGGCAACTGCAGATATCATGAATAGCGCTAAACGGGAAATCGGTTATTTTATGAAATATTTACAGTAATTAAGAATTTGTGAATTTTTGCTTGCAGCGTGACTTCGCGAATCGCTGAAAAAGTTGTGAAATTCATGACAAAATTGTGACGGTTGGCAGCTATGCTGCTTTCTTCCCTATATAATTTAGCATATTCCAACAACTGTAATTGTTGCCATCCCTGCTTTCTTTCCCTAATAATTTAGAATATTCCTTTTTATTCTTTTGTGCTATTTAAACGTTTTAAGAGGTTTATTTTCCAATTGTTTTAAACATGTACTGTTTTAATTAGAAAATTTTGTGTGAAAGAGCATATTAATGATGCAGAGGTTTTGCAGGAAGAACCTGGAAAATTCAGGGATGAATCACTGCACAATGAATGTTACTAGACTTGAAGCTATTAGCAAAATTGCTCACATAATCATTGTTTGCAAAGCCCAACATCCAAATCCAATAGGACATGTGAGATGTCAGTGAAGAGATCTAAAAATCCGAACACCTTAGACCACTTGGCCAAATAGGACCACTTTATATATCATCTGACACTAGAATTTTGGACTTACCGTCATCTTTTCTCTCTTCATTTGAAGTCTGAAATTAAAAAAATGATATAAACCTGGGAGAAATAATACAAGGTAGTAACAGGAATATGCACAAGGATGGGCCTATGCCACTTATTTCCTTTATATTTCCAACAAATGTGTCTTGTGGTAGCACCTGTGCCTCAAAATGGTGATGATGTTAATTATTTTCATCATCTATGTAAGAAACAAATTAATTTATTTGCTAGTGAATATCTTTCCACTTCAATACTGTAGTGGAAATGTGTACTATTCTTAAAGAATAAACCCCTGATTAACTAAGAATGTCTCATCTTATATACTGAGGCTCGTTAATATCCATTTCAAGGCAAATTTAGATTGTAACTACACCACTCCCTCAATAACTTGCACCCTGATTACTCACAAACCCTCTTATAATGCAGGGTCAGGCGTGGATCCCATTTTTAAAACCAGAAAATACCCCAAAATTTATCCCTAGTTGTTTAACTTGAAGAAAATCACGAATAAAATTGGTAACAGAATCTTTGATAAATTGCTTGTATTGTCATCAAAAACGAAAAATAGGACCTGAAAATTTTAATCTACATTATGAAATATCAAATTTAAAAATAGGTCATACAATTTGTTACATTTTCTTTCCAAATGACATTCCCAGTATACCCTACGTAACGATCTGTAAGGAAATTTTGATTAATGAAAATGTCCTTACGCCGAGTGAAGGCAGTACTTTAATAAATAAATACAAATTAAATATTTTATCAATTGAGATTTGTGTTCTAGTTCTATCATTTAGTTGATTTTAAGTGTAATAGTTATAAATGCAATGCATCCGCTTGTTATTAAACGTAAAATGCATCAATCTACTGTATGAGCTATGTCCGCGAGCATTTCTATGAAAACTTAATTAAGTGCTGACCGTGTTTATATAACTGATTTGCAGAAGTACTTGTATTGTTGCAATGAATCAAAGCTGGCTTCCTTTGCATTATAAAATTTATTATGGCATTTTAATCAAATAAAGGACATGGAATAAAAAAAAAGTTCAAAGGAACAAAAGGTCAACAAACTTAAAATCTAGTGGCCCTGGTCATATGTCGGGTGAACTCACTTCATTTTATCAATTGAACATTGTTAGAAATATTATAGTGTATGTAACATAAACTACCTTAAATTAACCGACTCTTTCATAACTGTAAACAAGGATAGCAAGGCAGCCAAGTGAAATGAATATTTCGTAAAATAAGCAGCTTGATTTTAACCAATACTGATTATTGTGGGCAATCGAGTTTCAGAAAATTCTTCAACTTGCACTTAGAGATATCCTCAAGGATGATAAGGAGCTTCATTATTACTTCCAATGAAATCACGACATTAATATTGTAATAATTAAACAATATAAAAATTGAGTTTTAACAAAGACGATTGTCTGACGAAATGTCTCCTGTTTTTGAGAAAAATGAATCTTGTTTGGTGGTGTTTCAACAGTTAGTCTTGATCCCTGCTATGGGACTCCTGATTTTACAGGTTGCTATTAACCCTTTACTTCCCAGCTACACTTTTCTACGCCTTTACCTTTGCACCCCGTCTACGCATTTCTATGCCTTTACCTTTGCCCCCCATCTAGGCTTTACACAGTATCGACCAATCAATATGATATATCTTCCATTTAAATGTTGATTCGCGGTGCAGTAACCAAACGTTGGTAAAAAAATTAAATAATCTTTACTAACATTTGATTTTAATTATGTACTTCGTAACATTATAACCTATAAATCTAAATTTAATCGACCAATTAGACGTAGTGGGGTTTTCCACGGTCGCATGCAAAATGGAGTCGTTTGCTATAATCATAGTACTTCAATTTGATGTAAATATTATGACCTTTTCAACATGTGGAAGTTATTCATAATCGTAATATAGTCAAATATGATGCTGAATTTTACATTAGTTGTATAAATTCTTCATGTCATCCTGATTATTACATACAAAATCTCATTCTTAAAATGCGCGGCAAATACGACAAGTCTTCTTCTATACATTGAAATATTTAACGTAGCATTTAGGTCTTTAAAACATGAAATCTGCTGAAAGTGCGGGAATTTAAAATAAAATAACACAATTAAGAATGTCTGTGCTGTTCATTTCTTCCATTCATTTCAATATACAAAGTTTCAATCAAATCGTATAACAGACGATACTGGAAGTGAATTGTTTTTATTTACGAAGGGAATTCCTTGATTTCGTCATGGCAACGTCGTCCTCGTCTGTTGGTTACAGTGATTTTTCTGGAAGTGAAAACGATTTTTCTGGATTCAGTTCCGACGAAATACCAAATTTGTTTAACAAAGATGTGTTTAATGACGAAGTATCTGATATTATGTCATCAGATATTGATATTGAAATGTCATCAGACTCTAGTGACACTGATGATGATCAGCCAACTTGGATTGCAGACGTGCAAGATACAGACAGAAGTCCATTTACCCAGCGGTCAGGACCATCACATACTTTGCAGGAAACAGCATCAGAACTAGACTATTTTCAATTATTTTCCAGTTGGACTTTTTCAAAAAAAATGTAAGTGAAACAAATAAATCTGCAGCTGAACCAAATGTGGATCATGAAATTGTTGATGTTACCTGGACAGAGACCAGTGTGCCTGAAATGTCTGCCTTTCTTGGCATGTTGATCTTAATGGGGATAATAAAAGCTTTTTATTGGTCAAATGACAATTTTCTATCAAATCAAGGAATCAAAAAGGTAATTTCCTGCTGATCACCCTAACCATGACAAACTTCACAAAATACGTCCAATACTGGATCAAGTTCTGGTGAACATTGAAAAAACTTACAAGCCTTGGCAACATCAAACCATTGATGAAGGTTTGTATACATTTCTACATTCTTAATATATTTCTTTCCAACAGTAGATATCATAACTGAAATACACATCCATGCATACATATTTTATTATCTTTCATCATTACATTAATCTGATATTTGTTCAAATAAAAAAAAAGCCTATAATGTATTTATGATTTAAATTATATGTATAATAAAAGTCACTTACGTGTGTATATCATATACACATAAAAACAGATATCCATAACCACACAATTCCAATCTATCATACCTCTATACATAAATCTAAACATTAAATTCATCAATATATAAAATGTAATGCATACATTTTCATAATAATATTTAAATAAGTTTAACTTTTCATTCACTGATCCTGTCTTAAGTTTGATTAAAATTTCATACAATACTTCATTTACTTCAAAGCCAATAAAGTGGGGCCTAAAAGTATAGATGTGCTGTGATAGTTTGTCTGGTTTCTGTCACCAGTTTGAGTTTTACCTGGGGAAGGAAGATACAGATGAAGTGAATGAAAGCATGAAGGGTCTTGGGTATCGAGTTGAGCAAAAGCTTACTATACCTTTGAGAGGAAAATTTCATCATGTATATTTTGATAACTTTTTTACGTCCATTCGACTGGTACGTAGTTTATTAAGACATGGTATACATGCCTGTGGTACCATGAGGAAAAACCGTAAAGGCTTCCCAGAGGAATTTAAATATCCACCATACATGGAGCAAGGAGACCATTTAATTAGACAAGGCGGATACCTTACAGCCACACTGTGGAAGGACAAGAAACCAGTCACAGTCCTATCCACAGCAGCAGATCCAACCATCATTGGCATTGCTAACCGGAAACAGAAAGATGGGACAGTGCAACTGGTAAACTGTCCAAAGGCGGTCACAAATTACCAACAATACTACAGAGGGGTTGACATGTAACCAACTCAGGGCCAAATATCCAGTTGGACGATCATCAAACAAATGGTGGCGATATATGTTTCATTTTATTATAAATATTTGTATAATAAATGGTTTTATAACAATGGTGGAAAGTCATCCTGAGAGTCAGGAAAGAAGAAAAAGATTCAGACAGATTTTTGAATTAATTTGGCAAAGCAGCTCATAGGAAGTTTCAAGAGCAGGAATATTGCCATGCATCGAACACCTGTAGCCCCAGTGACACAGGCTAATATTGAGACACACAGACTGCAGACACTTAAAAGGAAAAAAATCCACCTGCAAATACTGTGTCATTTGCAATGTCCATCTATGCTGCATAAAATGTCACAGCATGTTTCATCAAAGCATGATTGTAGAGGAGTAGACAAGCAAGTTGGTCTCTAAGCCATATTTTTTATTTTGACATAGCGGCTATGTCAAAATAAAAAACAAGGCTTCGAGACCAACTTGCTGGTCTAGTAGAGGTGTAGCTGTAATGTGCTCTACAAATGTCGTCTTTTCATATTGTCATATTTGTTTATTTTGTTCCTTAACATGAAACTCAGAGAAGTGATTTTCTAAATAGTTGATATTTATATTCAAGATCAGCTCTTCAATGTCATGAAAACTTATAAGGTAAGATCATTATTTTTCTCTTAAATATATACATGCATAGCATAGGCCTACTAGATTTACATATCCTTAACCACATCGCTAATGACAAATAACAAGAACTCATTATGAAATATTTTTAATAACCTTTAATAAGCCCATGTTTGGAAAGCATGCCAAGTAAATTAATGACTTTATACAATGTTTTTTTTAAATTTTTTAATTCTGATTGAAAAATCTAGATCAGTCATGCATAAAAGTACGAATAATTTCAAGCTACTAAGTTTTAATAACATCAAAACTTTGATGCTTAACTTAATTGTTGCCGACAGAACAGTACCAGAGTTATTCACTGACGATGAAATGAATCATTCAAGTCCATCCTTGCATGACCTAAAGTCATATATCCAACTGAATCACACTACGGCAAAGAGTAAAATGGCACTACGCATGCCATGTGGGGGCATCTATTTTTAGAAACAGGGATTTTCATAATATGACCATACACATTTAAATTATGTTGAAAAGAAATTATTGATAATGATAATGGTTATATTGATTAGTATGTACTGGTACTTTCATTTTCTTTTTTTATTCAATATGATTTTTTTGGGAGGGGCTAGGTATTGTTATTATCATTACAAGAAAAGTAATATAAGAAAACAGCCATGACCTAATATAGCACATTGAATTATCCAACGTCACATAGTATAATATATTACGGACTATTATTTTTGTTAAATAGCTAAATATTTTATTCACATGTTTATATCATGTTTCTTATGGATTTCAAATATTGATTCATTTATGTGCCAAATGAATTAAAATTATGGACTGTTTAATGAACAAGCACTGACTAGATATCGCGATGTCTGCCATTATTACTTTTCTGCCTCTTGTCAGGTTCACTTGTGAATTTTATCTGATATTACAAAGAATATAACATGAACACGGCTGTGAACATTTTCAGTTAAATATTTTACAAAATAATGTTACCAAATATGCTAATTAAGTACATATTAACATTTACATATTGATGTTTAAAGTTTTGAAGCACAGGTTGATGTGATTAAAACAAAGCAACTTGTGCATCGGTAGTAGTTGCTTTTATCACAAAATGATAATAAATAATAACTTACGGTAATCTGTCATTTATAACAAATACTAACTTGCGGTGGAAATGATTTAGGTTATTTTGAGGCTATTCAAGAAATGGGAGAATATAATTTTTGGAAGATGACGTTTTTCAGTTTACGTGTTTTTTTTTATGGGGAGCAATGGTATGACGTCGTGAATGTTATATGGGAGGCACAGGTAACATGGTTTGATTTTCATATGGGGAGTAAAGGTTTAAACACCACTAAGGGAACCAGACTCATAAAATAAAATAAAAACAGTGGCGCAATTCACTGATTTGTCGCATACACGAGATGGCTATTAAAACCAGTTGAAATAATCTGTCACGTTGGACATTTTTTAAATAAATGTCATTTAAACAAAATGACGAGCAACTTTATTAGGAAAAGTGTGTTATTAAAAATTAGTATTGACGTGATTGTAAAATGAGGATGCATTCATTAAACAGCCTAGTCTCCAGCATATGGCAGTGAGACCAGTCTAGCCTAAGTCACCAGTCTGAATGTCAAATTTTGATGATGTACATCACAGGTAAATGCCAACATGAAAAATTTGAGCTCAATATTCTCACATTACACTTTTATGCTAAAACAATATTAATTGAGAGGGCCATCAATTGTTGTTTTGTGGGCCATCAATTGTTGTTTTGTGCAAATTGGACAGACAATTACAGATTTTTTAAATAGGAAAAAACCATGTTGACATGACTATTCATTCAGAAGAAGTGGCAACAACATCTGATGTTGGACAGTAGTAATAACAAACTTATGCTAACAGATGGATGGATGATGGACAATTATCTATGACCAGCACTGCTATAGGTGGTTTACTTAGTCTAAGCCAAGCTAAATAACCATTACCTCTGAATCCAAGTGTGAACGTTTAGAAGTATTAATCTCAGTGTCTGACCCTTCGTCGAGCTGCCTCTTTCTAGTCTTTGTTCTGAAATCAAAGTTATAAAGATAATATTTTCAAACCCTAAAGTTTTACAATAGCTTTACCATCTTCAAGATGTATCATATAGTAATGTTTACTCTTTTATTATGAGATAGAGCCATTTGGAAGTTCAGCTGGTAGAGCACTGGACATGTAATACCAGGTTCCTTGGTTTGATACCCACCTAGGATACTACAAGCTGGCTGCCTCTGGGTATCCTTGGAATAGTGTTCCAATGGTTACTCATTAACTTGGTTTCAACACAATATCTCACCTCACAGGCAAGTTCTGAGGTGAACATATAGAAGAAAACAAGAACCTATATAAGCATCTTTATCCTTTAAACACAATCAATTTCGTGGTTAAAAAGTGTGCTGTTAGTCTGGCAATTGTCAGATCCAAATTTTATGTCCCTAATTTTCCCAGTCACCCACTGTTTGCCAACACCCTACATGAGCAATATACAAGCATAGGCAGGGTCGAGAATGTCAATGACATTTTCAAATAAAGTTTACAAAGCATGCTTGTATACTATATTGCATCATGTCACCTGTCAAACAGGCAGAAATACACAACTACATTTTTTTTAATATGCTATAAAACTATAATCATAATTGTCATTCAATGGCAGCATAATCATGCTTTAAAAAAAATCACTATTATATTCTTAATAATCGCAAGAATAAAAGTTTCCATAGGCAAAAGACCAAGAATGTTGACAATAAGGAATTTTAGGTGACCAATATACATACAAGCTAAAAAAAATTACCATAAAAAAATGGTTTTATAATAATAAAAAAATTGTGACCATTTGTTAATTTAAAATTCATGTATGATATCACAAAAGGCAACATCCATATGGATTAGAGCCAAAGTACAAAACAAAAATACTGGAAAAAATATTAATATACAGCACTCACTTGAACTATTCTATCTTTAATGAATATGAACTGGAAATCTGCAATAAGCATGATCATGTGCTCAAAAAGAAGTATGACATTACCATATTCTTCTTTAAACTTTGTAAAGCAGTGCTAATTTGTCCTTTTTATTAATTGAACATAATTTGAAGCTTTAAAAAAATCCACTTTGCTGCTCTAAAATGTTCTGTCATATTCCATCCACAACTCACATCATAAAGCATTTATTTGCCAGACATCTGGTACTATTTTGTTTAAAGATACTGACTGGTCAGCTACATCACTAGCTAAATTATATAATCAATTAGTGGGGAAAAGGTTATATTTGAAGAAACCGGTTTGTATCATTGGAATTGAGTCTTTGCATTAAATAGCAAATTAGGAAAGTACTTGTATGCTAGTCTTATGCAGTAATCTATTTAAAAATATTCTCAATTTTACAGTGGAAATAATGAGTGGACAATAAAAAATTTATTTTAAAAACTTTTTTTTATAGCTTTATTTTTATTCAATGTACCCCAAAAGTGTAATCCAAATACATGTACATGAAAGTTTAAAACAATATCTTGGAAATTATATAATCATTATGTTTTTATGCAAATGAGATCCTTAACAAATATCCTGGGCATGAAATCTTCTGTGGTCTTATTCATGCAAACAGTAGGTCAATGATTTTGGTGTGGCATTTAAGCAAAATGTAAATATCTAGTTGACAGTTGTATTTTATGACACTATGGAGATATAAGATGTACCTTGTCATTCTTGTAGGTGGCATGCTGGGTACAACAAACACGTCATCATGATCACTGCTTGTGCAGAGTTCATCTGTACCTCTGTTGCTATTTGGTTTCCTCATCTTAGACCGTGTCACTTGTGGCTTAGCTTCTAGGGATTCCTGTCGGCCAACTTTGGTTACACTTCCAATTCCGGAATCAACATCAGACTGGCTATCCCTTTCTAACTGTGAATTGGTCCTTTCAGCAACCCTCTGACGTGTACGAGTGCTTCTCAATGGTTTTACTGATAGAGTCTGATGATCATCTATATCCTTGTGAGAAATAGATCCTTCATTCTCATTACTTTTCACAATCTTGCTATCATCACTCTCCATGTTGATACCTTTGTTCTGGGTTATTTCTATCACATCTGCAGACTCTCCATTCGTAGCTGATGGTCTTCTTACTTTAGTCCTTGTGCTTTTATTAATGGAAACTTCACTGCAAGTATTTTCAGAATCAGCAGCATCATGAGACGTTTGGCTGGTATTCCCAACTCCAATCTGAGCATCAGGATGTGCCGATGTTTGAGCTAAGACCTCACAAGTCACAGCCTCAATATTTGCATCAGAGGAGATCTCTACTGCACAAGTGGAACTGGAAGCAGATTTTCGAATCTTTGTTTGTGTACATCTTTTGGATGTAGCCTCAATAGCACAATCTTCAACATTGGTTTCTTGTACATTACTGAACTCATGACATGCACTGGGTGCATTTTCAACTTCATTTTTTTTAGGTGTTGCTAATTCAGCCTGGAATATAAATAAGACGATTATTGTCATAGCAAATAAGCATTAACTGTAAATGACCGATGATATAAGGTTTGATGACCCGAGAGTGCAAATGAACATGATTGTGTTCAGGTTTTCCAATTAACTCATCATACTGAAATTTTGCCTTACATATGCAAACCACTCTTCAATCAACAGCATGGATTGAAATGATGAAAAAAATCCAAAGAATGTAGGGGTGGTGTAATTACAGATCAGTAGCCAGGATAGCATAGCCATGTAAGACTTGCTGTGACAACGAAACCTGGACAAAACAACCTTAATGATAGCGATAAAGTTCAACTTTACAAGCGGCCATTGTCCATGAGAAACAGTGGATTACAAGGGCAAGCTCCAGCTAATATCCAAATAATATTTAATTTCCTCTTCACACACAGTAAAGGCTTACAATGACATCACAGTTCATAGCATAATTAGTAATATCCACATCTTTATGGGAAACATCAGTCAGATTTTCCAGGATGCAGAATGAAAGTCTTAGATGCTCTAAAATTCAGAATGAATAGTCACTTATCTATATAAAGTGTCAGCCATACAGATTGTTTGTTGCATAAAAATGGAATCCACTAAAAACAACTCCTCACCACAAGTCATAAATTGCCAGTGAAAAGCAGTTTGTAATAAGAATTTAATGTACTTGCGCAGTCCATGGAATTCCAAGCACTTCCATGTCACATCATATGAAATAGAAAGTTGTTTCTATCTGTAGGAACATTGCATTTACATGACAGGACAAATTTAAATGCCCTAGATGATTTCAATTTTTTTTCCATATTTGTTTTCTTCCTCTGGTAGTTTTTCTTGCATGGTTAAAGTATCCAAAAGCACTCCTAAATATGCATGTGGTTAATAGCTTAACATAACTGGCTATTATGTCTGGGCAGAGACCCCATAGTAGACAAAGAGGGGCCAGAAAAGGATGCATTGTGCTAAAAGCACATTTAATCAGTGAACTGATCATTCAGGCTCACAATTTCTAACTTATAGGTGACTTCATATGCTCCTGCTTTGCATTTCTCATAATACATTGACTTCCATAAGTTGAACTCTCACCATTGTTGTCAAGTTGAATAACTTATTTTCCTTCTAAAGTATTAGTTCTTTGTTTTACATGATGACATGTTAAGCTTTCGAAATGATTTATTCATATGTGGCTTATCATGCAAAACAGTTTAATTTTGCAGATGAAACGTTTGTAATCAAAATGCTTTATTATACAGGAAGTGATACATGAACTGTCACATGATTTTCCAATCTTTGATACCCTGTTTTGTTTAGTGTTAATTGATTCTCTGTGTGTAGGTGTTTGTGTTATTCCACAACATCCCATTTTGATGTGTTTGACCTTGTTTTGATCTTGACAATTACCTTGGCTGTAATCGTCTATTTTTTAAAAAAAAAATATCTGCTGTGTGAAGCCCAAAGCTCTATCTAAACACTGCTGACCCTATTTCCTGCAAATGTTGTCATTCAGGATATAATAATAACCTTAGTGGTACATGTATTTTTGTCTTTAGCAATACTTCTTTCAGTAATGAAACCCTGAAATCTGCAAACAGGAAAGATAAACAAATAATGGTTCTGGACATGCTAATAATAAAATGTGGCAGCATGTGAAGGGTAAATTTTACATTTGTGCACTAATAGGGTGGCAGCTGGTCATGTTAGCGGGGTGGCCTTTCTTGTGTTTTGTCCAGGTTTGGCTATGATTCACATCATTATAAAGGTCATTCCTTCTGTATTGGGGCTGATACCAGTGCTGTTAAGGCTGGAATTCCAGACCATCTTATATAAACCCTGCGTCAGTGAATCTCTCAGGGGTATAAAATTGTGGGTAAAAATCCCATTGGTGTATGAACTATGGGTCAAATAAAGAAAGTTGGTGTCAAAAATGTACTGTACAAATAAATCAACACGAACAATTAACACACAAATGCATTGTCCATTCAAAGAATAATTTTGTTACTTCCTTGTTCTTTTAGTTTAAAGTCATACTTTTACATGTAACAGTCTCCTTATAATATTTTTGTAAAAATATTATAAACCAACACATTACATATAAGCCAATACAAAAAGCCAAATGCATCTTTTTAACCAAAAGGTTGTTGATTTACTGCCTGTCAGAAAATGTGTACTAACATTGTTTTCATTGTACTTCATCCTAAAACACATTTATCCAAAAGTTCAAAGAGGCTAATGATTCATCTTCTCTTTATTAAGTTATACTTTTACATCATTCTTTTATTGAGCAAATTTAAAAACCAACAAAATCTGCAATGACCCCTTAACACATTAACAATAGTGCCAAGCTTATGGGGCATGAGGTTGTAGCCTACTTCCAAGGTCTGTAGCATCATGGCCATGCATGATACACTAAAGTGGGTGGTACTATATAAAGGTAGACAAATTTAGCTCTAGAGAAAATGATAATTTTTGGAGCCCTTTTTTCCCACCACCCCAAATCTGCACATGATCAGAATTCGATTTTGTGTCCAGATTTTAGACTTCAGATCTACAGCAGACTGGTCTGAAGCGCACACAGACAGGTGCACCTGTGCAAAAAGTAGGAAAAGGTGGACATTAGGAATAAAGAGTCTTCTCCATACGAACATTATGGGCCCATTAAGCAAAAAAAAAAAAACAAACTCCAACTTTTCACGTTCTGGAAAACATTTTTTTTTTATAGCTTAACTAGGTATTATTTTAATTGAATATTGCTTGGAAGTCAATGTATTAGGATGTATTCAGAAACAGACCCCAAAGTGTTTCCTACCTGCATTTCATGCAAAAACAGCAAAAACCTCCAGGTGTTAATGTGTTAACTTTGTAATCCAAATAATGCATTTGTCGCTGCAAGTATACTGATTTCATTGTTGTGAAAGAATGTACTGGCTGATAATGTATTCTTCAGATATCTTGTGGCAAACAAGGGCAAATTTTAAAAAACATTTAAACCATGTCACAATTAGGATTAATCATGTTTGCAGTCTTCGCAATCATGCGATAAAAAAAATCACACCAGTAATCCCAATAGATGGGGCATACTCCAAACAAGGGTGCTATTTTCTCCATTTTTCATTCAAGTTAGATCCAAAGTTACTCTTATGTTCTGCTTCTTTCACTTGGCTAATGATTCTTAGTACATGCCATTTAAATCTGGAGATCACATTTTAGTGCAACAAGCATTGAGGGTGAACATCTGAACAACATCTTGCTGAGCTCTATGGAAATTGCAAGAGAGCTTGTGAGATTACCTAACTAGTTCAAAATTTTACTACTTTTTGCCAATTTATCCAGTATACTTCTTGGATTCATTTTTGTTTGAATTTGGGTAAATGAATATGACCATTTACCATAATTTGCTAATTGATCAAAATCCACTCCAGACACATGCCTTTTTACCATCTTGTTTGCAGTCTCAATCATTATTATCAGCACATATCCTTAAATTGGGAGCATTCATTACAATCACCCTGTTCTGTAATCACAGGGCTCCCTTCACTTTGTTTGGGCAAATGTCAAGTTTCATGCATTCACAACTTCGCTTTTGCCCCTTATTTGTTTAAGTACTTAAATGAACCCAACTCTTGTGCTCATATATTTCACATCCACTTCCTATGGTGCACATATACTGTTTTTAGCATAGCAATCCTCCAGTTCAAACTTATCAGTGTCCCTGTATACCTTGTACCACCCACTTACAGCTACACATATAGGTGTTGGCTACTCTTCACAACCCTTACAATGTCACCCAAGTCTCTCTTCCTCAGGTAAGATAGGATAAAATTCGGAGCTCGGATGGTACAGTGTGCTGTAATGGGATTTGTCCCTGTTATGCCAAAGATTATTTTAAATGTACAATTTAAATTGAACCACTGTCCTGTAATCTACTTAAATTAATTGAATATCCAACTGGCCTTGTATGTAGAGACACATTCATGGTAAATTTATTAATGAGGCCAATACTGTGAAATAACTTATCTGTACCTCAAGTTTTCAAAATGTACTCCATGGGAAAAGTTACAAACTGTTTAATGCTACCAAACTCAGTTAAAAATGAGATGACTGTTTAGTCAATGAGAGCAATAACACTATTACATTAAGTAATTTCTTTTCACAATTTGGTCTGTCAAACTTGGTGCAATTGATTTAAAGAAAAGTTACCTCAGTGAAACTACTCACTCTGGATTTCTTTAGCCTTAGCCTTGTTCGTGATGGTTTTGTGCTAGGTGTAGCCTGTGAATATAAGATATGTTCACTGAAATACATTTAACAGAGTCAAGATAAGATTAAGAATAAAGAAATTTAAAAATCTAAAATATTGGACAAAGCAATTCATTTGGATAAATTCATGGAGTCATAAATTGATTTTAAGCTTGCTGCCAAATTTTATTTTTGGCTTGGTTTTTATTTTCAATTATTAGTTGTGACTTTTCTGCAAGAATTCTGTATTCAACGATGTAAGATATAATAGTTATGATCTTCAAATTAGCACCAAATTAGACTACAGACTTTTTTTCTAACCTCTTACCTCATATCTCAGAGCAAATTAACACAAAATTTAAAGCTTCTATTTGATTAGTAATGCAATGATACACATAGGATCCCATGGACAGGGGACCCTGTGTCCCTCTCCTCAAAAATGGACATATAATGAGTTATTGAATGATGGTAAGTTGTGCTGTCAGCCGATGTCTCCTAGTGCTTGTCACAACTTAAGTTGTGTTCTAGGTAAGCTATTACTTCATCCTATTACTTCAACTAGTCATGACTGTTTGTAAAACTATTTGACAGGTTTATAAAGGTTTGGAACAAGCAATCCAATGTACTTTACTTTGCATTTAGAAAAGTTTTACAAATACTTGCTTTTGAGCATGTGGTACCTAGAAATTTTTTAAATGGCATTCTTGCAACATATACTGGCTTCTCATAGTGATGAAGAATTTGAGTAGGATAAAATTACTGGAGCTTGCAAAGTGTTCAAGGAAATATCCATGAATGGATTTTTTAAAGTCAGAAATTTACGTGGAACTGGAGTCTGATGTACTTGCTCGCTTGGCATGCGTCAATCCCCCATTCACTGGTAATTCAAAATTAAATGTCAAGATGGTGAATACTAAACCTATGGCCTATTTAAGATATTTTTTATGACAGGTTATTGATCTGATAGTAGATCAAACATATTATGCATATCAGAGAGTTCATAGTTCATGTGGCAAACTTGAAGGAGAACAGTCACATGAAGAAATTGCAGCCTATCACACCTGAACAGCAGAAACTTTTTTGCATTGATTATAGCAATGGGTTTGGTACATACATCTGATCTTGATTCCTACTGGATACATTTCTAGCTATTCTAAACAATTTACACCTGGCAGAAAACAAAAACAATCAAGGAAACCTTTACACAAGATCCACCCAATGACAAACAAATGAAGCATTTGCTGAGGTCTATTTACCGGATATGAACCTCAGTTTTGATGATATTAGAATAAATAATAGGTGAAAACTGTCGTTTTCTTTTTCCCCAATCAAACTAGCACTGAGGGATCGTGTACTGCCAAACAATATAGCACTTTAACGGTTAAATACAAGTCAGATGAACATGTTGGATGGACAAAAAATAAAGGGCATGACAGTCAATCTTCCTTTCAGCAATTTGCCACGTAACATAGAGTTGAAGTATTTCTAAACTAAACGTACAATGAGCAGAATATTGAGCTAAATTAAAATACAGACAACTTAGAATGCAATTTTCATTTTTTAAAATCAATCAAGCCCTGTGAATCAGATACTAAAAAAAACATGTATCCATATTAGTTTGAAGATAAACTGAATAAAAAAGGATGAAAAAACATGGAAGTAAGAAGTAAAGATATTTATTCTGAATACCTCTGTCTGACAAGTTGACTATGGCACTGATTGCCTAAAAACCTTAATACCACTTCATGCAACTGATAAGAAATCTGGCATGGTAGTCAGTAAACTACTGATTCAAGAAGTTTGTGTTAGTGAAAATTCTTATCTTGGAGAAGATGTATCCAAAAGATAATATCTATGAGCTCTTGAAAATTCTAAATAACAGCCACAAAAATCAGTTTCCAAGCTGACAAAGCTGATGTATAAGCCCTTTTAGAAGGATGCAAACAAATATCCACACAGATAAGAAAAAAGAGTATGCTCATAATTAATTAACAGATTAATAATTATAAAACCAGAGGTAACATCTTTAAAAGATCTTGATTTCTGCAGAGCTAAAAAAAGGGGAGTATTAGGTAAATATTCAACAATGACTTTCCTCCTCCCACTTCTTTTTTTTTTACTCTATCCTTCTTTTGGTGACAAAGGGTGGTTACTCTTAAGATAAAATCTGGGCAGCATATCTCCTTGAATTGTACACAGAGAACAAATCAAATTTGGAATTTTTCCTTTATGCAGAGATATTAAACGAATGGAGGTGCTGATGAAATAGAATTAGTACTGAATCGTTGGGGGGTGGGGGTGGGGGTGGGAAACGATTTTTATGCCAATCAAATGTATAACATTTTTAAAACATATTATAGAATAGGACTTGGAGGAAGAAACAGCTGTTCTTTGTTCCTTACAAGTGCATATGCTTGCTACAGTGGTCTCAGATGAATTCTCAGTTTAAAAATTCAAATGGCAAATGACTAATTATTCATGACGGCTGATTAAAGTAACTTAAAAAAGATGTTATGTATTGATTCGGATAAAAGATTAAAAGATACACTGATTCAGCCTTTGGCATTCCCAACACAAGGGACCCAGACTACTTTTGAGAATGGGACTTGTTTTGATGCTTGGACCTTCTTCCTCCCCAAGTAACTACAGTGACTTTCCATCAAGCCCCACAACTGATAAAACCAAAGAGAACAAACTGAGCAGTGGTTAATGTGTGCACACCTGTAGTTGCTAGGAGGCAATGTTAAGTGTCTCTTAGAGCTTTCCTGCCAACACACTTGACAAATTGTAACGTTCTGATATATAAAAATCAATGCAAAACCGGAAATCTGGAACCAACATTAGGACAGACAATACATATGCTAGCACTGAAACAACGAAGCAGGATACAATATTATGAAGTGTTGCTTGCTATCAAAAGGATTGGAAACTGCCCCCTGCCCCCTTAAAAAACTGAAAATTTTCAATGCATATCCAAGGACACATGTAAAGTGCAAAAGTAACCGAAAACATGCAAAACACTAGTGATGGGAATCTGTCAGAAATTCATAATCGATAATTGGCTCCCCTTAACCAACTGATCATCAATTATAATCGATTACTAAGAGTAAATTTTAATTTTTGTTACATAGTTATATCTTTGATCAAGCGTTCAATATGTTCATAAATGTACAGGAGTAATTTCTTTTAAGTTGCATACTTTAACCTGACAATATTACCTTGTGTGTTACTTTTGTTCTACAACTGTGTGAAATGAATGCAAATTTGTATGGCTGATCAGTCCTATGTAACTGAAATACTGCTACAATCCCCTGAAATTCTTTCGTTCATATGTGATGTGTCTATACTTTAAAGTATAGAACTTTGAAGAACATGATTTTCTTTTTTGTCATTGTTTATAATAAATACTACAAAAGATGTTGCAATTTAACTGAAACAAAATCAACAAAATGTGTTTAAATTTATTAACTTTAGAATTTAACAACTTGACCATGTAATAATGAATATATGTTCCTAATTATGAATTGTAAGGTGTTTTATTTGTAGTTGTCAAGGGATTAATAAATTTTCAGGTCAACTTTAGCGGCTGCGAGTTTTAATTGACCTTTGTGCTTTACATACACCTAAAAAGTAGTCTCCCTTTACAGACAATCAATTATGGAGTTCACAATCAATTACTAAGAGCAAATTAAAATTTTTGTTACAGTTATATCTTTGATCAAGAGTTCAATATGTTTATAAATGTACAGGAGTAATCTCTTTTAATGGTATGTATACTTTAACCTGACAATAATATTACATCAGGGCTCGAAATTAGCGGTAGTCCGCTAGCCCGAGGCTAGTAGATTTCCCGTCAGGCTAGTAACTTTCATAATGTTAATAGTCCGACAGGCTAGTAAGTTTTTGGTTATCAACAGTGTTTGTTGACTCAATACCCTAATAAAGACATGACGTCGGCCGATGTTCTTTAGAATTAATGCAGTAACAGTTGTAAACACAGTCATAAAATATTATCATGTGAAGATGAAGTCAATTTCTGCCTCATAAATGTGTTTCTATTACAAGAAGCCATCTGATTAACAGTGCCAATTTAGGTCCCGTCATTAACAACGGAAGTTTGGAAATTGATCCGTATTAATCTGATAGCGAATTAAATGGTATCAAGCTTTATTCACGCAACCACAGTAACCAATTATGAAACATTACACCACACAAAAGAACATAGCATCAACTATTCAAAGAAATTAGTTTACATGTTTGTTTCTTGAAGGTATTATTTATTTGCTTGCTCCGAGTCACAAACAGGTAACTCATATTTTATGTTTGCATCAAAATAATTAGAAGAATTAGATCAATTTATTATGATAACATTACTGACACATCATTTTCCAAGCAACTACTTGTTCTATGATAATAAGAATAGCTTTTATATTCCCCGCCCCCCAAAACAATTGAACAAATAATTGAATACACGTGGAGATATCCAAGCATTTGATGGGAATTAAAATCTTACCTGGGCATCTAAGATTGAAAATATTCACGCTTATTATTGATTTCAATAATACACTGAGGTTCGATTAATTAGGAACAAGTACCAAACATGTTATTAATGATGAGACTGTAATTGGAGCTGTTAAATACCACAGGTGTTCGATGTGCTGTTGATGTGAAGGGGGAAAAAAATCTAAAGAAACAAATCATACAGAGTGACAAAAATACCTTAGAAAAGAAAAACATCTCAGGAATATTTTTGGTATTTTTGTCGCTATGTATGATTTTGTTCCTTTTGATTATTGTTTTCTTTTTCATTCACATCAAGCTCGCGTCGAGCACCTGAGTTAAATACGTGCCGAGTCAGCTGGCTTCGTTTGATGGGAGCACACATTTTCCAAGTTGAAACTAACATCATCTTTTGATGTTAATATTTTATAACAGTGTTTACTTTAGTCACTGCTTTGATCGTGCAGAACATCCGCTGAAGTAAAGTCTTTATTAGGGAGAAGCTATTTGATGGAAGGGGGGGGGGGGGGGCGCAAAGGCACCTGTTTTTAAACCGGTTTCTTGCTCTGTTTTTTTAATATAAAGGACACTGTGTCATTCCTTTTCTGGCTTCAAATAACGTCAGTTATACTGTAACATTTCATATTTCAAAACGAGGCACAATTCCCGCCTTTAAAGACAGGCAAAATGTGGTGTTTTATAGGTGTTCAGCCTCCGAAAAAAAGCAAAATTCATTCTGTTATCTTGCAGTTACAAAGACATCTATGCTTTGACTTGGCCCACAGTTGTACAATCATATGCTGCTTCTGGCATTGATTGACTTCATCCTGACAATCCAAGCCCACTCTGCTGATGCTGAAAGGAGTTTCTCAGAGATGAAAATGGTGAAGAGTGACTGGAGATCTTGTTTGCGACCTTGGGTTCTGACCAATCTACTCTTCATCATGTTTCATACAAATGACATTCCAACTTATGATCCATTATCAGCAATACATTTGTGGAATGTTTCAGGAAGACTGGTAAGGAGACCAAAACAAAACCCATATGGACCCAGAGTGCAGGTGGAGGACGAGAAAGGACACCTGGATCCCTTTCTGGAATTGGATCCAGATTATCTTGATAAACAAGAAATGTGAATTTATTGATGATTTAAAGTAGAATTTATACTTCTGTACTTCTACATTTTATATGATAATGCTATTTATGAAATAAAATTGTTGTTAATCTCAATACGAGTGTGTGACATTGTTTTGGGGACAGGGCTAGTAAATGTTTGGCAGGGCTAGTAAATTTCTCAGTACACTAGTCCTTTTGGCTACCAGGAAATTTGTGTTAAATTCAAGGCCTATACATTGTGTGTTACTTTTGTTCTAGGGGGCCCCAAGTGGTCTAAAGCGCTGTCCGTTACGGATCACTGCCATCTCACCTCTGTCTGCGTGGGTTTGAGTCTAAGATTCAGCTAATGTAGTTATGTAAGAAAGCTTGCCAGTAGCTTCTCGTGGGTCAGTGGTTCTTTCCTGGGGTTTTCAGGGTTCTTCCTCCACCATTAAAAAATAATAATAATAATAAAAAAACTTTTGTGTACAACTTTGTTAAATGAACGCAACTTTTTATGGCTGACCAGTGATATGTAACTGAAATACTGCTACAATCCCCCGAAATTCTTTCGTTCATATGTGAAGTTTCTATAATTTAAAGTATAGAAGGACATGATATTCTTGTTTGCCATTGTTTATAAATACTACAAAAGATGTTGCAATTTAACTGAAACAAATCAACAAAATGTGTTTAAATTTATGTACTCAACAATTTAACAACCCATGTAATGACGACTATATGTTCCTAATTATGAATCATAAAGTTTTTTATTTGTAGTTGTGAAGAAATTATTAAATTTCAGGTCAACTTTAGTGGCTGGGAGTTTTACTAACCTTTTTGCTTTGCATACACCTAAAAAGTAGTCTCCCTTTACACACAATCGATTATGGAGTTCACAATTGATTATCTTATTGGTTTGCTCAACCAAATGATCGATTATAATCGGAACAACACTACAAAACACTTTCAAAAGCATCAAAATATACAAGAAAAGATTAACTATTATAATTTTTTAACATGTTGCTTGTGAAGAACTGTAGATACCTTTTCTTTTAGCTTGTATGAAACTATTCTGAATGACTTGGGGCGCTTGCTGTTAGGTGAAAAAATGTTTGCTATTGCACCGGTTATAAAATTAAAGTAGGTAGGTTTTTTTTGGTGTTTTTTTAAAAAACATATATATATAGTACAGATGATGTACTAAACACTTCAAGTACTGGGCTAAACGAGCCAAATTTGATAAAAGTCACGAATGGATCCAAGTGAGAGAAATTACTAGAAACTGCATAACGAACGAATGAAACAATGAACAATACCTGCCTGCACAACTAACTTCTGGTATACAGGGTTCCATTAACTTCTTTCCTACTTGAATTACATCCAGGAACAAATATTTCAGGTTTGAAAACAATGTAAAAACATCTGCCAGAAATGTTACCCAAAAGTTAAATAAATTAGTCTGCATTAAAAAAAAAAAAAGGATTTCCAACTAAAACTGGAAATGTTAATCTCTCTAACAAGGCACAAAAGAGCCATAAAATGTAGAAAAAGAACACAAATACTCAAGGAAAGATTAGGAAGACACACACTAAATACAAATATGGAAACTAGCATGTTCCTCTGTAAAATAAATACATGCAATAAATTTTTACAATTTCCCAGTTTCTAACTGCATACCCGTTTTCATGTGACAAGAATGTGGTTTCTCAAGACAGGTAGTGTCACATAGCAATGGTCTTTCAAGACAGGTTTTACAGTATTTACATACCAGTTTTCATGTGACCAGATCTTTGAGTTATATCAGTTGTATCAAACTTTTTTCCTTGAAGTCCTGGAACTACTGAAAGCTTGGATGCCAAATTTTATTTTTTTTATCAATGTACAAATACACCTACCTCTAGCTTCTCAAATGTTCCACTTTTCTTCAACGCTTGATGGGATTTTAGCATCTGGAGTGATTTACGAACACTTGCCCTTGAAGACCTGCGAGTACTCTTGGGTGTGTCTAAATGGGAAGCCTTTCTGTTGCTACCACTTCTATGAATAGACCCGCTTCTGTAGTTTGAACACACAACTTTAAGGGTGTCGGTTGTTTCTTCTAATTTTTTAGAAGGAGATGCAATAGGTGTTTTACGACTTTGATGAGCAGCATTATTGTCATTTAGATGAATCATTTCCTCGTATACACTGGCCTTTTCTTTAACGTTCATTAAACAAAATTTGTGTAGTTGTTTCTGAGGGCTACATGATTGCTTAAGTCGCTCCTGAACTGAAGACAAAGGTGAACACTTACTTTCTCTGGTCTCGCATTCTAACACTTCCTTTTGCACTGCCTTGTCTTTACATACCACTGGTGTACTTTTATTTTTCTCTGATTGATTGGTATCATTTTTGTTGATACTACCTTTTTTTATGGTTCTTGATGTAGTTGCTCTTTTGGCTGCTGCTCTAGTTGTTCGTGTGTGTATTTGGGGAGAGACATCACTCATATGATCAGCCTCTGGGTGTAAACTGCAATAATTAAAAAAAATCATTACAGGACTGGCATTTCCTTTCAGAGTAAATGAATCACTCTTTTTCAATTACAAGAATTGATAAAGTTATTTTATAAAGTTATAAAGCATTTTTGAGTCCCAACACTAATAGAAATAATAAATGTTAAGAAAAAATTGGCAAGACTGCCACGCATCAGTGACTAGCTTTTTCATTGATGTCAATAACCGCTGGAAATTGATATGACTGCTTTTATGTTATTATTTTGCATATCTTCTGATTTCTCCAAAATGAAATAAAATAAAGCTCACATTTACTGCAAGACCTGTACGGTTTAGAGTACAAACTGTACATAACTTGCTTGTTTATTTCCCAAAATATCATGGGTCACGCTACCAGGCAAAGTGATTCGCCTAAAAAAAATACAAACTTCACAATTTACTACTAAGAAACAGAAAATGACTGTGTGATATTTTCAATGTACAGTGAGATACAAATAATTTTGAGATGCTCTCTTGCTGTAGTCAGAAAGTATATATGACCCAATGCAATATGTATTGTATCAGGTGCTGATATCAATTGCAGTGACAAACAAACTCTTGCATAATCAACGCCCGACTGACTTATTAACATTTTCAAGTTCACTGCATGATTTCCACAAGTTACGCCTTCCATTTGATGAAAAGATGTGTTGGGATACTTAAACATCAGTTATGTTAAGAATATAATCAGTTTAATAATTTTAAAAATATTATCAGTGAGTAGCACTGTCTAATTGAAATTATTTAAATGAAGATTTTAACTGCCATGTTTGCATTATTTTCTATATAAAATCAGTTTGAAATCAAAGTGAACCTATAATGGTGGATATCGCTTTGTGTAGCAAATGCAAAGTTCATTAAATTGCCTTATTCATTAAACAAAAAGATTATTAAATTTGTGAAAAATAAGAAAAAAAACAGTGAAGCAAATACACTTGAACCAATGCCAATGCATGACATTACATAAAAAAAACATGCAAATCATATAACCATAAATCTGAAATCCTATCAACAGATTGTTGTAACTTAGAAAGTGAGCGGTCATATTAAGAAAATCTCCCTTTCTAGAAAGAGATGCACACCTGAATGTAGCCGTAAATGTTCTTGGCTGTATCATTAACTTGGAAAGAAGGATCTAGTTTACTTTAATGCTTCGCTGTGTTATCACTGAATAATTATTCTTTAATCATCAACAACAGAATTAAGATGAACAGAATAGTATGAAGTTACTTGTGTCTTAGCTACATGTACATTTACAATGGGTTGTTTCAAATAAATTTACAAATCGTTTCATAAAGGAAAAATATAAAGTGCCAGTTTATTAAGAATTTTACCAGCTTAAAAGACTGTCATTACTCCTATTAGTTAAAATAATTACAATGTGCTCTTTTAAATTTTAAATGACCAAAACAAATAAAATGCATTTTTTTAATTCATTCAAAAAGTAATAAATTCCTTTGAGTGCCCAGGAACAACTGTCAACTCTAAGCTGAGGAAACATCCCACATGACCAGTGATAAATCTACAATTACATCCCAAAGAGTCACAGGACTCGCATATATTCAAATAACGAGTCCCGCTCAATGTAACGAGTACAATGATTCTGCAAACACATTGAGATACATTAATTTTATTTATTTATAATACAGAATTATTACAACTAGGTCATTATTAACAGCAAGATCAACTCCTTCTTCACTTTACTTTAGTTCATAATATTCACCTGTCTTTCTTAGATCTTCAGGCCTGTAATACTGACTTGTAATCAAATGGCACAGTACACAGTTTTGCAGCCATCAGTTTCTGCTGAGTCTCAATATTCAGCCGGTTTCTAGCTTTAACCAGGATTCTGTTCTGGGCAGAAAACCCACGCTTGCATCCAGCATTATGTACTTTTGAAGTTAGTTCAAGTGCTGCTAACTTGAGCACATCACACCTTGAGGGTACTTCTCAGCCAAAACTACTTTCTTAAGTAAAGTCTACTCTATTTTTGCCTTAACAGAGTCAATAGCAGGTTCTGATGTTTTTTTTTCTCTCAAAATTTCTGCTGCTTTCCCATTGTACAGTTTTTGCTTCTCCATAATATGTACACAGTCTGTCAATCTCCATCTCCATATGTATACACTTCTGTTTTTGACATCATGCTGATCGGTCACATAGCAAGAATACCAAAGCTTGTAAGTAGGTCACCTGCTGGAAATCTACACTGAATGTTCTCAACTAACGAGTCAATGAAGTGTTTAGTGATTTTCTCCAGGCTGAAGTTGTTCTTTGTGATCTGATGATGCTCCTTAAATGTATTGCCCTTCAGGTCTTCCTGGAACTCTTGCATGTATGGAGTTTCAAAGCTATATACCTTCTGCAGATTAGCAATACACTCATCAGTTTTCACCTTCACAAGGGCCACGTTCACATTTTCTTTCTGGAAGAACCGTCTGAGAATGGTTACAGGAGCAATTGTATCCATCATCATGTATGTTGTCGGTATAAAACTTTGTCGCTATCTTTTTCTTCATCCCTCCAGCTTTGTGGTCCTTGTGACTGGCTTCAGCCAGGTAGGTAAGCAAGCTATCAAGAGTTCTCCATAAAGCAGCCAGGGCACTAAAGTAAGACAACCACCTCACTAAATGGAGCTCCTTATATACGATACATGGATCATCTAAAATCTCCTGCATGGCATGTAGTCAAGCTTCGTGTTGACTACTTCCCTTAAAATAGAAAAGATCAGTCAATATTTGCTGATGGTTTTTTAATGATTCTATTTTCTCTGCTGCCTGGGATGTACGCAGTGCCAACCTATGGGTAACACAGTGAACATTATGCATATGAGGATTTTCCCTTCTTAATATTGCAGCTGCTCCTTTTTCCTTGCCCATCATAGCAGATGCTCCATCTGACCCGAAACTTATTATTTTGCTACTGGAACACCCTTTTCTGACATTTCTTTTATAACGGATGCAGAGATTCCTTTCCCAGTGGCATCTAAGCATTCAACATTGAACACATAATGACAATCTGGAATATAGTCTTCATTCAATGTCTGAACATACATGACCAACCTTTTCCTGTTGGAAATGCCAGTGCTCTCATGTGCAAATAAGGTTACCACAGGAGATTTCTTAATTGTAACAGTTACAGCACTGTTAGCAAACTCGGCTAATGACTCCAGCAGCTCACTGTCAGTCACTGAAGATTCAAAATTGATATTACTCTTTCTGAGAATGTCAAGATCTTGAATTCCCAATTCATGTAAAAGATTCACAAAAGACTTATTTTTGTTCAATGGGATGTCTTCATCTGCCATCCATTTAACAACCTTCACTAAGGCAGTTATGGATTTGTCTTAATCTGATGTGAGCTTTGCACTACATTTTTCAAAGTTTGTTCATAACTCTGGGGCTATTAGACATAATTTGTGGTCAGCAAGATAGGCATGTCTGGTTAATGTTGAATATTGAAAATTTCTGTTCCTAGCAATCTTGTTCATACCATTTACCTTTTTATTGTCTGTGCATATCTCACAAAACAAAGCGAGAGCTGTACCAATGTCACTTTTTGCCGATTATGCCGATACAGCATGTGGCCGATTATTAAAATTGCAGATACCGATTATTTCATTATCACAATATATATATATATATATATATATATATATATATATATATATATATATATATATATACATACATACTTGCATGTAAGCTTAATAATTTAGGAAAAAAAATAAATGCCTGGAAGAAGGGGGGGGGGGCACGGCTTATCAGCGGGCCAATGTCTAAACTTTACTGCTTTTAGGTCTTTTTGTTGACTACTGTAACGGCTATAAATCTTGGAACATGAAACAATAATTCTTTCCGTGTCTTAAGACATAGGCATATTAAAAAAGTAACTTTCGGTGACCCGACAATTATTGAACTATTATAAAATACTAAGATTGATTTTGTTATTATTTTGCATGTGTATATTTTCTGATTTCTTCAACACGAAATTAAATAAAGGTAAATACAGACTTCATAATTCGTGGGCCGGGGAGACCATGTACTATAATGTACAGTACTTACACAGTGCAAAGCGTGCATAGCGTCACTTAAATCAATATTTATTCCCAAACATATTGGATGCAGATTTTTCTTTATTCGTTCTTTCGACCAAATTGCATTCGTCTAGATAACATTTCAGATAGTCCTTAATAGCTGTTTTATTTACAATGAATCACCTCTCCCGAGTTACTCATTTTCAATGATAAAAACGATCCTACAAATTGAGGCAATATGTTTAAAATGGTATGCACATTTGATTGTACAAGGCACATAACCATCATAATTTACATGCCCACAAAGAGGGGTAATAATAAAAGCTAAAATTCACATAAAGATCGACTAAGATCAAGATCAATCAGTTTTAGTTTTGTCTTTTGGCTGAACAAACATCATAACTTTCCACACAATGGAAAGCTTGATGTTTTGGCGTCTCCTTTGATGATAGTTGGTGAATTTCTCTATAGTTTTCCAAGAGCAGTACAGGCTAGTTAATCATTAAAATGCCAGAAACTGGCTTGTGACAAGAGGAATTTGAATGCTAACTATACCAGTACATTGATGCAGAGGGATAGCTAGAGTGTTTGGAGCCAGAGGACAAGATTAATTTTTATGTTCCTGTGTTCTTCCTCCACCAATAATACTGGCCGCCATGTATAGCCTATCGTGTGCTGAAAAATGGCGTTAAACTCAACAACAACATTTAACGATGGTAATTAACATTGGTATATACGGTCTAAAAAGGCCAGATGTTAACTCGTGTACGTTTCTTTCATGGGAATGGCGCTGTAGCTTTGGAATTAAGCATTCGTAGTGATCATTCTTGGGATTTAAATTTTATTGTTGTGACTATTGTTTTTCTTCTGGTTTATTTTTTTATTTCTGTATTGTTGCATAGGTAAAAAAAATCCTTAAATTATGTGAATGTTTAAACTTAACATTCTATTAAGTGAAGATGCGAATCCTTTATAGAAAAGTAATTATTTCGTCACAACAATAATTCACAGGTGATGCAACAGAACATGTAGGACTTTTCTTGTTTAGAAGAAAATGAAAATCGAGGACATAATGTAATAATTGGGAGTTCTCAGCAAAAATCAGCGGTAGTTTACAGCAAGTGTGTTTAAACAGCAGTTACTTTTAAGAATATATTGTCTTTCAATTAATCCCCAAATCAAATGATTCCTTAGTTTCCACTATTTAATTCTGTTTTAAAATTCAAGCCATGTCAAGATGAATGTTATAACTGAAATTATATTTTGGAAATTTATTTGCATCAGCACTGATTATTTCTGCCGATACAGATTATACCAATTGTTCTAATAATCGACCCAATTACGAGTATGGGCATTTAATCGGTACAGCTCCACATAAAGTCCTCGTTTTTTATTTGCACAGCCATTGTCACATTGTAGCTACAAGTATGTTTTTAACCACTTCGGCTGAAACTGTCTAATTTTTGGTAATTTATGTATTACGATGGAGGCTGAGCACACGTTTGCATCCTGAACATCAGGTGAAGAAACCAAATGCTGCTGATCAGTGGAATTTGAATCATTAAACAAAATATCCAATGTCCTTTGCTTAGGGTCAATTTTCATCATCTTCTTTGGCGGCATTTTAACCAGAAACATGAGTGGAACTGATGATATCCCATAATAGTATACTGCTAAGGAGTGAGTACCACATGACTGGTGCAGAGATAATATTTGCCTTGTGAAAAGAAAGTCCTGTTAAACAAAAATCACAGTAAGCACGTTGTTGTTCCTTTAAAATTTCTTGCGTCCAAAGGAATGCACATGAGCAACTAATGAGCCCTAGCCATTTTTTGTGCATGCTGGACGCGAGACGCAGGGGAAGATTAATCATTTCATGACATAGGTAAATAAGGAATCCTTGTAAAAATGAGGCATGGTAAATTACTCACTCCAGGAAAAGCAAATGCAGAGATAAAATTCATCAGATTCATTGTACAATTTACTCTTATTAAGAATGTATGATATGTAGACGCTCATATTTCTTTCTCATGTCAGTACATTGATGAAACTGAAATTGAATTTTTATTTGGCTTTACACTGAAATTTACATATTTGACAATTCTGAGACTGATGTTTTAAGAAAAAAAGCAGAATTCTCTCTTTCTTCAAAATAATTTATTTACATTATAAAGACATGATTTTGACCTTTAAAAAAAAAAACAACTCAAAAAGTGAAAGTGGGGTTTGGGGGTACTCTGACAAAGGGGTCTCGAGGGTCAGTGCTCCTGATCAGGGGGTTCGACCCCTGACTAAAAATGCATTTTAAACGCATGAAAATCTGCTCCTGGTGCAACTTGTGACCATAATATGTAACAAAATAATCATTTGAAAAACTAACAAACTTACCAAAAATTTAAATAATTTTAAAATATCTATTGTCACATGAATTTGTTCTCCAATACTATTGGTACTTAAGTTATTTCATTTGCATGTCAGTGTTCACATCATAACTAAGTCAATAATTTGACATTTTTTGCTGCCAACATATTACACTTCTCTCTTTTCATAACAAACATGTAAAATAAACACCCAAATACATCATCTAGATACAAATAATCCCATATATTCACTTGTCTTTTTGTCCACTAAACATAACCTATTGATATGACAGTTGAACTCTTTTTGCAGCTTTAAGAAAGATTTCTTTAATCTTTCTTTTTATCACCAATGATTTTGCTGGCTCAATGTGCAATAGTTTCTTTTCCTTCTCAACAAGAGCCTTTTTCCTTTCAAGCTCCAGCTTGTATTGACGACATGTAATGCATATATTTTGACTGAGGGCTTTATTTTACCGTATGCCGCTTCATTTGTAGGTGCGGTTAAAGACTCTTTCAAATACTACTTTAATGTATATATTGAAGAGGACACAAAATGCCAGTCCTTGAGCGTTCAGTTTTCTTATAAACTGACAGACTAAATTTCCGCCGACAATTTGTTCCAGCCATTCACTTTCGTTTTTTTTTTTAGAAAACCTTATAAACTTTTCGTGTCATCGTCTCTTTCAACAACTAGGGACGCCATTTTTTTGCAAGCTCACTTCTTCTTTCCATTGCCATCAGTTTCCTTTACACGAAGATTCATTGGATGAATTTAAACTTTTGACCAATCAGAATACTCTTTACGAGAGTCATGAGCTAAATAATGTATGAAGCGAATACATTACAAGGGTTGTTGCAGAATAGTACTGAAAGGAACAGTTAAAATACTGGAAGAAAAAAACAAATCGGACATTATTTTTAAAAAGAATGACTATATCAAGAAAAATCGGATTCAAGTCAGGAGAAAAGCGGAATTCCGTTGAGAAAGAGAAAGAAATTATACTTTAAGTTTCATAGTTTTAATTTTTGTGATATCCATTTTCTAATGTGGACCATAAGGTCATTTATTATTATAATTGCAAAAAGTTGAAATTTTGAATGATATAAATATTATTGAAGCATGACGAGTAAAATAACTGTTTGTGATTGCTTTAGATTCTCTCAAAATGAACCTACCAAGGAAATCAGGACAGATGAGATGGCAACAGACCCCAAAACCTAGATTTTAGTTGTTGGGTGAAATAGTGAATAGTTTAAAACATAAATGATTATGAGTTGAAGTTACTTCTGTTGTCGCTTTTTTAAAAATCGATTACTGTTAAACATCCTTTCACATATGAAGTGCCCTGATCTTGAAAAACTGTCCAACCACACTGGTCAGCACACCTGTCATTTGAAATCCTAGCTGGAACACTGTTACGGTATAGTGGCATGCATGCAATGTGCATGCTAAATGAACACAAATCTTTTTTTGGAAAGCTGATTAGAAACGTTCAAGTAGAAATGTTTTTCTTGTAAACTAATACATACCTGAGCCTTTTGGCTGGTGGGTTATTCTCTTCATCCTCCTCATTGAGTTCTTCAATTTTACGCCTTGTTATTTTACGCCGGCTTCGTTTTGCTGAAGGTGTCTTTGGAAGAGGTTCAATTTTTGAACTGAAGATAAAAAGGGACATAGTAGTCTTTTGAAATCATGCTGAATGGTGTTATCTTACAAAAGATGGTCACTATGAGCATTTTTCCATGCAAACTTTAACTGCAGAAACTGCAGATGACTGTGCAAAATGTTTATATGCCTTGTATAATTCAAACATTGTGGTCAGTTTATAAGCTGGCCTGACCAGAAACAATTGACAATCTGTTGAAATTTAAAGACAGACTGATCATGATGATTAATTCATCATAAATGATCATCCTTAGCTTTGAATCTGTGGATGTTTTCTCTATCTGATAACAGAATGATACAGGTCTCATACCCAGCACACCCATCTGCATACATAACTTTGCTGTCGCTCACTGTAAATCGGATATCAAACTTTTCCAGGACGGCTTTTATACATCCTGTTTATTTAATAGGATATTTAATGGTCAACACAGGCTGGACATGACCTCTATCAAATAGACACAGCTTACTGTGTATGACCCTTGCAAGCATACTCTTGAGAGAGAGACAGACAGAGATATCATTACCTGATGATTATACAAATTTACTAGTTCAAGTGAAGAATGTAATAATTTTGATACCAGATCAAATTTGAGATAATATCATACATGCCAACCACTGACAAGGAAAAAAGTGTAATTCAAGTGGTCAAAAAGCATAATCCAGGCAAAAAAAGCACAATCCACATAAAACATGCTAAACTTTCAATAAACAAGGATTTATTTGCCTCTCTTGTCATTTAACATCCTTTACTGTTTCAAGGTTTCATATGTAGCACTTTTAGCTTTACACACACATCGACTAGAAACCATCTTAAACTGTTAGCACCAAATATTAAAATTCTTTCCACGAGGCCTGAAATAAATGTCACGTGAAGCTGCACTCTCGTCTTAATATTTAGAGGATTATTTTTTGTTTCACCTCTTTCTAATTTATCTGGAAAATTTTTGAAAGGAGATATTTTTGCTCACATAAATGCATAGAGTAAAATACTTTTTAGCGCAAAATACCCTCAGACTGGTTCTGCAGTAAATATGAATTAGAACATGGAATCTGCGCGTAAATATTAAATTTTTAAAAAGTCTGCTCTCTCCTCACTAAGCATACAGATGCTACAAATAGAATTCTAGGTTGAAAGTAGAACCAGGTTAGCTATAAATCTATAAATAGAACATGATACTGTTAAGAAAGTGCACCCAATTCCACGGTCAAGCGTACTGTTATATTGTAATTACTTTAAAGCAGTCTTTTCTAAAATATGGTCTGTGTCATTAATGAAATTTTAATAATAACGAGAAAACAAATAATTGATTTTTTCAAAGGCAGATATACAGAGAAAGCGTAAATACATATACATTTAAGCGTAACGCATAATTTAGTGAAAAAAAGCATAATGATTATGCAAAAAGCATAATGTTGGCATGTAATATTAACATAGTATAGTCCCAATGCCCTGAAAACTATACTAAATACCACTGTTCAAATTTACAAAGGCCGATTAACACCTTTTGCAGTAAGCTTAGTATATGCTTTTGCTTTATTCAAAGAATCTTAAACTTATGGGCAGGTGAAATTTTTAAGCCTGGTGGGAGAAGGCGGCACACACATAGTGGTTAACTACGGTTAAAAATGTAGGCTAAAACATGTTTCAAGGTAAAATTGGGAGTGGGGAAGGAGGGACTATTTCCTTCACTCCCTTTCCCCAAATGTGTGAGCACCCACTGGACTCCTCTTTACACATTCTGGTCAACTGTAGTTAAACTGCATAATATCAAAAGGTTAGACTTACCACAAGCATAAGGCCAGTGTGGCTAATTAACAGTTAATCCTTATCATTGCATTTATCTTGTATAAAGGACTGCCCTTTGGACATTTTAAAGAAACCATGTTCTACAGTATGTGCATATAAGCAACATTAACTGGCAATAAACGATACCCTATTTTTGTTTTAACTTATGATGCCTAGTACTTCATTTCAACAGTTCAAATGTGCAGTTGCAAGTTCCAGGACATGTGGCAACTGTTTTCCTATATTTTACATCCTACCTTATTTCCTTAGGTTTAACTTGTGTGCAGCATTTACAGTTATCATTCATGTGATTGAAACTAATTGGTGACAATGGTATTTTTTAAATATTACTTTAGTACTGTTGCAGAGGTTTTAAAGAGTCATAAATTTATGTGAATAATGTTTAATCATAACATTTTAATTAATGAAAAGAAAAAAACCTTGTGATATTAATTATTTTGTCACAACAGTATTACAATATAGCATCTGCAAACTGCATATGATATATCTATGTGTGGGGTTTTTCCTTTCTGAGAAAAAACCCCATTGATAGACATAATGTAATAATCAGGAGTTTTCTGTGAAAAACCAGATGTTATGAAATTGGGAGGTAGGTGTGAAAATACCCAAAAAATCAGGAGGTCACGAATTGAGAGTTGACTGGTGTGAATTGTCCAGGCTTGTGGAATTTTCAGTCAGGGATTGTGAGTTTCTTTAAATCATCAGCACGAGAACAGTGTCTTAAAAAATATTCAGAATATTTCTTACACTGAAGCCTACTTATGCCTTTTGTTTCTTTTTTTATTTTTAAAAAAGGTTTTTAAATACTGGAAATTTACTGACTGAATTGTGATGGGAAATCAACTGCTGTAATATATGGATAACCAAATTTAAAGTTCCATTCTCAATCACTTCAGGAATTCTGCTTCAAGGCATAGAGCTTAAAGGAACTCTGAGATTCTGTTCTTGAAATTCTAATAATTGAAATTAACTTTCTTGTTTTCAATGAGAACATATCCAGTGGCCATCTATTTTCCAAATCCTATAAATAAATTTGATATACCGCATGATCAATGTTAAAACTGTTGTGTCCAAAGTTGGTTTTCTAATATACAAAAAGATTATAATTTACTGTATTATTCAGCTACATGTGTACACTGGCGAAAAGCCTATAACTTCATGTTAGTGAAAACATTCTGCAAGAGAATTAGGTTAATAGAACAAACTTGAAGACCTAATAATTTTTACTACCAAAAATATTTTCAACATTTTTATGTCATCTAATATCATGGTGTTTGATTTTGTTTTTTGTAGTCATATCAATTTTGATGTTGTAAGCACTTATAGCTTCTACAGATCAGGTGCTATACAAAGTTCTCATTATTATTAGTGTGAACAAAAACCATCAGACAAACCTCTTAAAAGTTTTCTTTGCTGTTGCCAGTATTTCACTGAGGTATCCAAAGGCGTCTTCTTCAAATCGCATGAAGATTTCCTCCACCTTCTGACGAACATCCAGATTCGTCTGGAAACCAATGTAAAAAGGTAGGTCTGCCATAGTAGTCTACTTTCCTGGAATGTTCAACATAATAGCAACCATTTTAATCATAATTTCTGCATGACATAAGTGCTATAAATAGTAAATCCATTGCATTTATTGTAATAAAATGTGATGACAAGGAGTGTTCCAATACACTTAAAAGCCATGGGTGAAACAGTACTTTGCTCAAATATCCTCCACATCTATGTGCGACGATTTTCTCGTTTTTTTTAACAAGTATGCATAAATCAATTAAAGTTAAGTCAAAAACAGAATGTAGCAATAAAAGGGATTGTGACTGGAAGGTAAACCTTGATGTTTATTCAAACAGTGTGTAAGACCATGTTGGGTCACAACAGTGAGAAAATTTACTTGTGAACGGTGACCAGTAATGCAAGTTTAAGCACATTTATAAAAGCAATAAGGAAATAGCAGCTAAAGGTGATAAAGCTCACAAAGTTTTATAGAATGCCTTGCAACAAATATATTCCAAGGAAATTTAAATATCAAGGAAGACAAAAAGAATGAAAAGAACAAAATTACATGAAAAGTTGCTATAAAATAAAGTAAAGATAATTATACTAAAATAAACAAATGTATAACAAGATCATTGATTTTATCATGAAATAATCTTGTATTTTTAATGTACATGGATTTAACAATATTAGCGTCGACGAACAAGGGATACTACTCTTTCCGTCCCCCCCCAAAACAGCTTCACTTTCATATCCACACTGACTGGCCTTTCAGGGGTGTTCCATTACGCCATTTCTTATGTTCATTTTAATTTATTGTTTAAAAATTAACATACAATGTAAACTCTTGATACATTAAATTTGCAGTGCAGTCACACAAAGTATCAAAACACTGGAATTCAGGATTACGATTTGTTTTGAAAATTTCAAATCTTGAATTCCATGGTTGTAGCTTCTGCACTAGTCTAATATTATCATAGTTTTGAAGCATAAGCAATAAACAACAAACTTTCAATAATTTTAAGTGTAATGGACTTTCAATTGATGGGTAGTTGTGTGCATACTGGAAGTTGATATTTCAAAGATGGTGATGGCATAATCATTTTTTTGTTTTGTACATACATGTGTATAAGTATCTGCATCAAATGCTTCTGAATGACATTTGATTGGCTGATTATTCCAAGGTTAAGGCAAGGTCAAACAGTTTAAACTCTTTTCAGTAGGGTCTCTTGATAATTACTCACTTTTCTGCAATTTCAGAGTTTGGTCAGGGAGAACCAATATGTAACAGTCAGGTCAAGAAGGTAGGTAACAGGTCAAAAAGGATCATTACAGGAAAGACTTTAGGTTGTCAATGTCCTTTGCTTTACATTTTTACAATGCTTATCCTCTTTTCTTTATCGAATTACACATTTTCTGTAAACCTGTGTCTTTTCAATTCTAATCACTTACAATATTATATATATTGGTAAATCATTAGGTATAAAAAAATGACGCACTGGCCAGGAAGGATTAATATGAGGACTCAAGTGAACTGATAAGACTGTTGGCTCTTGTGCAGAACAGTCTATTCACAACAGTATTGCATGGCAACGTCCAGCGTGGCAGAAGGAGCAGAAGATAGAAAAAAGTGGACTGACAACATCACAGAATGGACCAGGAAAAGTTTTGAGGACACAGGCATTGGTAATAATAACATCAGATTATGAAGGCAATATTGGATATAAGCACTCAAGCAGCTGTGATGTTGGGATTGGATCCAGTTCAAATGCTCCTAATAGTTGTCGCTGAAATTCTGTATCACAAGTAATTGTGTTGCCAAGTTTATCTCTAATAGTACCTTGTCAAAGAAGAAATTTGCAAACAGGTCCGGAAGGTCTCCTGGAGAGAAGGGAGTTGGAAATGGTGCACATTTGTTCCTTGACATTAGTTTGGTAGAAATCTCGAAGAGCTCTTTGCAGCTGGAACTATGCATGATCTTAGTACTGTAGTGGGATGATTTGGCTAAATGGACTATGCTTCTGATGTTCTTTAATGTATATGTATTACATTTTTTTCAAGTATACAGTTACAGTAGTAAAGCTCCTGGACCCTCAGTAAGACTTATTATTAATCCCCTGAATGGAAAGTAATATCAACATTGGGGTTTCACCATAGGACTTTTTTTTAAAAGTCTAGTTGATAAGAAATGAAAATGGTACTGATCTGACCTTGGCAGTCACTCAGAAATGTTATGAGTTGGTTTCAGCAGTCAGCTATTGAAATAAAACGTTTTATCCTTAATTCCTGGAAATTCTTTTGAGTCAGTAGTGTGTAACCCTATTTGCTGGTAACCTTCTGTCTGTGATTGTGATTTTTAACTTGGCTTTAACAATTTTTCAGTCTTATCACTATGATGCCTGCAGTGAGGCAGTTTATAGTGATGTCTAGCACTGGGGCATCATACCGCAGACATGATGTTCCACCCAGTCAAATTATCCTTACACCAGGGTGACCAGTCTTAAAACTAACCTCTTAATGCTGAGTGTCAAGCGAGGCAGTGGTTAGTACCATTTTAGTAAGTCTTTGGTATGACTCTGCCGTGGATTGAACACGACCTCCTGCATCTGTGGCGAATGATCTAACCACTAGACCACCGGAGCAGTATAAAATCTTGCTGAAGGTTTCCTGTCATCAGACATAATCTTAGCATATATGACAAGGCATTTTTGTTGGATGTCAGTGCTTTCATCTGCCAATGCTGTCACAAATGACAAATTTTGCACATCTTGTACAAGATTATCCTCACTGTAGCTATTTTCACCGGTTGTCACATGAGCTCGCACTTGTCCCAAGATGCAAATTCGCACGTTTCGGAAGCTGCAACTTCAGTTTTGTACAACGTAGAAAAATCAACGATTGCTTGATAAATAGAAAAATATCTCAGGAGTAAAACAAATCGTAGAAAATGGTTGTGCGCTTTTAAATACGGAAATAACTGAAGGAAATCGAGGGTCATGGGTGGAACCAAGTATTTGGAAGTTACGTGCCTTCTCTTTTTATATACAGTCATACCAGTTTATGTCGACATCGTCGGGCCCGAGGAAATATTGTCAACATAGGCGGATGTCAAGATAATTGGGGGGAGGGGGCGGAAAAAAGAAAATTTAAATTCGTCAGCAAAGGGTGACCCGTCGTCAATGAATAGCATTTACACTCTGAGAAAACAATGGAAATTTTGAGTACATGAAGACAGAATCAGTATGAAATACATTTGCAAATTGACAAATTACATTTTGACTACCTTTGTGTAGTAAAATTCAAATTAAAATACTGCATCGATCACACCCTGATAAGAAAAACAGAACGATATTCAACGTCGGCATTAGCACATGGTTGGACAGTTGTTATTTACATGTTTCATGTACATGAACTTAAACTGGCCTAGATTTTGGTCAGTCTGTTCCCATCTTATTGAAGCTACCAAGGGGATGGAGCTATTCACAGGGAAGTGAAAAACTGTCAACAGTACATGTCTTCTCCACAAATACTTTTGTATCCGATGTTGTGACAAATATTAAAGCCACTGAACCAACCACTTGTTGCAGCGAAGTTCTCCACACTAAGTTTTTTCGCATATGCATCATTGAACCATTTTGATGCTTCCTACACGTCTTAACAGCCAGATATTTAGTTTCCAGGGACTTTAAATTCAATTTGCGTTTTACACTGCTGTTGGTAGCAATCGTAAATGTAAATAAAGTTAAAAACGAAACTTTCACAGCCAAAAAAAAAAAAATTTTTAATCACCAATCACTTTCAAAGGTCTCGGAAACAAGTAATCTGTATTTTCACGCAATTTTTATATATGGGATTCAGAAAATCATGTATACAGGAGTCCTCTGTATGCATCAACTTCCTAGACGGCAAATTTAAGGGCTTGCTAGTCCTGCTTCGACCACCTATTAAGTTGGAAATTGTGTTGATCAATTAGCTGTGCTGATATTTTACAATCAGAAAATTCAGTGACTGAAAGACCCACAGATGTCATCTGAAGAACATGACCCACAAGCTAGGCGGCAAGATCAAAGAACTAGCTGCAGAGTGGTGAGAAAATGTGCTGCTATGTTGTTTTTAAACATGACCCACAAGCTAGGCGGCAAGATCAAAGAACTAGCTGCAGAGTGGTGAGAAAATGTGCTGCCATGTTGTTTTTTTATCCGACTGCGACATTAAAGCATGGCGACAAGATCAACTATATGTTGAACAAAGTATGGGTCGGAACTGGCAGCTTGTCGACATAAATGATTAGGAAACAAAGGATTTGTTAAAGCTGGGACCAATGGCTTCTGTCGACATGTATGTTGATCTTTTATCTCGACGTCAACATAAGCATAGTAATAGTAGACCAAGGGACTGGGACTTTGCTTTTTTTTGTCGACATTGGTGGCTGGTCGATATAAGCGATGTTGATATAAATGGGTAGGACTGTAGTATGATAGAGAGGGTCCTGTGTCAGAACGGGTCATGGGGGTAATTTAAGGTATTTTTATCACTCTGTATGATTTTTTTCCTTTAGATTATTGTCTTTTATTTCACATCAAGCACCTGTATAAACAACTACGTTGGACGAAATTTCCACTGCAAGAGTTCTCCGTGATCCTAATTAAATAACTAAGTTTTGTACATTTTAATCTATACGATGCCTTGTTATGAGTACGGGATACAGACTAACGGAAGGGGTGTCAATACTACAGCTGAAGGGAAAACAAAATTCTTCATTTAAAAGACAAGAAAATTCAAGCCACGCCTTACCAGTAGTAAATGAATGGTCATTCACAAATCGAAACTTGGAGAATGAGATAATTCAATGTTCAGAATTAAAACACCAAAGATACTGTTAGCCACAGTAGTTAATTATAATGATCCATTTTCCCACTAGGTTTCCCAATCAATCAACATATAATATTTACAACGCAACCTATAGGCCTACTGTACAGTACGGACACCGTAAACTTCCGTCAACGTTAAGTGATAACATTCCTTAAATGAAAGATACATCTTTTTAAAATATATATAGAACTAAAAGTGTTATTAATTATGATGGAAAGCAATATTACAATGTATAAAATCCGCTATTTTTCTTACTTAAGCTTTCTTGCCGCCTGTTGTTCAAATCTTACAGAAAAATCCTGCAACCAATCAGAATTGAAGAATTTGGCGACGTTAATGCAGAGGTAGCGATTAGATTTTAGTTTAGTACAAAATAATGATATATCCAGAAACAAAAATATAATAACAATACACTTTCCAAATAATTTCATAAAATTTTAACTAAATTGTAAACGAAATTATGAAAACACAATAATTTTAGCCTTAGTTTCGAATTTTACTCCATCTTGTCATGAACCATAATTTGTAAACAACAGAAGATGTATCGGAGTAGTAAAGAAAACAGTGGTAGTTTTAATCAAAATTACAAACTTGTGGTTGTGGGAGGAGGTGGTGTTGGTAAAAGTGCCTTAACCATACAGTTTATTCAGGTAATCATTTAAGATGGACTGAATTAATTTAAACTGAAAAATAACATTGTTGAACAAAACATACTCGGTACAGTACACCACTTCCTTGACATGAGAATATATATAAACAGGATACTCTATTTTTTAATGGTGAAGCATCAGATAAATCCAAAATTCTAGTTTTAACTGCTTCTTGAATGTTAATTGGCATTTTTTTCTCCAGTTTATATGTGATATATTGAGTAGTTCGATCAATGAGTTTACTTAAAAAATGGTCCCACATAAAATTAAAATTTTATAGGGACTATAAAGTACAATACATGTGCAGTAGGTCATTAATTGCTGACTATTTCAGTAACGGATTTGATTTTTTAGATGTTGATTTCACATACTTTTAAATGCTGAGCATTCACACTTTTACAATCCACATACATCCCAAAAAATTTATGAGATCACAATAATATATCTGACCCAGGACATACAGCAAAATCATTGTTACAGTAAATAGACATTTTTAGATGAGGTCGACCTAAAAATGTGATCCAATACAAATGAGATTGAATGTCACCAACTTTATCAAAATTAAAGCTAAGCATGTTGAAAATATTATGCACTACCCTTGTCAGTGTCTCCCTAGGTCATTTTACCATAGTGGTCCTGCTGCATTATCATTTCAGCCTTCTATGCTTTAGAACCCACTGCTACAATATCTGCTTATGCTGCTATAGTTATAAGATTGACAATGTTAAACATCCTGTCACATAGTTTAAAGATCAATTACTTAAATGACATCTATTTTACCTTGCTTTATGTATTTAATAAGATAATCAAGGATAGTTACTCATTCACTGAATCATTATCTTTTGTACACGGCTGACCTGACTCTGGTGCATTCGTCTTTGCATAGATATGGTCATGTGATCTGTCAGTAATAATGGTGCCTGCTGATAGTGTTTGTTGTATTTATTTCAGTCATTTCACTACCAGCTAAGAAAGTTAAATATATTGTGTTTTTTAAAGTTCAGCAAATTCTTGTGAAAATTGGAAATGTAAAATTACCTATCACCAGGCTAGCCCCATGTTGGACTGGCTTAGAAAAACAGATGATGATTCCAATTCAGATAACGTGATCCCCCAGCTGCAAAAAGGTGTTTGAGAAATGAAGAACACTGGAATTTACTCAATCATATGGTAAGTTTTCCATCTTGCAAACTTTTGGTTTTGAACTCCATAAGTAGCAGCAAGTGGGATGTAGATGGGTAGCCATTCCTTGTGAATTATTTGTATATAATATTTTTATTATTATTGTAGTAACAGTGAAAATTGCATTTTATCCTCAAGTTGCTGCTATAGTTACATAGTAAAATAGGTTGATCATTAGACTTGAAATTAAAATGTTTAATTTCTTTTTTCTTTTTCTCTCAATCCAATAAAGAAAATGAGTAGTTTTATCTTTGAATTTTACATGTTTGGAACAAATTTTGGTTTATATTTGAAGTATTTTCCAAACAATAAACAGCTAACAGTTGGAATATATTACATAATAAATTCAGAGGTGATATTTTCAGCTCATGATGACTGACCATTTTAAGGAGAGTGCATACATTGATGATGTAAATGTGGATTGGCACAATTAAGTGAATTTTGGTGTATATCAAAAAGCCAATGTCCATTTAATACGAATTGGAAAAAAATACTGTTTTCTAACAATATTTTAACTGTCTGTCATTGATTCAAGGATTAAAATGATGACATCACACATTTATATATTCTTTAAGGAAAGTAATATGTATTTCTTTTATTTTACTGTCATGGTTATTTTAAAAAAAATCACCATTATTACTCTTGAAGAATTTTTGTCTCTGGCAATTAACTTGAGATGGTTTTGTATTTTTTTTTCCATTCATTCATAAATTCTCTGTTCCATTTTTTTCAGACTATGTAAGATCATTCAGTCATTTTCTCTGACGAACAGTAATTGAAGGAATAGACTAACACAGAGGGTGCTGATTTACCCTATGACAGTTCATACGCTACTGATAGTACAAAAGGATATTGTCTAAAGATTAATTTAATGTGGCAATCAACATAAGGAAGTGAAGAAACAAAGGATATCATGTAGTTAAATTCAAAGAGAAATCTGTTTGACATTTGATCATGTTATAACTTATGGAAATAAAGAATGCTATGTAAATATATGTATTTCTCTTATATGTCTCACAAAAAAGTATTACACAAAACCAAGTGTATACAATTATACCAGGGCTCAATGCCTGTGTTGATAGATCAAAGCATCCAATATTTTCATTATTATTTGTATATTACAAAGTATCCAGATCAAGAGAGATGAATGGAATTACAAGTGCATGACATGTCTTGGCATTTTCTCCTGTATGAGGCCTTCATGCAAATCACTGGAAAACTTATGCAGGCTGATGGTCACAAGGACATGGACGATGCCAAGTTTGGATTTATCAACAACACTACAATGCATCATGGTAGTGTTCTAAGGAAAAGAAAAAGGAGAAATGACACAGATTCTGTGCTCCCAAATCAGAAGTATCACAGGGACAGATTACAGGCAGAAACAGAATCCTTTGAGAATTTCACACATATGGATCAGGGAAATTTTTGAAGTCATATCATCATGGGGTTTTCAGCACAGAACTTATAATAATGTCTGGTTTGTCTTAAATAGTGCTGATCCAACATTCATTATTTCTTCAGAAATCTTATTATCAACACCCTTTTTAAATGAAAAGTAATTTTGACATTGGGTTTAGCACCAAAGATTTCTTATGATTTCTAGTTACTCCTAAACGAAAATGATGCAAATTGACCCTCAATATGGCCATAATGGTGGCCATCTTGAAAATAGTATTACTGTGTGTATGTTGCTTCCAAATAGATCACTAAATCAATAATGGGGTCTTCACCAATAGACTTATGATATCTAGTTGGGCCTACATGTAATGGGTGCCAGTCTTACATCCAATATGGTTGGCACAATGGCTGTCATGAAAATCATGCTATCACTACCGGTACTTCCATTGAATCGATAGTCATAGTGACTTGGGGGTTTTCACCAAAATGGTTCCAATCTATTGTTATTGCTGAAGAAGAGCAGGGAGAGTTTCAGCACTAAGCAGATAAAGGGAAAAAAATGGTTTTGCATTGAATTCCTAGAAATTCTTTCACATTCACATAGCCCCTTCAAAGGACTATTTTTCACATTTTATTTTGTTTAACCTGTAACAGAAAATTTACATCATGGAATAATAATACTTGTATGTTAGAAACTGGGAGGCCAGGCTGGGCTAATTACTGAGGGTACATCTAATGAGCAGTCTTATAACATTGATAGTCTAAGACCAGCATTTGAAGGTCAGGATTCACTGGAAGTGCTTTCAGAAAACTCTTAATGTACAGATATCCTTAAAATTTCGGAATCATATGATAGCCTAGATTATGTTTAGTATCCATATAAGGTATTTTAATCTGAAGCCATAAGACCAAGTATTTCTCTAGTGTGTAATATATAATTTATTGCTATATTTGGAAGAATATATATATATATATATATATATATATATATATATATATATATATATATATATATATATATATATATATATATATATATATATCATCAAGTAACCCCCCCTGGGCTAGCTGAATTAAATGATTTCAGCATGTGTAACCCAGGCCTATTGAAGACTCTTGGGCTGTATTTTGCACTATTAATGATTTTAGCTGCTGCTGAAAAACACTGATATTTTTTTTGAAAGATATCATTTTATTATTCATTTGCTTTTGGAATTTGGTGAGAAATTAATTTTGATATTTTCTCATTTTGCAGTCCTATTTTGTAACAGATTATGATCCAACAATAGAGGATTCTTATGCAAAGCAGTGTGTCATTGATGGAGAGGTGGCCAGATTAGATAGTAAGTTACTTTACTTTACCTCATGGATGTTATATTGCAGTGTAGCCTTCTCCTTAAAAAGACTCCTTTGTTAGCAAGTGTCAGAAAAGCTGATATAAAACAGGGTTCCCATGCTATCAGGAAAAATGTGAGAAAAATGATAATTTTTTCCTGAACATGGCAAGTTCTTGAAATTTGCAAATATTGATGGAAGTCATGAAAAACCTGGAAATTATCTGCCACCCCTTGACACCTGAAACAGTCATGTAATTAAGTCTTAACTCAACTGATCGTGAGTTAGATTAATAGAGTTCTAATCAGAATATTCGGGGATGCAGTATGGATCATTTGGGTGCATGCAGTAAATATGTATGCTGAGTCAATCCAAATGCTCAGTGAAATAGATTCATCTGCTAGACTTTTATTTTCAAAGTCAGCTCGATATCCATATCTTTCCTTACATTGGAGGTATGAAAATCAGTCTAGCATCACAAGAGGCCAACATCGTGGTGGCAAAGCATAGCCAGTTACCAGATGGCCTGGTTTTAAACATTGTTAGATCAAGTGATACATGCATGAAATCTGTGATTAGGATTTTTAATGTAGCTTTATAAAAAAAAAATCAGTCATATGTGTCTGTGATTAGGATTTTTAATGTAGCTTTATAAAAAAAAAAATCAGTCATATTGCTATGATGTCTGCAGTGTGGCAGTTTATAGTGATGTATAGCACTGGGGCAACATGCCACAGACATGTAGCATAGTGTCTCACCCAGTCACATCCTGACACTGGGCTGACCAGTCCTAACACTAACTTCTTAATGATGAGTGCATAGCATGGCAGTTTTAGTACCATTTTTGTAAGTCCTTGGTATGACTCAGCTGTGGTTTGAATCCACGACCTCACCCTTCTGAGGCAGATGCACTAACTACTAGGCCACCAAAGTAATCAAAATTAAAAGGAAAATTACTTTTTTTCTCAGAAATTGTATTAAATTTGTCTTGTCTTTAATCTGCTGATCATTGTCATCACCATCAGTCTATTGACCTAGTGTGGTCATTGAGGCACTGTGCTGCTGAACATCTGACTAGTTCCCGCCACTTGTCTCAATCATTTGCCAATGCCTGTGTTTCCGCAAAACGTTTCCTAGTCCATTCTGTGATGTTGTCACTCCACTTTTTCCCCTGTCTACCTCTCCTTCTGCCACCCTGGTTGCTGCCCTGCAGTACTGTTGTAGACAGACTGTTGGCTCTAGTGATATGGCCATACCATTTCAGCTTTCTCTCTTGACAGTGATGAGGATGTCTTCATGTTAGCCTACTTTGTGACTGATGGTATTACGCACTTGTTCATTTATGATGTAGAATATGTAAGAAAGGATGCCAAGGATGGTTCAGTAGCAGCCTGGATTCTTCATTGTAATTCTGCTGTCAGGGTCAAGGCTTCCCATGAATATAATATAGGATTGAGATGATTAGTGTTCTCAATAGTCTGATTTTAGTTTTCAGACACATCTTTGACTCTCCAGATGGGTCTTAGCTTTGACACAGCTGCCATTGTTTGTGCTGCTCGTGACAAAATTTCTGCTCTTGATCCCTCTTCAGTGATTATGGAACCAAGATATTTGAATTGGCCCACTGTTGCCAGTTCCTGTCCTCTAACTTTAGTCTTGGCTGAGATTTGTTTGCCACTTTTTGTCATCAGCTTTGTCTTCTCAGTGCTTATCTACATATTAAATCTGGAAGATGTTTCATCCAGGTTATCTACTAAGGTGGCAAGCTCATCTTCACTGCCTGCCAGCCCATCAATGTCATCTGCAAAGCAGAGGTTGGTGATGTTATGCCCTCCAATGCTGACTGTCCCATAGTGGCTTTCCAGGGCTTCACTCATGATGCACTCTAAGTAGATGTTGAAAATCGTGAGTGACAGGATACAGCCTTGACGTACTCCAACTGTTGTCTGGAACTAGTGCCTCACAGAACCTTTAGCAATTACTGCACTGGTAGCCTTAGCATTCAGCTGTTTAATGGCATTGGTCAACTTTTCACCTATGTTGTACTGCTTCATTGTGGCCCACAATGCCTCATGCCATATCCTGTCAAAGTCTTTTATGAAATCTATGAGCACATGATGGATGTCTTGTTAATGTTGCGAGTACTTTTCACACTGAACCCTGAGATTGAATATTTGTTCTGTTGTGCTTTTTTTACTATGGAACCTGGCCTGGTCTTCAGCGATTCATTTTTCTGCTTATGGTTTTGGTCTGTTCAAGATAATCTTCAGCATGACCTTACTAGCATGGCTGATCAAACTGATAGTTCTGTAATTTTTGCGCAGTTGGAGATTGTTGTTGATATCACATGACTATTAGACTTCCGTTGTCTTTGTTTGAGATTTGTGAAGTCATATGACTAGTAGTGCAAATGGTGATTACCTGGTCAGGTTTCATCTATGCCATAGTTTCATATAGTCTGTCAGTAGATTTAAAACAATGATTATTGTACATGTACTTGCCATTTCTAAGAAAATAAATCATTTTCCAATGAATTTCATGCAGGTATAAGTCATATAAAATAAGTGGCAGCAAATTCCATTTTTTTTATATGCAACTGCAATTACTCCACACCCCAACCTAAATGTCCAAATATGAAAACATTTGGTGGGAATATTCAAAGGAAACTGGGATTAGAAAACAGACTGCTATTCATTTTAAGTCAAATTTTTAGTCAAAATTGTTGAATTTCAGAGTTGAAATCAATACAGGTTTTGGGACTTGTTTAAATTTTTAGTCAAAATTGTTGAATTTCAGAGTTGAAATCAATACAGGTTTTGGGACTTGTTTAACAAATTACAAGATAACAATATGATTTTAAAGAAAATTCAGTCCTTGTTTGTACAACACTATATAACTTTTAAAAGTTCTTTTTGACCAAATTTAAAGCAACCCTTTTGAAAATGTTTTATAATTGATGAATTTTTAACGAGATCATCTTAAGAAGGTTAGGTTGCTTGAAAAATCTTGTTTGGGATTTTTTTGGCACAGGTAAATTTAGGGTTAAACTTTTTTCATTACAAGAGTCTAATTATTTCCGTTTTTTGGTTTTTATTACTGTATATATTGTAATAGGAATTGTTTTTCTTTAAGATACATTTATTTATTGCTATAGAATTCTTTAGAATTAATGATTTGAAAGGAAATAAAACTAATTTATGTTAATTAATTTGTTGACACTTAATGCAGGTCAGCAAAATAAAGTCAGAATTTGTATCTGTACATGGCAATGACTTCATGGCAATTAATAGGAATATAATCAAACTTGTTTCGTGTAATACATTTTGTGATTTTTGTACATGATCATCTTTTTTTCCTTAGTTGTTTTGGAGAGGTTTGAAAGATAAACATCTTTAGTTCTGATTTAGAAAATGCATGTTTTAGAATTTAAAATGTTCTGGATTTCTTTCAGTAATGTTCATAAGTGAACCTTGAAAAAAATAATTTCCTTCTAGAAAAAACTGGAAATGACCTAGTAATTAATTTATCTTTAGAAAATTCTGGGAACCATATATAAATACTCTTTGAGAAATAAGTATACAGTTAAATATTGCTAACAAGTGTCTGAAATAAACTTTCATAATTATGTGGACTACAAGCCAGCAACTATTGATGCATGTAAAAAGAATCTTTTTTAAGTGTGCCTAGATGATTGTTAAGTTTTAGGCAGTAATGTTAAAATTACCAAATTTTAAGGACTTCAGACCATTAACTATTGATACAAAACAAACAAAATATTTTCTTCTGAAAATTGCTAGTATATGGCTTCCAGGTATGTTGTATTGTTGTTTTAGACTAGCTTTGCATATTGCCAGGTTTTGCTTAATCATACTTTATCAACGTTATCATTATTGTACAAGGCCAGTGGGCTGTATTGAAGTTTTGTTGAAAAACTTAAATTTTTAGTCCTAATACAAAATATAGTGAAGTGACGAAACATAGAATAAATATCAGAGTTCCTAATTTATTTTAAAAAATTAGTTACCAACCTGATATTTATTAAGCCTCACAAAGACCTTAAATTTAGTCAATCAGTTGATATTCATGGATACCAAGGCATTATGCTGCATTATAATATGAGATATACCATGGTTGTTTCATGGTTACTAAATTTTAGCTCTACAAGTCAAAAAGAAGGTTAACTGTCATCTGTAGTCTAACTGTTATTTAGTACAGGCCTTTTAGTTTAGTTGATCTTAAATTAAATTGGTATATAACATGGCCAGCAGAAACTACCACAGTATAGCATGATTCCTCCTTATCCCATAGGGAATAACATACACCAATGTTAACTTTATATTGACATTTATGGAATGAACTAAGGCAGTATACATACTTATGTACTACACATTTCTCACTGATTATATGTTATGCAGAATTGTGATTTGGACTTGACCTTATCCCAAATCAAGTTCATTGTATACCTGCTTATGTTTTCTCTAAGAGTGTGGGTTAAATATTAAGATCATTATCAATATAGATAAACATATTTATTTGGGTCTAGATCTAGGGCATTGATATTCCCCATTGAATAACCTATTGTATCTTATGTTTACCATATTCTTTATTACAATTTTGGGGCCATATTGGCCTAAAGCACTCACCATTACGGATCAGTACCATCTCACCTCTTTCTATGTGGGTTTAAGTCATAGATTTGGTCAGCATGGGTATGTGAGAAAGCATGCCAGTAGCTTCTTGTGGGTCGATGTTTTTTTCTGGGGTTTTCCTGGGTTCTTCCTCCACCATTTATACTGGCTGCCTATCTTGTGCCAAAAAATGTGTTAAACCCTACAACAACAACAACAACAACAACAAAAATTATAATTTTAGTAAGAGATTTTATCTGTTTACAACTTAGAATTTCCTACAATGGTGTTAAACCCTACAAAAACAACAAAAATTATAATTTTGGTAGGAGATTTTATCTGTTTACAACTTAGAATTTCCTACAAACGAATTTTGGACCTACATCCTGACTCTTCTTTTGTGTATTTTGTATTTAATCTTTTTTCCTTGAGAAATTACTCCTTCTTGCATTAACATCTTGAAGCAGAATCAGTCTTATTGCTGTGTTCAGATTTTGTGTTTATCACATTTTTGTTATCCAGCTCCTTTGTTGATCTCCATGGCTTTGGTAGTTAAGTCAATAAAAACATAGTTTTCACAGGCAGACCATAGAAATCAAATGCTATAACCAAATAAAGGTGTAACAAAGAAACATTATAACAAAGCCTATGGAGTGCATTGTGGTTAGAAATTTAGAGAAGGAAATTAAAGTCTTACATACTAAGAGAGTAAACATTGTATAAAGAATACAATAAACAAAATCCTTTTTTTTGTCCATATATGCATGTATGTAGTTAGGTAGTTAACCCTTTGAACCCTAATCTCCCCCATATTTCGGCACAATAACCCGAGCCTCCCCGGCAATTTTTGACAATTTTATAAAAAGTAAAATTTTGCAAAATAAAAGTAATATTATGCCTTAGAATGATAATCCACTATGATATAACAGCAAATATCAAATTGTCTCGTTTCAAACATGCTTATGAAATGCTTTTTATTACTATGACTATGTAACAAACTGTCTCGAAATTTTGTTTATGTTGTACCATTCATGCAAGATCTATATTTCACTGACCATCTAGCGAATAACATAACACAGACCGGTATACCGGCCTGTCGGGTTATGATGGTAGATAGCTAGGCGGGTATACCGGCCTTTTGGGTATATACACCGTTACAACCGGCCGGTAAACCGGCCTGTCAGGTTCAAAGGGTTAAGTAGGTGGGTAGGTAGATAGTATTACACCTGTAATCATTAGTCCTGGTGAGTGGATACATCTTGACAAGTTCTACATCATCTTTGCTGAAAGTGGTCTCATTGACTTCTTTTTCATGTGTAGGTTACATGCTTCAAATTTGGAGTTGAAAAAATTCATTTCTTGGATGCTGTTTGTGTTCCAGACATGAAACTTGTAAATTTAATGCATCTACTGCTACTACAACCTTAAGAGTAAAGGTCACTATGACCTATCTTATATGCTTTTCAAAAAATGGTTGTAGCATTTATGTTCATGATCACATTCATTTATCTATGCAGGACCTGTATTCTAATCAGAAGACCTTTTTTTACAGTTGAAGTAGAATTAACTACTTTATTTAGTGATAAATTTTTTAATTAATGACTATATGTTAATATATATTATGATGTTACCTTGAGCTGGTTATGGTGCATGTCAATGAATATACCAATTAGGTGACTATAGGTTATATATTATGATGTTACCTTGAGCTGGTTATGGTGCATGCCAATGAATATACCAATTAGGTGACTATAGGTTATATATTATGATGTTACCTTGAGCTGGTTATGGTGCATGCCAATGAATATACCAATTAGGTGACTATAGGTTATATATTATGATGTTACCTTGAGCTGGTTATGGTGCATGCCAATGAATATACCAATTAGGTGATTATAGGTTATATATTATGATGTTACCTTGAGCTGGTTATGGTGCATGCCAATGAATATACCAATTAGGTGACTATAGGTTATATATTATGATGTTACCTTGAGCTGGTTATGGTGCATGCCAATGAATATACCAATTAGGTGACTATAGGTTATATATTATGATGTTACCTTGAGCTGGTTATGGTGCATGCCAATGAATATACCAATTAGGTGATTATAGGTTATATATTATGATGTTACCTTGAGCTGGTTATGGTGCATGCCAATGAATATACCAATTAGGTGACTATAGGTTATATATTATGATGTTACCTTGAGCTGGTTATGGTGCATGCCAATGAATATACCAATTAGGTGACTATAGGTTATATATTATGATGTTACCTTGAGCTGGTTATGGTGCATGCCAATGAATATACCAATTAGGTGACTATAGGTTATATATTATGATGTTACCTTGAGCTGGTTATGGTGCATGCCAATGAATATACCAATTAGGTGACTATAGGTTATATATTATGATGTTACCTTGAGCTGGTTATGGTGCATGCCAATGAATATACCAATTAGGTGACTATAGGTTATATATTATGATGTTACCTTGAGCTGGTTATGGTGCATGCCAATGAATATACCAATTAGGTGACTATAGGTTATATATTATGATGTTACCTTGAGCTGGTTATGGTGCATGCCAATGAATATACCAATTAGGTGACTATAGGTTATATATTATGATGTTACCTTGAGCTGGTTATGGTGCATGCCAATGAATATACCAATTAGGTGACTATAGGTTATATATTATGATGTTACCTTGAGCTGGTTATGGTGCATGCCAATGAATATACCAATTAGGTGACTATAGGTTATATATTATGATGTTACCTTGAGCTGGTTATGGTGCATGCCAATGAATATACCAATTAGGTGACTATAGGTTATATATTATGATGTTACCTTGAGCTGCTTATGGTGCATGCCAATGAATATACCAATTAGGTGACTATAGGTTATATATTATGATGTTACCTTGAGCTGGTTATGGTGCATGCCAATGAATATACCAATTAGGTGACTATAGGTTATATATTATGATGTTACCTTGAGCTGGTTATGGTGCATGCCAATGAATATACCAATTAGGTGACTATAGGTTATATATTATGATGTTACCTTGAGCTGGTTATGGTGCATGTCAATGAATATACCAATTAGGTGACTATAGGTTATATATTATGATGTTACCTTGAGCTGGTTATGGTGCATGCCAATGAATATACCAATTAGGTGACTATAGGTTATATATTATGATGTTACCTTGAGCTGGTTATGGTGCATGTCAATGAATATACCAATTAGGTGATTATAGGTTATATATTATGATGTTACCTTGAGCTGGTTATGGTGCATGCCAATGAATATACCAATTAGGTGACTATAGGTTATATATTATGATGTTACCTTGAGCTGGTTATGGTGCATGCCAATGAATATACCAATTAGGTGACTATAGGTTATATATTATGATGTTACCTTGAGCTGGTTATGGTGCATGTCAATGAATATACCAATTAGGTGACTATAGGTTATATATTATGATGTTACCTTGAGCTGGTTATGGTGCATGCCAATGAATATACCAATTAGGTGACTATAGGTTATATATTATGATGTTACCTTGAGCTGGTTATGGTGCATGCCAATGAATATACCAATTAGGTGACTATAGGTTATATATTATGATGTTACCTTGAGCTGGTTATGGTGCATGCCAATGAATATACCAATTAGGTGACTATAGGTTATATATTATGATGTTACCTTGAGCTGGTTATGGTGCATGTCAATGAATATACCAATTAGGTGACTATAGGTTATATATTATGATGTTACCTTGAGCTGGTTATGGTGCATGTCAATGAATATACCAATTAGGTGACTATAGGTTATATATTATGATGTTACCTTGAGCTGGTTATGGTGCATGCCAATGAATATACCAATTAGGTGACTATAGGTTATATATTATGATGTTACCTTGAGCTGGTTATGGTACATGCCAATGAATATACAATTAGGTGACTATAGGTTATATATTATGATGTTACCTTGAGCTGGGTATGGTGCATGCCAATGAATATACCAATTAGGTGACTATAGGTTATATATTATGATGTTACCTTGAGCTGGTTATGGTGCATGCCAATGAATATACCAATTAGGTGACTATAGGTTATATATTATGATGTTACCTTGAGCTGGTTATGGTGCATGCCAATGAATATACCAATTAGGTGACTATAGGTTATATATTATGATGTTACCTTGAGCTGGTTATGGTGCATGCCAATGAATATACCAATTAGGTGACTATAGGTTATATATTATGATGTTACCTTGAGCTGGTTATGGTGCATGCCAATGAATATACCAATTAGGTGACTATAGGTTATATATTATGATGTTACCTTGAGCTGGTTATGGTGCATGCCAATGAATATACCAATTAGGTGACTATAGGTTATATATTATGATGTTACCTTGAGCTGGTTATGGTGCATGCCAATGAATATACCAATTAGGTGACTATAGGTTATATATTATGATGTTACCTTGAGCTGGTTATGGTGCATGCCAATGAATATACCAATTAGGTGACTATAGGTTATATATTATGATGTTACCTTGAGCTGGTTATGGTGCATGCCAATGAATATACCAATTAGGTGACTATAGGTTATATATTATGATGTTACCTTGAGCTGGTTATGGTGCATGCCAATGAATATACCAATTAGGTGACTATAGGTTATATATTATGATGTTACCTTGAGCTGGTTATGGTGCATGTCAATGAATATACCAATTAGGTGACTATAGGTTATATATTATGATGTTACCTTGAGCTGGTTATGGTGCATGCCAATGAATATACCAATTAGGTGACTATAGGTTATATATTATGATGTTACCTTGAGCTGGTTATGGTGCATGCCAATGAATATACCAATTAGGTGATTAGACTGCATGCTGCATGCTTTTTATGTGGGGTCTTAACTGTGGTTAATCAAAGTAATTATTGATGCATTAACTATGTGCTGCTAGCAATCAAACCAATGATATTTTTTCAGATTTTATTGTTATTGTCAGTTCAGCTCACTGGAGGTTGAACCCAGGAAGAACTTGCTGGTAAACTTTTTTTTATATATCCACCCCACAGGTGAGATATCAATGATATGTAAATGGTTATGCCTTAGACCACTAAGCTACCTGGGGCTCTCTCAGATTTTAAATCAATGATTTAAAAACATTAATACAAGACAACCTTAATCTGTTGATGTAGTAATCTGTTGTTGTAGGGTTAATGCCATATTTCAGCACAAGATAGGCTATATACATGTTGGCCAGCATAAATGGTGGAGGAAGAATCCTGGAAAATCCCCAGAAAGAACCAACAACCCACTATAAACATATGATTTGGATTTTTTACATGGCTTGTTTTTAAAAATCAGTCATGCCACTACCATGTATGCAATGGGGCAGTTTGTAGACATGTCTATAACTTGGGTATTGTGCTGCAGACATATAGGACCATGTCCCACCCAGTCACATTATCCTGACACCAGGCTGACCAACCCTAACACTACCCTCTTAATGCTGAATGCCTAGTGAGGCAACTGCTAGTACCATTATTATAAGTTGTTGCATGTTTAGGCTGTAATAAACAGTAACACAGAAAGGGTGAAAGCAACAAGCTTGTAGAATTTAACAAATAATTTATTTCACTAAACAAAGATTATATTATATTCTAATACACAGTTTAGAAAAATATCAGCAAGGGAGGGGGGATGAGTCACTTGATTGTTTATATCATGTACTCCTACCATGACCCTGATGAGAACCAATCATTTTACTTTAAGAAAAGTAATTGTTTACTTCTTATTTCACTAGTCCCATCTTGACCTTGACAGCAACCAATCATGTTAAAATTCAGATAAAACCTGTTGATGTGGCTGCCACTAACCTTGCATCAAGGTCATGATCTAGCCCAATATTACTTGTTTACCAAAGAATTATTCATTCCAACTGTATTTCTGAAAGAAACATCTTTAGTGAATAAATTTACATTCTCATGTATTGAAAATTATTTCAAAAAACAAGAACTGGCAAGCAGACAAAGATTAAATCAGATATATGCAACAAAGTAATTAGTATGACTAGGCTGGGGTTCAAACCTGCTATCTCCCTCAACTGAGGCAGATGATCCAACCATTTAGGCCACTGTAGCAGTCTTCACTAGATGGACATTTTGTTCATGTATTGAAATGAAGGACAATAATACAAAATATCAAAAAATTTATTGCAGCAATTGTGTAACCCAACCCCCAACACACACACACACACACAACTAAAGAGAAATTGTGAAAATCATAAGTATATTAAAAAAAAAATATTTAGGCTCTAAGGACAAACTGAAATAAGTTTGACACTGAAAGTAGAAATTACCCAGTACATACTGGCACAAAGCAAATGCAGCATTTCAATCTAGGTCAAGTAGGAAAGAAGTGTTTACCCCTCATTTCCTGGTGTGGTTTACATAGATCTTAAACTACACTTTTCTTTATTCAAGTTGCTGCAGATTTATCAACATTTTTAGAAGCTGATGCACTGTGCAAGTAACTGCAGCTCTAAAACAAGGCTTGTTGATATTGGAGCTTGTTTATTATGTCAGCTGGTTCTATATCATGTGATGGCCTTTTAAAATGCATCATCTGTCATCCATTAGCTGACTTTTGTTATGGCTACTACATGTAGTACAAAATGACTTAAAGGATAGCCACAAAACATTACAAACACATTCATCACAAGTTCTAGTTGGTTCTAAATGTGTGTGTGTGTGATTATGATTTTTAACGTAACTTTAACACTTTATCGCTCTGATGTCTGCAGTGAGGCAGTTTATAGTGATGTCTGGCAATGGGGCATCATGCCACAGACATGTAGCATGATGTCCCACCCAGTCACATTATTCTGACATCAGGCCGACCAGTCCTAACACTAACCTCTTAATGCTGAGCACCAAGCGAGTCACCTGTTAATACCATCTGTGTAAGTCTTTGGTATGACTTGGCCGGGGATCGAACCCACGACCTCTCGCTCTAACTGTAAACACTCTAACCACCAGGCTACCGGAGAAAAGCACCTGGTCCTAAATGAAAATGCTACTCTTAAAAATACAGTTTTTACTAGAAGAATACTTAGTCCTAAATGATAATGAAAAGATTCCTAATCTGATATCCTGTATGGCTGCCCTGGTAGCCATCGAGGCAGTTAAAACTACTCCATTCCAAAGGATGGTCATATCAACATAGGATTAAAATAAAAATATTTGTGATTATATCTTGTTGGTCCTTTAAGATAGGTGGATATTTAATGGTAGCTTGTTTCTGTTATAGCTTAGCGTAAATGATCTTGAAAGGTATTTGTTTAAGGAAGTATATTGCTTAATAGAGGTAATTTTTTAAACAGGTATGACAGAAACTGTAAATTTATTAAATTTGGATTTGCATAAAAAATAATTACCCATTATAGTTACTACCAGCATCATAAGTGAAAGTATACTCAAGTGCTATAATATTTAGCACATGCTGTTAGACCTTCGGGAATGTTAGGTGTGAGGAAATAAAGTGTTTGTTGAAAATAGTTTTTTACCTTTAACACAAAACTTAACCAGGCATGGAATCACATTATGCCTATGTGTTTTGAAGTACTTTACCAATTTTTTCCACCAAATTGATCATAGCACTAGATCTTTGAATCTAGATTACCTGGCTGATTGCTGTTAAATTTGACTTTCTTTTTAATTTCAATATAAACAATGTGAGTAGTCTCGGTTCATAGGTCTCATGCTACATGTATTGAGCTGTACAACTCACCTTGCACCGTTGAAGATATTTGCTTTAAGCTAGTGTGGGGAATCAGATAAAATTTCAAGATAAATCAATAATTTCTGGTTATTGAATAATGATTGATTAAAAATAGATTATTTAGTCAACTTGATGTCTGGCCTAGTCTAGGTCTACATTTCAAATGAAAGTTCAAGATAATGGAAAATAGTGCAGCACATTAATCTTAATTCACAAAATGGTCATGTCACTGAATAAGGTTTGATTTGATGCCATTTTCAGTCAATGATAAGCTTTTCATGGCAGCCAGCATATTTTGTAGAGGAAGAACCTTAGTGAGAACCTTAAGCACCACCCATATTGGTGTCCTGTAAAGGCCAGCACCTCAAACCACTTGGCTGCCTGGAGTCCTTCACTTAAAGTGACCACTTTATGTACTTATCCAACTCAATTAATAAAACTTGGACTGCTTTAAACCTAATACATGTACTTGTGAGATTTGACAAACTATTGTATAACCTTTAAGTAAATTTGAAATCATTTAATTTGTGTCGATTTGATACAAAATCCAAGCATACTGTCCTTCAAGATCAATTTTGCCTTATATCAGACCTTACAATGGCAAGTCATTACTTCTGACACCAATTGTGAAATCTCTCTCACACACACACACACACGCACACGCACACACACACACACACATTATATAAACTCTTGCAAGGTTTGGTCATTTGCTTCAGAATATCATACAGAAATATTAGTATCACATCTCCTATTTTATGAGAAATTGATCATAATGATCCACAATTATTGTGAGATTTTGTGTCGCATGAGATATCATGGGTATACCACCTTAGATAAATCTGAGGATAATTCATACATCTAACAAAAATTCCACATATGAACCAGTGGGGGTGGGCTACCAGAGTTGGATAAGGAAACAAAGGACAGAATCACATGAAACAGGCAACTTTACTGCTAGTACATGTAGCTAGTAGTAATTTCTTTCATTATATGTAAAGTGTAGATACAAAATTGTAAATACATGTACTTGGTACTTCCTCTTTCTCCTTATACCACTTAATATTTTAAGTACAGCCTTGCTCACAGAGTGGCAAAATCCTTAATTCAGTGGTCATTGGGGCTAACATTACATGTGTTGTTTTATCCTTTTGACTGCTGAATGTCCTTTTCTCAGTTTATGTTCGTTCAAAGGATGCTGTACAGATATTATATATTTCTGAGAGTGTAACAGGTGTATCTGAAGTTGTTTGCATGTACAACATACACAGTGGTGAGAATATTGGCATACCACTATGTTACGTTCATGTACTGAGGCTGAAATTTCTTTGGATGTTGTGCTTGTGTAAAATATAGACAATCTAAGCACATGGCTAACCAAATTGGCTGCTCATATGTGCTGAAAAAAAACAGCCTGAATTAGTTTAAAACACTGTCTTTAGCAGCTATTGAAATAAAGAAAGCGAATTTTGTCAGACTAGACAATATCTGCTTCTGAAAGTACAATGAATGAATTACAAAATATATAAAATGTAAAAAAAAGTTATCAGTATGAGAATACCAGTTAATATGTAGTACATACAGCTTGAAGAAAATAAACTTGGCAATCCCCATACTGGTCATTGTGAAACAAATTGCCACACTTGAGTGACTTTTATAGTTCTGTTTTTTTTTTTCATTATACCCTGGAAAGCATGAACTATTTCACCTACACATGAAAATTGGCACTGTATGGTTACATGTGTACAAAAGTAACTGAACAAAAGCTATAAGTCATTGTAACCTCATTTCAGGCAGGAGTAACCTTTGTAATTTCAGCTGTTCATTTGTTGCATGCTTTATATCTTACACACTATTGAACATAAACTAATGAAAGTATTTGATATATTGTGATAACAGTAATTCAAAGATACCAGTACTTGGTCAATGTTTACTACCCATCAGTTTTGTGGGGAAAAAGTAACTTAAGGACAGTGTGGCCAGACATTTATATGCATGACTTTTTTATATGGCTATGTGTTTATTTCATCCTCAATATCTTAGATCCTGTTTTATCATTTTGTCCTTTTTTCAGCTATTTATTACACACTCAATATCTAAGAGGTTTTGTGCTTACACTTTTAAGATTTGATGACTGGAGGCATGACAAGAATGGTAACATAACCATATAAAACTAGGTCACATTAACCTAATTTGCACACTTGTGTGACTTTTATTTTCAGCTATGTGTATGTATAACCCTCTGTATCTTGAATTCAATTTCACCTATACTTTAAAAATCAGTATATGATTCATTTTCAAAGAGACAAACTAAACTATGCTAACAGTAGGTGTAAGTGTTTGTGCTGTGTTTGTGTAAGTGTGCAAAGTCATTTTCCACTTCAAACATATCCATTATGTAACTGTAACAGGCAAATTATCTCTTTCTTTTGATATTTCCATAATAGATAGGTGCAAGTTTGAAAGGTAGGAATTATTATTAATAAGAAACTAACCACCTATGGCTTATTAAGATGTAATTTTTTAATTTTAACAAAATGTAAAACAAGTTCAGCCAAAGTTAAATTCTGACATTTAGTTTTTTTTAAGTTGAAACATTTGGTTATATTAGTTCTTTGATAGATTTCTTCATACTTAGAATCAATCATTACAAAACTAGGATAATTCATTCTGAAAAAGTGTTTGCCTTGCTTGCACCTTTGACCTCTGAGTTGTAGAAAATTTGTATTAAGATTTCACTTAAAAGTTTCTTCATTTGTTTATATTCCTAAACCTCCAGAGGGATTTTCTTTATACTTGCAAATATATGTAGCAAAGACAATCATGTTACATGCTCACTCAACCTTGTGACTGGCGCAAGATCACACACTTAACAACACTGCTTGTGTTCACAGGCTCAGCAAGGTAACAATGGCATTCATTGAATATTAAAATGCGGTATAGGCATTATATATGTATATACATGGTTCTCAAGAACTAAAAACTGCATGATACCATCAGTTTCAAGTGATTATCACATGTATAATACTTTGGTGGCAACTTTGCATAATTTCTAAAGTGCCAAGTGCAAAACTGTAAACAGTTCTCATGAGAGAGAAATTACTAGATGTGTCTAGTTTTTATAAAGAAAACAGAAGACAAAAGAGACTGAGAGATTCACAAAATCAATCATGGAACAGAACAATCTCATGGGCTGAAAAACAAGAAAATAATACATTATTAACTTGATGCACATGGTGTTGCATCTGTGGAATAATGCATTGGTAACCACAGTTCAACATAACTGCATCAAGGCAAAGCTCCGTGGATGATAAAACAAAAACTTATAATAGAATTGATGACGGTGATGGAAGGTAGAGAACTTTAGGATTTAGATCCAAGCTTGTCTGGGAGAAATTTGTTAGGGTTTGCTTCGGATAAATTGAATGTAGTATGATGTGTTGCTTAAAGATGAAATTTAAAAAAACATGAATGAAAATATGATTCTTCATTTCTTATTCCAGTGTCTTGGACAGTTGTTACTTTGAAATGAAATTAAGCTAATAAAATTAATTAATATAGAAAAGATAGTGTAATCGTTTCCTTGATTCCTTATACATGTAGTTGCACATAAACACTGCGAATTCCTTGTAGTTGTAACATCACAGTCACAGTTATGGTTGCCTTTATTTTTAATTTGTTTATTATATTACTAACAATTTCACAATGGATGAACATTAGCAATCTGATGAAGTATACATTTGAAACACAATAATACACTAATTATAGGACTTTGTATAGCGCCTAATCTTGAGAAGTTCTAAGCGCTTTACAACATAAATATATGACTTCTAAAAGCAAAACAAAAAACAAACACCCCGAAATTGGAAAACAAAAACAATGCTGAAAATATTTAAGGTAGGAAACATTATGAGGTCTTTAAGTTTGTTCTTGCAGTTGAATGGTGAGTTTTAAGAGGACTCCTGAAGGGATCACTGTGTCTTTATGACTAATTTCAATGGGCCTTTTATTCCACATTGCTAGGCTCTGGTATGCAAAAGAACATTGTCCATTGTTTTCATAGTGGGAATAATGAGTACTGTATTTTCGCGTATATAAGACGTGTCTTATACAAAGTTTTACATACCCCGCACCCAAGGTGCGTCTTATATTAATGGGCGTCATATCTAAGTATTTTTTAACACGAACTTATGGTACAGTGTGTGATACTGAAGGACAATTATTGTGGTCAATATTCACGTTTCACTATTTTCATTCCTAAATTTTAAAAATGCTAAGCAAATTTATCACTCATTTATATATAACAAGTTATATATAACAAGAGACTGTTCCCACGTTTATATATGCTAACCGCATACATTGGGCGTTTATTGATCTATGTACTAATCCCACCCGCTGAAGACTTGGCCTAGCGGATCAATGAAGCCGCCTTTACATCTAGCGTTTATTGTTCTAGAATCTAGATACCAGGTACTAAACCCATCCGCTATTGGCCTTTCATCTCAACTAAAAATGGTAATGAATCCTTGTTTACATCTGATGGGTGATGGAACATTGGACAAATTTTCATTTATGATAAAGGAAAGGTAACCACTGGAGATAAGTTGCTCAGTTTGGCAGATGGCTATGCCACATGTGTCTTATATTTGTGGGCGTCTTATTTAAAATATTTTTTACACAAATCGTCAAAACCCACGTCTTATATATGGGTCATCTTATAATTAGATGCGTCTTAAATGCGCGAAAATATGGTATACGATTGTCAGAAGAGGAGCATAAATATCTTGCTGGTGTGTACACATGGGTGAGGCTAAATAGGTATGTTGAACTGGAATCCGTCAGTGAAACATAGCACAGAGAAAAAAATTGTGCTTGATTTTGGATTGAATGGATAGCCAGTGTAGTGTTTCAGAGCAGCAGGGAGGTGTCCTCTGATCATGGTACTCTAAGGATTATCTGAGCAGCTGTGTTTTGAACTTTTTGAAGTTACTTGAGTAGATAGTGACATGAACCTAATTGAGTTACAATAGTCCAGTCTTGAAAGTACTAATGAACACACAAGTGTTTTAGTGGCATCAACTGAAAGAAAGTTGTGAATGGAGCTGGTGCGTCTCAACTCAAGATATGCAGCCTTGCATATGTTCATGACATGTTGGTGCAATGTGAGAGTACTGTCCAGAGTAACACCTAGGTTTCATACTGGCTGTGTGAACTTAATGTTGGTGTTGCTGATATTTATTGTTTGACTTAAAGGATGTAAATGAGAAAGTCTTTGCATTGTGATCAGAATGGCCTCTGAGTTTTATCATCATTGATTTGCAGCTTGTTACCTGTTCAGTGTTTCCCTTTACCCTCATTTGCGCTTCAGTGACCCCCAAATTTTTAAATTGACCCTCAGTTTTGATACCAACATTTGTTTTTTATTCAGTCTGACCTCCAGTTTTTACACCAAGGAGACTTTTGACTCTCAGCCTTGCACCCCTAGGGGATACACTGCCTGTTATTCATGATTTCAAATCAGAAATGCACCTCTCTACTCCTTGGATGGTAGCATCAACTTCATTTGGGTGGCTAGACTGATATATTTGATATATTTGGGTGTCATCAGCATACTTTTGGTGAGAAACTGGTTGATGATCTATGACACTTGAGAGTGGCTGAGTGTAAAAAATGAAGGTAACAGGTCCAAGAACAGACTCCCGTGGAACACCACAACATACATAAACTGGGCTTGAGTGTCTTCCATTTGCAGATACAATTTGTGCCCTGTTGACTAAGTAGGACTTGAACCACTGTAAGTCTATTGTGAATGAAGATGTGCTGAAGACGGTGAAGTAATATAAAATGGTCTGTTGTGTCAATCGCTGCGCACAAATCAAGGATGGTAAGGTTTGTAATCTTTCCGCTATCCAAAGCAGCGAGAATGTCATTGAGTACTTTCAGAAGAGTAGTTTCAGTACTGTAGCAAGGGCAATATGCAGACTGTACATCACTTAAAAGACTTTGAATTCAGATGAAATACAAGCTGGGTTAGAACAATTTTTTCTAAGATTTTTGTATATGAATGGGTTATTAGAAACTGGGTGAAAGTTCTTTAAATTGTTATGGTCGTGTGTTGGTTACTTCAGCAGAGGTTTTACAATGGCAGTTTTGAAAAATTATGTGAATTCCCCTGATGAGAGAGAGGTAGTAATATCATCAGTTAGTGAAGGCAATATTGGATCTAAGCATTCAAGCAGCTGTTATGTTGGGATTGGATCAATTTCACATGACTTTGGTGCACTCTTCATCACGATTGTCCATACTAAATCCATAGAGACGATTTCAAATGCGGCAAACAGTTGTCACTGAAATTCTGCATCGCAACTGTATGGTGACAACCAATCAATTGAAATTGTGTTGTCAAGTTTATCTCTAATAGTATGTACCTTGTCACAGAAGAAAGTTGCAAACAGGTCCGGAAAGTCTACTTTAGAGAAGGTAGTTTGAAGTGGTGTACATTTGTTCCTTGACATTAGTTTGTTAGTAATCTCAAAGAGCTCTTTGCAGCTGAAACTATCTGTGATTTTAGTACTGTAGTGGGATGATTTGGCTAAATGGACTGTGTTTGTGAGTGTACAGTTACAGCTCTAAGTAGTAAAGTTCCTGGACCCTCAGTAAGTCTTATTATTAATCCCCTGAATGGAAAGCAATATTATCATTGGTTTTTTTTTTAAAGTCTAGTTGATAAAAAATGAAAATGGTAGTGATATGACCTCGGCAGTCACACAGGAATGTCTGAGTTGGTTTCAGCAGTAATCAGTTGAAATGAGGAAACAGTTTTATCCTTAATTCCTGGAAATTCTTTTCAGTCAGTAGAGTGTCAGCCCATTTGATAGTGACCTTAAAAATGTTATCACTGTTTCCAATAAAGGAAATGTGTGTGTGTGTGATTAGGATTTTTAATGTAGGTTTAACAATTTTTGAATCATATCGCTATGATGTCTGCAGTGAGGCAGTTTATAGTGATGTCTGGTACCTCTTAATGCTGAGCGCCTGTTAATGAGGGCAACACCTGGTGTTTATTCTTAAAATTACATATCATCCCACTTTCTAAAAATAATAACTCCCAATGAATGAATCTTAAACTTAAAATGTCAAATTTGAATCTGACAAACAAACAATTAAAATAAAAAATAAATGACCCAAATCAAATACACTTAACAGCGCCAAGCAAGGCAGCTGTTAGTACCATTTTTGTATGTTTTTGTTATGACGCTGCTCAGGCATCCACGCGCAGCTGAATTGTCAATATTTTGCTCAATATAATGTTAAATTTTGCTCATCTCCATAATGCTTGCACAATGCAGCGAGTACTGCGCGCACATCTACCATTTTCTTAGAGGGAACGTTGGTTATGACTTGGCTGGAGATCAAACCCACGACCTCCCACTTCTGTGGTGGATGCTCTAATCACTAGGCCACCAGAGCGGTATATAAAGAAAATGTAATATTGACATAAGGTTTACAATAAAACACTTTTCATTATATGTAGTGTGTTTTAAACGAAAATGAAGCCTCTCAACTGTAGAAAAATATTGTAACAGCTCCTTCTCCTATATGGATTCTTTCTTTCAGTACATCATTACTCCTCTGCTAAAATGATGCTGATATAACCTTAAAATTGGTTGCCTTCATTTCAGTTGTGAAAATCATTACTTCATCTGAATGGATGGTTTTATCAACTTAGGGTATTGACATAAATATTGTTATATCAGTATGTGGATCTTTTTAACGGAAATTGATGCTCATCTTAGCTCCGCAGCATATTGAAAAAATGTTATCACTTTACCTCTTGCATAAATGGTGGCAATTACATGGACTTTCGACTCAAACACTTTATAAATGAAAATGGTGCAAGAGCTGTTTACCAACATGTTTGTACTGTTGTGATGGATTTTGAAAACAAGACCTCTATTGACATTGCAGTTGGGTAAAAGGTTGTTGCTTGCATTTTTGTGCTTCCTTCCCTTATGAATATAATAACTTGTACATATACAAGTGAATTTTGACCAGACTTTGTGTATAGTTGTATTTAGTTGCATTCCATAAAACAAGTTAAAATAGTCTTAACTGCACTGGTTTGTTTTATTTGTTTTATATGATTTAACGCCATTTTTCAGCACAATATAGGCTATACATGGCGGCCAGTATTAATGGTGGAGGAAGAACCCGGAAAACCCGCGGAAAGAACCATGAGAAGCTACTGGCAAGCTTTCTCACATAACTACATTAGCCAAATCTTAGACTCGAACCCATGCAGACAGAGGTGAGACGGCAGTGATCTGTAACGGACAGCGCTTTAGACCACCAAGCCACTCAGGGCCCCTGCACTGGTTTGTAAGCAGGATGACACAAACAAGTATGGATTTTTATAAAACCAAGTACAGCTGTATATGCATGATAAATACCTTGAGTGATGGCACTATAATAACTTGGATTTTCCCCCAGCAAATATTGATTGTAAATTTAACCAAAACTTAGCACAGGTATATCTGAGATTTTCAATCCATAGTATTATGTTCAAGTTCGCAATACATCCCTACTTAGTCTATATTGCAATACATCCACACCTGACCTATGTTAAAATACACCTCAATCATCCCATCAGAAAATGAATCCAAATAGTAAACATACTAGTTTTCTGAAACCTTCTAAGATAATAATCAAGGCCGAGCCTAGAACTCAAACCCAAGTAAATAAATTTTTATAGCTATTTGACAAGACATATAGCAGGTACATGTACTCGCAAAGACCTTATCCTCAGTTAACTAGACGCAAATTAAATATACATAACACCTCCCCTTATAATGAAAAAGAAAGATTTATTCCATGTAGCTTTTTTATACATATTAGTTAAATATACATTTGATATTATAATAATTAAAATCACATAGGAAAATTAATTATGACAAAATATACATAAAGCATTATAGTACTTCTGTACATTGGAAAGTGCAACCGCTCCGGTGGCCTAGTGGTTAGAGCGTCCGCCCCGGAAGCGGGAGGTCGTCGGTTCGATCCCCGGCCGAGTCATACCAAAGACTTACAAAAATGATACTAACAGCTGCCTCGCTTGACGCTCAGCATTAAGAGGTTAGTGTTAGGACTGGTCCGCCTGGTGTCAGGATAATGTGACTGGGTGAGACATCATGCTACATGTCTGCGGCATGATGTCTCAGTGCTAGACATCACTATAAACTGCCTCACTGCAGACATCGTAGCGATATGACTGAAAAATTGTTAAAGCTACGTTAAAAATCCTAATCAAACAAACAAACAAACATTGGAAAGTGCACCAGATTCCCTTCTTGTGCCTAATGCTAGTGTTGTATTCCAGCAACATCAAACTCGATCTTAACAACCTCAAATTTCTGCTACAGAAACTTTCAAAATGGAAACTGCAGCTTCAGTTCAGAATGCTATTGAACAGGCCAACTTTGCAGCTTCCATCGATCTTTATAATGCATAATTTCACATTATGTTTCCTGAGTAGATTACATTGTACTCAAGATAAAGGTTCTTAATTCGAATAGGAAGTATTTCAGTTCTGAGCCATGCCATTCAATCTAGCCTCATCAGTGCCACAAACCTACATCAGAGTCATGGGAGTAATCGCTACACATTTGAGGTACTTGGTGATTCATCTACCTAATATAATGGTATTTCAACAACTGGCTGCTACACAGCAACAACAGATAATGCCTCCATGATTTACTGGTCCATAGTGATGCAGCTATTGCTAAAGAAATCTTATCTCATTCCTTTGCAGGTTTTTGTGTACATAAGGATGAATTTCTTTACCTCTCAGAGCTGGGTGTTCCCCTAGAGAGTGTACACAAAATATTGGATCATGTAACGATGTTAAGATAGGACTTCATTGTTAGGTTGTCTATACCTTTCTCCTCTGGGAACCTTAAATTTCATAGCAAGCCAGGTGTCTCTAGTGAGACTTTTTAAAAGTCCTCTTCAATTTCTGTTAGCAGTTCAGCTACCCTACAAGTATGCATTGTCATTTTTTTTTTTTGTTAGGGTCAGCCTTTCAGTACCACCTTAAGTCAAGTTAAACAAGTTTCAGAGGGGAGTTCTTCTTCATGCCTGAGAACCTCTTTGTTTATACAATGAGAAATCAGATGCATCTTAGAAAACACATCAGTGGTTGCATACCTCAGATGACAAGGAGTTACTCATACTCCTTCTCTCTGCATGGAAGTCTGGAACCGTCTATATTGGTCAGAGTCAGAAGGGATTACAAAAAGTGTTCATCATTTTCCCAACAGAAAGCAACTCTTTCTGATGATAGTCTGTCCAGAACAGGCAAGATAGACCTAACAGAATGGTCTCTCAAGTGGTTGCAGAGTCTCAGTTCATTCTATGGGAGACAACTTCAGTGGACTTGTTTGCAATAAAATTTAACAGCAAGCTCCCATTTTATTTTACCAGTCCAATACCAAAGAGCCAGGGCTGTGGATGCTTTTAACCTGAACTGTGATCAACTGTTGACTGGATGCTTTTAACCTGAACTGTGATCAACTGTTGATTGGATGCTTTTAACCTGAACTGTGATCAACTGTTGACTGGATGCATTCCCAACCTTCAGGTTGATTCCACAAGTACTACATAAGATCAGGACATACATAGCACAGGTTATTCCAATTGCACCTCTGTAGTCTCAGAGTTCATTGGTCAGTGACCTCCTTGACTTGTTGATAGACAAACTGAGGGTATTAACTTAATTGGATAATCTTCTTTCACAAAAACAGAGGTACTCTCCTTCAAACCAATCCTCAGATTTTCATTTATCAGATGTTATTAAGTACTTTGAGCTTCATAGACTTAAAGCTACATAGGCTGATGTTTTTCTTGTTGACATCAAGATAGAACCTTTTTTGTATTTTGTGGACATTGAGAAAAGCTCCTGGTGAACTTTTGAATGAGGATTGTTTTGAAAACCTTGCTTAAAGTCATATACCTTTTGGTGACTGTGTTCATTTGAAAAACTGAATGCAATTGAAGGATGGGTCGTGATATAAAATTTAATAATAAAGAAGTAAAAACACTATGGTTTCAGATAATTTTTGACCTTTATATTAATCATGCATTTACACATTGCCATCAACAGAGATCACTGATTAAAATTCCATCTGATGAACATAGTAGAAATTTTAAATTGCTAGGAACAGCAGTATGCTTCTAAACAGTAATTATTTTGGATTTTGTTATTAATTTTTAAATAATTTGCTTCCAAGGCAGCGTGAACATAAGCCAGATAAAATTAGCAAGGATAAGATTATATTCTAAATATACCAGTATCTTTTGGAGTGAATTTCCATGTAAATTAATGAGTTCTCAAGTAGCTTTAAAATTGATTTTTATTATTTACTGAAATAAAACACTTGATTATTAATATATGAACTTGAACTACAAATATAAAGCTGTATAATTTACACAGCTTTAAAATTTTACATTTTTATGAATAATGCAATTTTTTTTAAATAAACATATCACTTAAGCTGAAACATATTTCTTTGCCAAATACAGCATGTTTGTCAGAGATTAACAGGGCATCATGTTATATGATTTGGTAGGCAGAGCGATCTATCATCTCAATTAAGGTCTGTTTTCTTGTTATGCAAGCCAGGTTTCCTTGGATAAAACCAACTTACATTAGTATTTCCATCCCTGATAGAAATCCTGTGTCTCAGTCACATCTGTGTTTTGGATTGTCAAGATAAACTTCTTTGATCAGTTAGGGTAGATAGATTCTATTTAATAACTGCAAAATGACAAAGGAAAAGTAAATACCCCCCCCCCTTTTAAAGGGCTCACCTGATTTTCAGCATCCACTATCTCTTGATGGATTTCATATCAAAAAAGCTTATGATCTCACACAGAAAGAGACATTTTGTTCATGAGAATAAAAGCACACAAGTCAGGACATAAACAGAAGTTGACTGCTTGGGCTACAAAGTGAGTAATATATTCCCCCATTTTACTTTGTTCAGTAACTGCCTCGGTGGCCTAGTGGTTAGAGCATCCACCGCAGGAGCAGGAGGTCATGGGTTCGATCCTTGGCCGAGTCATACCAAAGACTTACAAAAATGGTACTAATAGCTGCCTCACTTGGTGCTCAGCATTAAGAGGTTAGTGTTAGGACTGGTTGGCCTGGTGTCAGGATAATGTGACTGGGTGATTCATCATGCTACATGTCTGCGGCAGGATGCTCCAGTGCTTAATATCACTATAAACTGCCTCACTGCAGACATCATAGCGATATGACTGAAAAATTGTTAAAGCTACGTTAAAAATGTCCAGTACTCCACTCCCTCCTTACTGACAAATGAAGCCTAATCAGAGTGATAGGATGATATTACTAACATTAAAATTATGTTTTTTTGGGGGGGTGGGGGTGGACAGGGGGGTAATATGAATTTTATTATGTAAATACTTACTTCTCAATGCTCAATGCCTTACTCCCACCCCATTTTGATGTCCTTTATTAGCCAAATATGGATGCACTATAGTGCATAAACTGATGACATAGGTCAGACTGGATTGATGAATGTGTTCGAAGAATCACTATCACAGGAAATGTAATTCATAATAATAGTGGCAGGTAAGTATTATGGCCATTCAGGCCAGCACAGTGGACACAGTCACTAATTATAACACTGCCCCAAATAAAGGCAATCTCCAGCTGTGCCAGAATTACAGAACTATCAGTTTGATCCGCCATGCTAGTAAGGTCATGCCAAAGATCATCTTGAACAGACTGAAACCACAAGCAGAAGAATTAATTGCAGATGAACAGGCAGGGTTCTGGAGTGGAAGAAGCACAACAAAACAGATATTCAATCTCAGAGTTCTGTGTGAAAAGTACTCACAACATCAACAAGACATCAATCATGTGCTCATAGATTTCCAAAAGGCTTTTGACAGCGTGTGGCATGAGGCATTGTGGGCCACAATGAAGAAGTACAACATGAGTCAAAAGTTGACCAATACCATCAAGCAGCTGTATGCCAAGGCTACCAGTGCAGTATTTGCTCAAGGTTTTGTGGGGGACTGGTTCCAGACAACAGTTGGAGTTCATCAAGGCTGTCTCCTGTCACCCATGCTTTTCAATATCTACTTTGAACGCATCATGAGCAGAGCCCTGGAAAACCACTGTGGGACAGTCAGCACTGGAGGGCATAACATCACCAACCTACGCTTTGCTGACGACATTGATTGGCAGTGAAAATCAGCTTGCCAGCTAAGTGAAGAACCTGGATAAAACATCTTCCAGATTAACATGTAGATAAGCACTGAGAAGACAAAGCTGATGACAAATAGTGGCAAACAAACCCCAGCCAAGATTAAAGGGAACTAGAAGCAGTGGGCCAGTCCAAATATCTTGGTTCCTTACTCACCAAAGAGGGATCAAGCGCAGAAATTTTGTCACGAGCAGCACAAACAATGGCAGCTATGTCAATGCTAAGACCCATCTGGAGAGATAAGAATATCAGTCTGAAAACTAAAATCAGACTATTGAGAGCACTAGTCATCTCAATCGTTTTGTTTTTATGTGAAGCCTGCACCCTGACAACAGAATTATAACAAAGAATCCAATCACACAGAACCATCCTTGGCATCTCTTACATGTTCCACATGACAAAAAAGTACATAACACCATCAGACACAAAGTAGGCCATTATGAAGACCTCCTCACCACTGTCAAAAAGAGAAAGCTGAAATGGTATGGCCATGTCACTAGAGCCAACAGTCTATCCACAAAAGAACTGCAGGGCGGCAGAAGGAGAGGTAGACAGAGAAAAAAGTGGAGTGACAACATCACAGATTGGACTAGGAAAAGTTTTGCTTAGAGACGGGCATTGACACATGATCAAGACAAGTGGAGGGAACTGGTCAGATGTTCAGCAGCACAGTGCCTCAATGACCACACTAGGTCAAGAGACTGATGATGATGATGACATATTGATAATGTAGCTGTTCATGAGCTTTATACAATTATTTATGAGTAATAAGTAAGCATTATGTAATTAAAATTTGTTTTATTACTTACCAAAAAGTGCAAATTTTCCATCACATAATCTTACAAGATACAACTATAATTCATGTACTGGTTGTGTCCAATGGCATTGCATTTGTGTCATTATCAAGCAGACATTGCAATAACATTTGTGCTGGTGGTACTCATGTCAACAGTTTGTTAAGGGTTTGGTTAAAGTTTAGTTATTCATTTAAATTTCATAAATTCATTGATGGATGTTTATTGTTCCTGGATTAATCATTATGAAGTTAATATGCATTCTGCAACATCCTCATTTGCTCTTGATACTGTCATAATCATGGAAACTTTGTGTTTCAGATTTGTTCTCATTTTTTTTTTGAAGACTTGTTTTTAAAATTAACCATGTTAGAGTATTGTGCTACTTTGCATAGATTAGTACCACGCTGAGACAGTTAATTCTTTTTCAACATACTTCCTAATCCCTGTAACCTTGGGGTCAAGGTCAGTCATATAAATTGTCCAGTAAGCAAGGTTTTGGTTGAAGTGTTTTGATTAGTTTATATTTTCTATTTCCCTGAAGGGATTTTCTTCACACTTGGGGTATATGATAATAAAGATTGGACAATTTATTCTATATTGTGCAATGCTTGTGCCTTAGACTGTGGATCTAGGTCACAGATAAAATATTTGTTAAAGGTTTTGGTTGAAGTTTTTCATTTGCTTCTGATTCTTAAATCCCTTGATGGATTTTCATCATACTTCAAACAAAACTTGAAACCTGTTTTCTTTGCCTTTTTACTGAGAGGTACAGGTCACATTTTACAGCAGTGTTTTTAACTTGGGATTGATATCCAGACCCTAGACTTCTTTTTTTCTGCTACTGCTGGATAGTTGGGCAAGATCAATCAGCAAAATGGTGTGATTCACTGATTTCAAATTTTTATTATGGGATCAGTAAGAAACAATTACTTTTCCAATGCATTACAGATAGGTCATAATTGATAATGTCTGTGACTGTTTTGCTGGTTTGCAGCAAAGCAGTATGTTCCATCATTTTTTCACAGCTTGACTTCCCTATACTTTATTCCAACAACGTTATCTGCTATTCCTAACCCCAAAAAGTATTTGGCAAAATTCATATACTATTGAAAGTTTTTAGCAAATATTTCCATTTTATGATATGGTTTGAAGTCAGTGTTTCAAGTTCAGCATTTTAATCTTAGTTGTGAGATATTATGTCAACACCAGCCTTGTGCTATAGTAAGACACTTGCTCTTGCATTTCTATAGTCTTGGTTCAATGCCCTGAATATGCATACCAAGGTTTCTTGCACCAATCTAACCAGACTTATTGTGGATCTAGTTTTATAGTTGCTAACAAAAATGGTGAACAAAGGAACACTACCCCAATCAATACCCCAGTCTACCCCAACCTCAGTAAAAAAAATTATTTAACTGCTGAAAACATATATTTCCCTGTACCCCCAAAACACAGACATTTGTACTTATGAATTTAATTGAAAGTAGTTTTTTCCACCTTAAAGGTCACATGCATCTGGTACAGTGGCCTCTGAAAGTAGTTGGTTTACATATAGAATAAGTCTCCAATGATAATCCATGATTAATCAAACTCATGACTAATGACTCATGGTACAGGTCCAAATTCTTCAGACTGAGATAGCTACCCTGGTGTGTCCTTGGGCAAGAGACTTTGCTCAAGTTCTCACAGTTCCTAATTGTGTAACCATAATACATCAAACCAAACCCAAACCCAAACCATGTTTAATAATATACCCACACACAGCTGTAACTTATTTCATTTCTCAAAATGATCTGATGCCACTCAAACCACTTTTCCACAGATTTGCAAAACTAGGTTTCTTTCCCTTTGTTTTTGGTAAACTGATTCTTGACATATGATCAACAAGATTAAACATGATTAGATTTGTTGCTATAATAGGCAAGCATGATTATATTGTGCTAATATTGTCTTTTTCCTTGCTTCAGTTCTGGACACTGCTGGTCAGGAGGAATTCAGTGCCATGAGAGAACAGTACATGCGGTCAGGCATGGGATTTTTACTTGTGTATTCAGTCACAGATAGATCAAGGCAAGTTTTCCCAAGGGCAAATAATTATTATGTCCATTATGAAAATAGTATTGAAAGTACCTGCATGAGATATATATAAGCAAGTGTGTTACAGAGAATAGGAAATAATAGAAGTACTATGGTATTTCAAGTGATGATGCGAGTATAGAAGTGTCAAAGGTATTTCAAGTGATTGATTTTGTGTGTGTGTGTGTGTGTGTGTGTGTGTGTGCATGTGTATGTGTGTGTGCGTGTGTGTACAAACCAGTAAGGCACAGCAGAAAGCAACAAGGGTTTTTCTTTTTCAAAGTAGTTTCTAGCATGACTGAAACAATCAGACTGAGATAACAAAAGTAAGATTAGCAAATCTGGTAGAATACTCTGATGCATGGATGATGTGAGTATAGAAGTGTCGAAGGTCTTTCAAGTGATACAAGAACTTGCAAAGTGTCACTTGAATGTGCAAGGCAATCGACTGTTCCATAGATTGTTGAGAAATTATTAGTAAACAACAATCTCCAGTTTATTCTTCAAATACATTACCCAGTCATAATACCTTAGGACCATAAGTTGCTTTATGAGGGAAGTGTGAGTGTGGGTTTGTGTGTGTGTGTGTGTGTGTGTGTTTATTGCTGTGTTGACTTTGATTTTATAACAACCCAATCAGGCACAGCAGACAGCAACAAGGGCTTTTCTTTTTAAAAGTAGTTTCTAGTTTGAGGACACCATGACTGAAGCAACCAGACTGAGAGAACAAAAGTAAGATTAGCAAATCTGATAGAATACTCTGATGCATGGGTGAGAAAAGTTGCTTGCAATACATATTGAAAGTTTATGCTATGTTCACTAGAGGGCCAATTGTAAAGAAGATAAATCTTCACAGCATAAACACTAAATAAAAAATTCCATTGAAATGCTACACCCATTTGTTCTAATAAATTTACTCCTTGCAACCCTTTCTGATTTTTGCTTTAGTTCATTCATTCATTCATGCATTCATTCATTCATTCATTCATTCATTCATTCATTCATTCATTCATTCCTATACTTACCGACATGTGTGCATCATTCCATCCATGTCTTTTGAATTATATGACTGATGAAAACTGAATTAATTAGATTGTTAATTGCAGTGTATAAAGAAATCACTGCAAAGAAATCATCAGATAGACTTGAAGGCATGGAGGTATTAATTAAATTGATCAAGCCATAGTGGAAAAATTGATGATGATTATTTTGATTTTTTTTTTAAGGAAACAATATATTTTTGGTAAATATCCTCAGTAAATTAGAGGATCTTTGGCTATTTTTGAAGTAATTTTGCATAGCCTCCAACCAGTATAGATGTATATTATGGCCTTTAATTAATCAGTTAGAAAACAGTTATGCCTGGTAACTGTCTTCAAATTTTTATTTTTGCCTGCTTAGAATTGTTTTCTAAAACTTGAGATAAAAAATTTCTCACAAGAATGCTACATTTTTTCACAGTTAAACATGCTTTGATGGTCAGTTTGACAAATTCGTACTAGCTGATATATTTTATTTTACTTTTAGAGGTTGTTGCTAAATTATTTTGGTGCAATTGATCATCACTCGACTGTTTTTCTCCACCATCTGCTGCCACAGAACTTGACCAGTAGCTTGGATTAGGGATAAGACTGTCAATTTTGGGGTCAAAAGTTCAGCTGTGCCTGAAAGAAGAAAATGATTTCTTTCTAGTAGTAATGTTTCTGCATCACAGTTCTGGGCCAAACATTTTACTTTCATTATCTGTAGTGCTTTAAAACATGCTGATTTTATAGTTTACAATTTCTGTTTATTTTGGCATGGCATTATACAGAGGATTTCAAATGGGTTATAATTTATTATTGAATTATGAAAGAAGTTAATATATAATTTCCAGTTTCTGCCTTGGAAGCAATTGCTGGAAATTATTCATTGAGATTCATTTTATCACATAGTTTTTATACAGAATGGAAGAAAGAGGAAAAAAGAACACACAATTCTCTTCATTTCATTCTGGCTTAGATGCTACACCTTTCAGTTCTTGTTTGTGAAAAAATAGTCCCAGACAAAAGTTGAAACAGTATTAAACATTTTATTAGCAAATAACATCTAGTCGTATCATTTTTATTACACAATAAAGAGTAACTGCCCTTCTAATCAACAGAACATTCGACATAAACAAGATAATTTTTCAAAATAGGACCACAGCAGGAAATTGGTTAGGTGAGCTAGTAGACTAGTAGTTATATACAAGAATTTGTGGCTGTTTAGAATGCTTCCACGAAAAAGTGCATTGATTCAACCAACATTCACCACAGATACAGTATTAGATTTGACAGAGTTGTTGAATATTTATCTGATGGGAGTAGTACTGAATGCAGAAACTATGCCTGATATAAAACTGTTGCTGCAAATTGGGGAGATTTGCTGGTGGTGATTTGCATTCATTTGGCTGTAATTGTTTGCTGATTGGTTATTATGCCTGATATAACACTGTTGCTGCAAATTGGGGAGATTTGCAGGTGGGGATTTGCATTCATTTGGCTGTTATTGTTTGCTGATTGGTTATTATGCCTGATATAACACTGTTGCTGCAAATTGAGGAGATTTGCTGGTGGTGATTTGCTTTCATTTGGCTGTAGTTGTTTGCTGATTGGTCATTTTTATGACCCAATACTTGCATTATTTCATTTAGAAGATTGCTATGGTTAGATATCTTTCTGAGTTGGGAAACTAACATTTATTGACTCTTTTTGTTTTTCAAAGGAGAGGTTATTGGTTGACATTTAAACCATGCTTGTCAACTGACCGGTGTGTGTGGCAAGTAACATGTTTGGAGACACCCACAACAGATAAGGGTTTATCCAATCAAATTGGTTTTCTGGTCAGATTTTGCTGTATAGCAGGCACAATTTCAGATATTTAAATTTGAAACATTTCATTCAATTTTTAAGTTTTGCTGTATAATTAAGTTTATTCTGCCAATAACCCTGATTTTATTTTTTAGGGATATAAATGGCAATTTTAAATAAATGGCTTTGTTGGTTAGTGTTGGAATCATTCTTCTAAGATCCTAAAAGTCATCAATGCATTTTATCATAATCATTTCCAATATACAGTAGTAATATTATAGTTTTGCCACTAATTAAAACTGACCATAAGAGGATGTATGATGTTCAAATGTAAAGATAATTATTTTGAAATTGCATTTGGAAAAGGGTCCCAAAGTGGTCTAAAGTGCTCACTGATTATGGATCACTGCCAGCTCACCTCTGTCTGTGTTGGTTTGAGTCTCTGGCTCAACCATTGTGGGTATGTGAGAAAGCTTGCTGGTAGCTTTTTGTGGGTTGGTGTTTTTTATGGGGTTTTCCCGGTTCTTCCTCTACCATTAATACTGGCCGCCATGTATAGCCTATATTGTGCTGAAAATGGCATTGAACTCTTTGACAACAATAACAACAGCATTTGGAAAATGTATTAATCTTTTCTCTGATTTTTGTATTTATTCACTGATAAACTAACAATAAAATGTAAGTTATTCCCAGACATTGATTTCACCACTGCATTTGAAATCCTATAAAGAATTCATACTGTCTCTCAGATTTATTATCTAGTTTTCATTTCTTTCATTCAGTTTTGATGAAATCTACAAATTTCACAAGCAGATATTGAGAGTGAAAGATAGAGATGAATTTCCTATGATTCTTGTTGGGAACAAAGCAGACCTAGAACATCAAAGAGAGGTAAGGAGGTAGTTACTCATTATAGTGTTTTACCAGCAGTTACATTTACATAAATGTTTAAACTTCTCCCTGTCGATGAAGTTGGGAGAGGATGTTGGATTTTGCTCATTTATTTGCATTTGTATTAGCCTTCATTCACTTTTTCAGTATATTGGGTTGTATTTAAACAGCACTCAAGAAAATCAGCACATTCAGGTACATGTATTTAAATGCATCTTAGCAAAGGTAACTCAGCCATACAAAATCTTGGTTCCCTGTGACCAAAAGGATTTTATGCTTCAATAACTTTAGAAGTGTTTTCTTAAAATCCAAGAGTAAATATACCTGGGGAAAGTATATTTTATCCCTTTGACCTGTAATTTATTCTCAAAGAGTTGAAAATGATTTAGTTAAAAACTTGAGTAGGTTCTAGCATAAAGTTTTCAATTCTGTCCTCTCACTAAATACCATATAACTATGTTTAAAAACAATTACTGAAGGCTATACAAAAAAGGTATGTGTTATTCAGGAAGTCACCCCATCATAAACACATAAATTAACTGCTTGGATCTCTAATAAATAGTTTGAATGACAAATACAAAATAGAATTTTTCTTCACATATTTAAAGTATAGGTCTCATTTCAACTTACAAAGATATTTTCTGAGAAAATTTGACAAATATCCATCATTGTAGCTTGTATATGGTGTAGAAATATAAACATGATGATATCATTTAATATCATTTGCAAAAATTTTATATATGACTTGTGCATTTTAGAGGGATTTTAAAAGTAATTTTATTTAAATTATTGTAATAAATTATTTTTCATTTTTTTAATATATTTTTTTAAAGTCAATATATATATATATATATATATATATATATATATATATATATATATATATATATATATATATATATATATATATATATATATATACATATATATATATATATATATATATATACATATATATATATATACATATATATATACATATATATATACATATATATATATATACATATATATATATATATATATATATATATATATATATATATATATATATATATATATATATATATATATATATATATATATATATATATATATATATATATATATATATATATAACATTCAAATTTTATGTGTCAATCATTAATAATAAAGATTTATACCAATTTAAAGTTTAATTAATGTTCTCTACATTTATTTCTCATACTGACTTTTTCACTGTGTGACAATCAATACAAATCATATGTTAATCAAAAATATATTCAAAGATGGCTTCATGGTGAAGTTCTTGTCAAAAGTTCACTGGCATTTATTTGAGAGGCTGCACTGTAAACAGAGCAGCATGTACACAGAACACTGATTTCACTTCCAGATCATCACAAAGGCCTTATTAATCACTGTGCACTGTTGCCAAAGAATACACACAGATAATCACTCTCTGAGCTCATATTCTCAAGAATAAACAATTGCCTTTAAATTTCTACCAAAAATACATAAATATAACACTTCTATCACCACCAAAATGAAAGAGAAAAATATGTTCTTAGTATAGACTAGAACTACATTCGTGTGTGATGCAATTCCAATTGTACATTACTGGGCACAGCATAGTCTTACAATTTACTGGATGCTGTAAATAAATTTCAGACTTGGGGGTGCGGGTGCTGCTTAAAAAGCAAAGCACTTAGTTGACTTATTCAGTATAATGAGATTTTCAAATTATTACCAAATTATTCTTGTATTTGTGGTGAATCTTTCATTTCATGTGTTGATTTTAATTCCCATAATGTCACTTATAATTGTGTCCCTACATCTCATCCCATCATATGCAAAACAAATTTTGTTTCTGCTCAGTAATTTTTGAATGGATGGAAAGCAAATGTGATATGAGGCTTTATATTGAGAATAGAATTCAAATGCAGGCATCATAGAGTGTCATCTGCCATCCCATAATGCAAGGCAGGTCAGGGTCTATATTATCTGTTCTACTGTTACTCCTTACAAGCCCAGATATTCTAGTCCATTATGATTTGGGTCTGTTTTAGTTTGCTTTTGGACTCATAAGAGAGTATTCATAATAGTTAATGTTCAGTGAAAGATTTCAATGTAACATACAGTGTATATCTTTTTTCCCTTCCACAAAGGTGGAACTGGTAAATAATGTTACCCGTATCATATGTTCTTCTGATTACTCCTTTTAAACTGGCAGGAAAGGGTCTATGCTTGGTCAGCTGATTACACCTTTCAAACTGGTAGAGATGGGTCTATGTTTGTTCTACTATTTACCCCTTTGAAACTGGTAGAGATGGATCTATGTTTGTTCTACTAATTGTCCCTTTCAAACTGGTAGAGATGGGTCTATGTTTGTTCTACTGATTATCCCTTTCAAACTGGTAGAGATGGGTCTATGTTTGTTCTACTAATTACCCCTTCAAACTGGTAGAGATGGGTCTATGTTTGTTCTACTAATTACCCCTTTCAAACTGGTAGAGATGGGTCTATGTTTGTTATACTAATTACCCCTTCAGACTGGTAGAGATGGATCTATGTTTGTTCTACTAATTACCCCTTCAAACTGGTAGAGATGGATCTATGTTTGTTCTACTAATTATCCCTTTCAAGCTGGTAGATATGGATCTATGTTTGTTCTACTAATTACCCCTTCAAACTGGTAGAGATGGATCTATGTTTGTTCTACTAATTATCCCTTTCAAACTGGTAGAGATGGGTCTATGTTTGTTCTACTAATTATCCCTTCAAAATGGTAGAGATGGGTCTATGTTTGTTCTACTAATTACCCCTTTCAATCTGGTAGAGATGGGTCTATGTTTGTTCTACTAATTATCCCTTTCAAACTGGTAGAGATGGGTCTATGTTTGTTCTACTAATTATCCCTTCAAAATGGTAGAGCTGGGTCTATGTTTATTATACTAATTACCCCTTCAAACTGGTAGAGATGGGTCTATGTTTGTTCTACTAATTATCCCTTCAAACTGGTAGAGATGGGTCTATGTTTGTTCTACTGATTATCCCTTTCAAACTGGTAGAGATGGGTCTTTGTTTGTTATGCTAATTACCCCTTCAAACTGGTAGAGATGGGCCTGTGTTTGTTCTACTAATTACCCTTTCAGACTGGTAGAGATGAGTCTATGTTTGTTCTACTAATTACCCCTTCAAACTGGTAGAGATGGGTCTATGTTTGTTCTACTAATTACCCCTTCAAACTGGTAGAGATGGGTCTATGTTTGTTCTACTAATTATCCCTTTCATACTGGTAGAGAAGGGTCTATGACAGATTTTGTCTGTGCTATTTGCAGTTGAGCTTGACTTCAAAGTGTGTGCATATGGTTGGTTATGAGGGTGTGATTTCTGTTACAAGAACACATTTCTGTGTGAATTTAATCATTAATTTGTTTACATTTGCTTAGTTTCTTATGCATTCATTTTTATCACAGATAACACTAGAAGAAGGCAGGGAAATGGCAAGACTACTCAAGCTTACATACATTGAAGCCAGTGCGAAATTAAGAATGAATGTTGACCAGGCTTTTTATGAACTAGTCCGAATAGTCAGGTAAGATGGTTTACTGTATACTCATCCTTTCAGCAATGTCATCTCTCTGTATAAGTACATTGTGCAGACATTTGTCAACAAATGCTCATTGCATAAAATTGTATTACTTGACTACTGGATCAAATAATGCTGCTTGAGAATTTTGTAATTCACATTTGTGTAAACTCATGAGACATGCATATTAGGCATCATTATCTCTCACCAAAAGAATAGCAAGGGTCATACAGTGTTATAAAGAATAGCAAGGGTCATACAGTGTTATAAAGAATAGCAAGGGTCATACAGTGTTATAAAGAATAGCAAGGGTTATATAGTATTATAAAGAATAGCAAGGGTTATATAGTATTATAAAGAATAGCAAGGGTCATACAGTGTTATAAAGACTAGCAAGGGTTTTATAGTATTATAAAGAATAGCAAGGGTTATATAGTATTATAAAGAATAGCAAGGGTTATATAGTATTATAAAGAATAGCAAGGTTCATACAGTATTATAAAGAATAGCAAGGGTCATACAGTATTATAAAGACTAGCAAGGGTCATATAGTATTATAAAGAATAGCAAGGGTTATACAGTATTATAAAGAATAGCATGGGTCATATAATATTATAAAGAATAGCAAGGGTCATACAGTATTATAAAAAATAGCAAGGGTCAGACAGTATTATAAAGAATAGCAAGGGTCAGATAGTATTATAAAGACTAGCAAAGGTCATATAGTATTATTAAGAATAGCAAGGGTTATATAGTATTATAAAGAATATCAAGGGTCATATAGTAGTTTAAAGAATATCAAGGGTCATATAGTAGTATAAAGAATAGCATGGGTCAGACAGTATTATAAAGAATAGCAAGGGTCATACAGTATTATAAAAAATAGCAGGGGTCAGACAGTATTATAAAGACTAGCAAGGGTTATATAGTATTATAAAGAATAGCAAGGGTTATATATTATTATAAAGAATAGCAAGGGTCATGTATTATAAACACTAGCAAGGGTCATATAATTGTTTAAAGACTAGCAAGGGTTATATAGTATTGTAAAGAATAGCAAGGGTCATATAGTATTATGAAGAATAGCAAGGGTCATATAGTATTATAAAGAATAGCAAGGGTCATATAGTAGTTTAAAGAATAGCAAGGGTCAGACAGTATTATAAAGAATAGCAAGGGTCATATAGTAGTTTAAAGATTAGTAAAGGTTATATAGTATTATAAAGAATAGCAAGGGTCATATAGTAGTTTAAAGAATAGCAAGGGTTATATAGTATTATAAAGAATATCAAGGGTCATATAGTAGTTTAAAGAATAACAAGGGTCATATAGTATTATAAAGAATAGCAAGGGTCATATAGTAGTTTAAAGATTAGTAAGGGTTATATAGTATTATAAAGAATAGCAAGGGTCATAGAGTAGTTTAAAGAATAGCAAGGGTCATATAGTAGTTTAAAGAATAGCAAGGGTTATATAGTATTATAAAGAATATCAAGGGTCATATAGTAGTTTAAAGAATAACAAGGGTCATATAGTATTATAAAGATTAGTAAGGGTCATATAGTAGTTTAAAGAATAGCAAGGGTCATATAGTAGTTTAAAGAATAGCAAGGGTCATATAGTAGTTTAAAGAATAGCAAGGGTCATATAGTATTATAAAGAATAGCAAGGGTCATATAGTAGTATAAAGAATAGCAAGGGTCATATAGTGTTATAATTGGAATTATACAAATGGTAAAAAGTATTCAGAAAATGCCATTGTGTGACCATAATCAGCTGTTAATTTTACTTTTGTGCATCACCAGTGTATAATGGGTACAATACCCATCTTATAATATGGTAGAATTTTACTGAATGACTTTATAGTGAAGGATCAATATATAATGTGTATCACATGTGTTACACAAGTGGCAACATTTTATACTGAATGAATTTATAGTAAATTACCACATGTAATTTATACCTTGTTTGGTGAATTGATTAATTATTTTTTCTTTTCCAGAAAATTTCAGGCCAAGTATAGCCCTCAAGAAAAAGAGAGCCGCAAGAAGAAGAGGATATGTTCTATTTTATGATAGGTTTCCTGTTTGTATTTAATATTTTATGCATATATCATATGTGTGTTGAATATTGCCCTGTGTCAACATTTAAATGCCTTCCAGATAAAAATTATATTCTAGAATGCTTTACAGTATTAGGGATAGTTTCTGGGAAAAGTACTTAAGAACAACGTGTAAATATGGAATTTCATTTACATATTAGCCAGGGAACAAAAAAAATAAAACATTTATTTTAACTAGAATTGATTTATACCAGATGTATTACTTTTCATATCTGAAATACATCTTTTAGGAGTGTTACTGCATGAACATACCATGCAGATATTATTTAGTACATAAATTGGAAGGCGGTCTCATAGTGTTGTTTTAGTATATGCAGAAAAAAGAACATGTGCCCTTAAAGTAGGGCAGCAGGGCTTTTGAGTTTTCTTTACACAAGATAAGAAACTGTTTTAGGGCCCAAAAGGAGAACTACATCATGTGGCATTTGTTGCAACCAAGTATGAATATTTCATGTAATAGATGATTTAGTTGGTCTCAATACTATCATGTGACCTTGATTAGCTGTTAGTATTGCAGACTAATCTATTGGATCAGTAACTTATTAGTTTTATAAAAGAATCACATGACCAACTATCTAAAGAATCACATGACCAACTATCTGAAATTAACACTAAAAAAGGAGTAGTATGTGATTCAAACATATACAATCATTTTTTATGAACATATATTAGGTGAATAAAAAAAAATTGCCTTAAGTTTGAAAGCTCTCCTTAAGTTATTAAATCAAATCAAATTAATGGCATGGACTAAACAAACTGGGACAATGGGAAAGTTTGTAAAGTGATTTGCACTCGGTGAAAACTGACGTTTTTCTCTACTACCAGGTCTTAGCTGAATAATATAAGTTGTGTTTATGTCTTTGTGTGCATGTGAATAAGAGGTAGGATGAGCGGGAAGGAGATGGTGAAAGTAAGAGTGCATTACTAAGCTAATAAACTAAAAAAATCTGCTTCACTTACATGTACATGATGCTGAGTTTAAAACACCAATTGGAATGCCAGGGAAAATCACAGAACTCTATATTTCTCTATTTCTGTTAGTGACATACACTGAGCTAACAAAGTTACTTTGACAGTTTTATTTAGGTTTGTTTTATTTTATATTTTTATTGAAAGATATATTTTGGAGAAACTTAGCTTGAATATTGACCGAAGTTGATAAAGTTCTCAAAAACTGGATTGATCTGACAGGGCCTCTAAAGAGAACTGTTGTGTAGAATGTGAAAGCTGGCTGGAGATTGGCTTAATGATTGCTGTATTATTATTATTACTTCTATCCTCTTTGTAACTTGTTAGTTTGAGGATTGTCAACAAAGTTCTGCTTTTTATTCAGAAGATCAGTGTATGGGCTTGCAGAATTTCTGTAATGCTACAATAACTGCTTCAGAAAAAAAAGTATTCTTATACATTGGGAATTGTGAAGTGGATAAGGACTAGAATGAATTGGTTTAGAATTCCAATTATAAGAGTGCAATGTCGTTTGTAACACACCTGTTTATCAACTCAAACAGATTGTGTGATTCCCTGTTGTCTTCCATTAGCACAAATCTATGATTGCTGCTCACCTTTCAGCAAAACTTTACACAAAGATTCATCTCAATATCTAGTTGGTTCTAAATGAAAACGGTACCTTTAGTCATAAAACTTTTTTTATTGGCCTTTCTGGGTAGATGGGCATATCACCATCACTCTTTTACACAAGAACAAGACTGTTTGTGATGTTGGTTAGAGGCACCATGGCAGACATCTTGTAAACCTTATCAGTGGATGAATGGAAAGTCAAAGCAATTTGGGGTTTTCATCAAAAGACTTCTTATGATATCTAGTTCAGTGCTCAAAGAAAAAGAAAGTTTAAACACAGGCTCAGGGCTGTTGTCTTTTGAAAAATCACATGCCCTGGCTAAATTCCACAAGCCCAGACTCCAATTTCCATATGCCCCAAAATTGACCCTTTTTAAATATTATTTGTCACACAATGTTGCAATAGCTATTATTCTAATATAAATTCAACAGGGTTCAAATGGGTTTGAAGTTAATGTCATTAGTGTTCATCACTACACTTACTGGATGGTCCTGGTGTTCAAACTTCTCTACTGGAGTGAATTCTGGTCAGAATCAAGTTGATATTTTGATAGATTTACAACATGTGCAGAAATTAATTCCCCCTCACCTTATTTTTGTTGTTGCTGGTGTGCTTCATAATGTAAAACTCAGTTAACCAGGAGTTCTGAATCTTAATTTTGTTTGGCTTTGCTCATAGCTAAATGTTTTGTAATCAGTTTCTAAAATGAATTACACTTGAACCATATTCTGACAATTTAAATGATTATGCTTTGCATTTTATACATGCAGTAAAATCGTTAAAGAAACATTGCTGCTGTTCACAGACTTGTTAAAAATTTATATTACATTATATTACATATAGTTTAAACATTCTTATTCATTGGAAAGATATGTAATAACTTTTGTTCTCCAACATGCATCTAGCATCACTTTGATTTACCTATAGTAAGTTCTAATTCTTGATCATACCTATGCAAATTAGCACAATTGACTCACCCAAAAATAGTAATAATAATCATAATGATGATTTGTAAAGTGCCTATACAATGATACGACTATAAAATAAAACAAAAAAGCAAACAAAAATAACAATTGTAAAACATAAAATCATGCTGAAAATATTTAAGGTAGAAAAGATTATTATATATTCTTTAAGTTTATTCTCGAAAAAGGTGAGTTTTGAGAGCACTCTTGAAAGGAATCACTGTCTTTGTGTCTATTTTCAATGGGCGATTCATTTTACATTGATGGGCCCTGGTATGCAATAGATTGTTGGAGTGTAAGTATCTTGCTGGTGTGTACACATGGGTGAGGTCAGATAGGTATGTTGGAACTGGAGTCTGTCAGGGAAATTTAGCACAGATAACAAATTTTGTGTTTGATTCTAGATCGAATGGATAGCAAGTGTAGGGTACAGAGCAGCGGGAGGTGTGCTCAGATCGTCCAATGCAGTCTTCAAACATCACACTAGCTATTATTGTCAGCCAGTTAAGTAATATGCGAAATTGTGGTTGATACCTGACCTCCTTGACATTTAATTGCTGTTTTTTGTCGTTTTTGTATTAAATGTGTGTACGAAACACATTTTGGGGACTATTTCTGAATACATCCTAATACATTGACCTCAAAGCAATTTTCCATCAGCACCAGGTGTTAAACTGCACAAAAAGTTAGTTTTACATCAGCCTCAGTCATGACTGTTTACCATTTATAAATGCTATATCTATCTGGCATATATTGAAAGTGTTTTTTTTTTCTTCTTCTATTTTCTAAGATTACTGAAATTGTGATTTTTTGACAGGAGGTTTGGAAATGTAAAATCATGTTTTGTTACAGTTAAATTAGATCTCTATTTCAAGTCGGGATTTTAATCAGATTGTGCTGTGTTATTACAGGTTTGTCAACATCTTTAAAATACATTTCCAGATTTCATCAGCACATTCAAACTTTTCTCTAGCAAGTTTAATTATTTTATTTTGTTTTGGCACCTCACTTAAAATACAGGATGGGTCCAGTCGGATCTTAGAGGGGTTTCAGGCATTGGGCTATTTAATTTGTTGAACACTGTAGTTGGTATTGTATATGTTGACATTGCTATTCCTTCAAAATTGAAAGTCATATTGGAATGGAGTTTTCTCAGGAAACTTGTTAGTCATAAATGAAAGTTATGCTATAAGGCCACCATGATGGCCATGTTGAAAATCTTGTTTTTAATACTCTTCCAGAATGGATAAACTTCATCATTATTAGGGTTTTACCAAAAGCATGGTTATGTTGTCTTTTGATGTCTAGTTGGTCTTGAATGAAAATGGTGCTGATATTCCGTGCAATACAACTAACATGAAGGCCATCCTTAAAGTCTCTTTATTACTGCTCCGTAATGGATGATCATATCGACATGGGACTTGACTTCCTATTATGTCTAGTTGGTCTTAAATAAAACTGATCTTGCATCCATCATGTCCACACCTTAGTGGCCATCTTGACAATAAATGCCATTGGTGTAATGACTGCTGCCAAGTATGATATCCCAAACTGTTTGCAATAAATCTTGTTATTAGCCAATCAGAACTCAACAATTTATCATGTGATGTATAAAAATGCAAGTAGATTGGATCTGAGCGGTGTATAGTTTTGCACAGTTTTATCAGAGTTGAATGTTCTGTCTTTGTGTTTGATTTTATGGAATGGACATTTAATTTTTTACTCAGAGATCAACTCGTGTGCAGTGTAAATGTCTGTATCTTTCAAAGTACCTTAATACCTGTTTTTGCTGGACATGTCTGGTAGGTTAGCTACTTTGACCAGCACCAACTATTAGCAACCAGATATTGGTTATAGGAGTTCACAAATATCACTATATCAGTATTTCCTTGTTTTATTTATGCATTATACCTCTAAATGTACACCTTGATGAAGTAAAATTAAGTTGTCATATGGTCTGGTTTTATATATTGTTTCTTTGTCAAACAATACAGATGTTGCTAACTAAGATGTGTGGTATGTGAAGCCTTGGCCTGAATTAAGATGTGTGGTATGTGAAGCCTTGGCCTGAATTAAGATGTGTGGTATGTGAAGCCTTGGCATGAATTAAGGGAAAAAAGGTACTAGCAATAATAGCTAACATCCTCCAAGACTTATTTGGGAACCTGATACAATTTCTTCATCCAGCCAGAAATTATGAATAATTGGGTGTGACATTATTTCAGAATAGTATGGCAGCATGTTGTCAATTATATAATTAATTTTAAAAACTGTTGTTGGGTGAACTATCATTTATTTTTTGGAAGGAATGACTGTGTTTTATAAATATTTTTTTTTAAAGCAAATAAATCATAGAAGGATAATACTAATATTAAATCAGAAACAAATCCAGAGCCAAAAGTGACACATTTACAGGTACATTTAAAAATTAATTATATCAATATTTTCTTTGTTACAACTTTTTGTATCTCCATTAAATGTTTTTATTTTAAATTTCACAAATATTGGGCTGCCACATCAATTTTGGGGAACGAATTTCTGGCAAGAGCAATAAGAATTGTAGGATGTTCGGTTGTCATTGTAGTTTTTATGAATGTTTTCAGGAAAGCTGGTGACAAATTTCTCATTATTTTACCTTGAAATCCTGTCATTATGGTTTTACTTACTAAACACTGTTATTGTACCTGTACTTATATTCAGTGTACAGTTTTGCAGCTTTCCCAGATGTCAAACAATTTCTCTATTATTTTTTTCTGAAGATCTGTCACTGTTTTTGTCAAATTTTATTTTTAAAAAGTGCATTTACTTAAGTGTAATTTTGTCAATGTGGTTTTTGTACAAACTATGGCAACAAGATAGCATACACAAAGTTATGTCAGGGTTCATATGGTCTCTGAAGATCTTTGACAGTTTGGGAAAATTGAGGTAGCAATTTCAGGGATTTGAAGTTTGGAAAAATCGAGCAGATTACCCTGAGGTCTTTAAAAGTCTTTGAAAATTGAAATAAATTAAAACATTTTAATTTCTTTCCATAATCACAAATAAAATTGTCCAAGGTTGTTAGATTCAAATGTAGTTGAATTTTCCTGGTTTCCTTCTTCTGATGACATATTCAGTTGAATTTCATCATCAAACAATTTTGTAGTATTTTGCATTCATTGTTTTTTCATATAACATAACTTGTATACAAAATATATGCGAAAATAGGTCTTGGAAATCTATATTTGTGGTCTTTGAAAGTTTGTAAAAGTCTTTGAATTTATCGTTTAGAATTCTGTATGAACCCTGTATAATGTGTACTGTACTCACTGTTGTCAAATTATGTATATGCATACTTGCAGGACTATACTTAAAAATTGTCTCAGTATTAGAAAATGCAATTATTTGATGAACATATATGGCATGAAAAGTTTAGTGATTTTAATTTTGTTTCTTTTTTTTAATTGCTTTTGGACCCCAAAAATGGTCATGAAAATGTTATGCAAATAGATCAAAGCTATTCAACCACTGTAATATTGTTTTAAGTACAGTATTAATCATTTTTAATGAGCCCCACCTTGAAATTTATGTCCAGATATACTTTATTTGAACAGTTACATCAAAAAGAAACTTGTTACTGCATTTCTTTTACCATGATTGAGAAACCTTTTTAAACATTGCAATAAAGTGTTTAACTTTGAATAAGTTTGGAAAACCTTGGTGAATTTCTCCTTCGTAAACCATTAATATCTGTAGCTCTGAAGTCCATCTTTATTGTATTTCACCACAGAAATGGAGTTTTTCCAGCAGAGAGATACTTCTTGCTTTGTTTTTTTTTTTTAATTTGGTTCATTTTTGATCTTGAAAATATATTGAATGAATTAAAAATAATTTATGTGCATATATATTGTTACTATATTGCATTTTCTTCTTAATAGAAACCATAAATGTGAATTTTCAGTATCAATCACTTATTTCTTCATCTTTAATTTAGTTTATCCTTGAATATTACTTTATAAAGGATGACAATTTAAAATATAATCAAGGCACATAAATCATGTTAGACTTTTACACTGAAATATCATCAACAAGCAATTCAATGATTTTCACAGCAGTTTATCGAAAATATCATTATTTGCTTTATTTCCATGTTCTAATTTATTTAGTGGTAGAGGAAAGTGGTTTTAGTTTTATTTGTATTTTTAAAAATATTTTTAGAAAAAAAATTGAGACTGTATTTTTATTCATTCGTAACCTTGAAATTTTTGTTGCCAGTATATATGTGTGACTAGCATTCTTTACTGATTGCATTTTAACTCACATGAATATGTATGCCAAATATATGTGTACTTATAAAATGTCATTTTTTTTCTCTCAGATTTATGATATGTATTGTAAGTTTGTGTTGTTTTCAACAAGAAATACCAAATCCATGTTTCAAAACAAAAAATTATATTGGATTTCATTGATGATTAAAAGTTGATTTTAAAGAGACAGACTAATTGATAAGATATGAAAAAAATATTAGGCAGTACAGTATGAAAAAATATAAACAGAAGTTTTTTTGAGATATTGCATTCAACTAGATCATTTTATAACTTTGGTTTTGAACTAAATTTTTCATCTTAGACACTTTGCAAAACATCAACTAATATGTGCATGCAACAGATAGTAAATGTTATTTCCTGCTATTCGCAAAATAGTTAGGTTGTAAATACATAGGTGATCTTCTGTAAGTGTTCATTTAAAACGAAATTTATGAAACCAGTCTAATAATTTCTTTTTTTTCAAAGCAAAAAGATTGAAATTATTTGACAAGTATCACGATTTTAATTTGAAAGGAACACATGTAAGTTTGTATTCATCACATGATGAAAGATGCTCATTTTAATTGATGAAACTATAAATTGCAGAATTAACTGAAACACATTTGGATACATGATATCATATCATTTGTGGTGTTATGAGGTTATGGCATAATGTTTTAGCAAAAGAGGTGGCCTTTCAAGACAGGTTATTCTGTATTATACAAGATAATATAAGTTTAGTCATCTTATATTCTTATATTCAGGTATTATTTATGTTGCAAGTTAAATAAAAACTGTAGAGAAAATATAATCAGGCTAAGATATTTTAATATGCAGTCTAAAGAATTCTCTCAGCTTTGACAAGTCCTTTTTTTATAGAGAAAAATATATATAATACATTAAAGATCACTAAATAAAGTGAATTTTGTACTTGTATTCCTCTTTTTCTACCTCTGTTATAAATTTAATTTATGTCAAGAGCAATACTTTAAAGTTGAGGGAAAATTTGGATGCTTAGTTTACATTGATTGAAGACATTTTTCCCAATATGACATTGTACAGAATCATAGTTGACTAAGAGCAGAAATGAGGAACAATTCAATAAATTAAAGCTGTCAGATTATTCTTTATATAGATTGTGATTTATATGTCATATTTGTTCCTTAGCAACAGGTTTTTATACATAGCTGTTTTTATGTATTTTATGTAACTACTGCTTATTTAATGTCGTACTTTAAGCCATTCCATTTCCCTGCTGTTTGCTTCATAATGCTGATTATTATGTGTAGAGTTAAAACAGAGAGAAATCAGAACTGTGAATTGTGAACTGTTTATAGGTTAATAAGTTCATGATATTCAGGTATGATTTTTTTGTTTTTGACTCTGTACTATGTTTTTAGTACCCATGAATGGTGGACAGGTTTGGGTATCAACCAGAAAATTATAGAGGTCAAATAACAATGATGCACTGATGATAAGACTATTCAGATTAAATTCTATCTCAGAATCCATAAGGGTGATAATGAATGTATTGTTAATATTTAAGCACACTGTGCTTTGGTATATTCAAGGCACTATATATTTCTATATGCCATGATATACAATGTGATTTAATTAAAATTTGTTCTAATTCTTGTTCTTTTTAACATAAGTATAACTTTGTTTACTTTTATGACTTTTTGTAAATTTTTATAATAATACAAAATCTTTCATGTACTGTTATCTGCATTCCTTAGTAGTAGGAAAAATCTTTCCATTTTTTTCCACATAGTTTTCTATTTATTGTAGTACTAGTACCTTAGATAATTTCATATAACTTTTGAAACATTCATGCAGTGATCTAGTCCTAATTTTGAAACACAGCCAATATGAATGACCTACTTTCTTTGTTAGAAATATTATTATAGAATAGGTCATGTATTGTATGTATTATTGTTCTCAATTTTTAGACACCCTTTTGTTGTATTCATGTTTAAAAAGGGACAAATTGCATATTTAAAAGTATAATCAGGATTAGTATAGCTTAATTTTTATTATAAATTTTTTTTGCACCCAGGACAGACTGTTTTTCTTGGGGTTTTCTGTGGGTTAAAATAATTCTGTTTTCCCAAGGGGTAGAGAGTTCACTCATCGTATTACATTGCATCATCATTTACTTGACATAGTCCATGCATTTTTGTATAAGATGCAAATTGTACATCAACTATTGATATTTCCTGATTGAATCTGCAGAAGAAATAAATAATGGGTGGATATAATAATAAGATTTAACCCTTTGGAAGCAAGATTTGTATCAGGGAAGGCATGTTTCTGACATGTTATCTGATCCACTTGGGTTATGTTTCCTGATTTACTTTACATGCTGGGAAGATTCTTTTAACTCCGAATGGTTTATTTTTTGGAAATCTAGAGCAGAATTGAGATTTCTGTTTGCAACCTTTTTTAAACTTATGCCACTTCCATTCCCATGCATATATTTTTATAATGTTTAAAAGTTTTTTGATAAAGACTTAAAATTGACTCTAAGATTAGTCAAACGTATTGGAGCAAACTATTACAAATGCTGCATTTGATTGTTAATTATAATTTAGTTACAGTGGTAGTGTCTAGTATTGTAGGCCATAACAGAAATCATACAAGTCTTGAGCTTGTGTTAGAGCTTGAGATTCTGTTTCAGCCAATCAAAAATGATGTTATAGTGGTCCCTCTCTTATATAACCACCAACCCAATCTGCACTGGGGAAGTGGCTATATAAGTTGGGTGACCTTTCCAAAGGGAGACTGTATTTTGTGACAAGTATGTGTATGTTATAAGAAAGCTAGAGATAACTTCAAAGCATTTAATATCTTCATTTAAAAGTAACACTAATTATTGAAGGTTCTCCAAGTCTTAATAACTGCCTTGTTTCAAGTTAACATTAGTTAATAGTTCTTATTCTTAAGCATGAGATGCGAGTAGGTATTGTTGACATGTATATGGCATAACCATTCAAACATGTCATTTATATCTTCATACATACATTGCTTGGTATTTAAAATAATTCTCTTTCTAATTGCTCCATTTTCCCACATCTGCAGAATATTCTACTTATCTGTTACGATGTTGTATGTTTGAGTCTTCCCAACATAAAATATTTTGGCAAATGCTCTTGAACTCTCCCAGTTATCGTAAGACCGAATAACTTTTACTTTGTCTTCTAAAGTATCAATTTATGTGATGACATGTTAAGTTTTGTAACAATTTATTCCTATGTAGTTAATTGTTCAGTACTGCAATTGAATTATGCAGACAAAACCTTTGTAGAGTCGATGAAATGCCTAGTTTATAAAGGAATTGATGTACTGTCACATGATTTTTTTAGTCTTTGTCTGGTACCCTGTTTTGTTAAAGGTAATTTTCTGTGTGTTATTCCACAAAATCTATCTTTAGCCTATGTTGACCATGTTACAATCTTGAGAATTACATCTGGTCATAATCATCAAAGAAAACACTGAACTGCTGTGTGAAACCCAAAACTATATCACAACAGTGATGACCCCATTTTACTTTTTTTGTATTAATATGCTGGCTGTTTATCATGGTGGAGGGGTGGCTTTGCTTTAGGGGTGCTTTTGAACACAAACTTATCAATGCCAATGGATTCTGGCCGTAACAAGAGGTGGCAACTGGTCAGGGTGGTGCTTTTGCATGAGTGGGACCACTGTACTTTAAGAAAAGTTATTTCTGATTGGCTTAGGGTGGAAACTAATCTAAGAACATTTTAGACATTGCTTTTTTAAATCAATGTTAACCATTAGCACAGGTTAAAAAGATGACTATTTTGTGACATGGCTGTGTACTTGGTTTTGCATTGGATCCTTTTGAACAAATGCACATAAGTTTCTCCTGATCAGAGAAATGGTTTTAATAAAGCCCTCAGTATATCCTGTAACCTTTCTACCAATGCTGCTGTTTTATGATAATAGTTGAAAGTGAATATGCACTCAGGTGCCATGATAACTGCTTTTAACATCAGAAGATCATGCCTGTTTTGTAAATTATATCTCATAAGTGGCAAATAAATTTACCTTGATCTGACTTTATATCCTCAGTATTTATTTTAATGTAACCTTTGGAAGCCTCTTTGATAATGACTCATACAATCTCTAAACATGTTTTTTATTTTCCCAGGTGTGATGGTTATTATTATTATATTATTCCTCTGTTTCTATTTGTCTGTGTCTCATGACCAGTGAACATGTGCATTATGATCTTGGTACAGGAAACACTTGATCGAGAAATGCTTTTCCATAACAGGAAATTTTCAAGAGTATAAATATATTTGGCACTGTTCATATTACCATCAGTAAATAATACTGTCTTTCAGCCATTCTCAACACTCCATGTAATCTTCCTCCTGCAATATGCAAAATGTTTCTTCATATTTCCCATATACATACACAAATTTTGAGATACAGTTCTTCTGGGAAAAACATTCAAAGAAAGCAAATGTATCTGGATAGTTCTCCTAGATACAATTTGAGAGACGGACACATTTTGTAGATTGGTTCTTTCCAGCAGTAAATTCCTACAGTTCACTTTTACAGTCAACAAAAGATCATTTCCTGGCATCTTTCTTTTTTTCTTTTTCTTTCATTTTTGGGGGTTTGTTTTGTGCACATTACCCCTCTCACAAAATCTATTACAGATTTGAAAATTGTAGAGGGATGAATTCCTAGTACTTGTGCAATTTGTACAGGGATGATTTTCTAACATTGTGCAACTTCTACAGGGATGAACTCCTAGTACTTGTGCAACATCTACAAGAATGAATTTCTAGTACCTGTGCAGATTTTACAGAGATGAATTCCTAGTATTTGTGCAGATTTTAAAGAGATGAATTCCTAGTATTTGTGCTAATTATACAGGGATGAATTGCTAGTAATTGTGCAGATTGTACAAGTATGAACTCTATTTCATTCAGGTGATACAAAGTATCTAATTAGTTTCTTTACCATGGTGTGACTATATTGTTAAATGTTTTATCAAGTAATGTAAGCAACCATCCTGTTTTGCCGTGAAACAATGTTAACATGAAGGGGTGGGGGTGGCTGTGCCCTCTTTTACTACATGGATATATTAATAACTTTCTGTGTGCTGTTTGTCATATACATTGGCTTGTTTGCTATATTCATTGTGCCAGTAATTTATGGTTATTGTTTTTTTTTCTTTGTTGAATTTTGTTAGTGTTCTGCAGACTTTACTTTGTAATTTTTATATATTTAATGGTATCAGTTATTGTGGCTTATGAAAAATTACATTTGTGTCTAGCATATAATGTCATGGATTTTCAGATGGGACCTATTGTTTTCACAGAAGGTTCCTTGATCATTAGGTCTTTAAATATGAGACTTAAGACAACTACAAAATCTATGAAAATTACAACCCCACAAAATATAGTGATTTCACAGCGTGCATTTTTTCAGACTTTTACACTATAATTTCTCATCAGATACATAGATACAGTATACTCTTATTTTTTTACCACAGGTTGGGCACAGAGTACTTATATTATTTTCAATGTATTTTAGATTTTCTAAAAATTATTGGCAAAATGGATTGTCTAACTCTGCTTTGGGAGCACCATATATATATGCTGCGAGTACAGAAGTACTATGGAAATCTTAAATTAACCTGGCATTACATTTTATAACATTCCCATACTCAAACTGAGAAACCGATCTGGCTCGGATACAAAAACCAAATTGTACATCAGAACTATGTGTTGCGTATGAGTTTAAGAGTGGCAGTGGTATTATATTTTGGGTGATGTACTTAAATATTAGCTTACCTAAAAATGAGAATTAAGAATCCCTTCAAGATTTTCATTTAAAATTAAGCCAGTCATAAAAACAAATGATACAGAATAATTTCCTTATATCAATTATATATGCATGAGGCAGAAAAACAAACAATAATGAATAATTTCCTTATATCGATTATAATGAAGCCAGTCATAAAAACAAATGATAATGAATATTTCCTTGTTTCGATTTTATATACCTGATGAGGCAGAAAAATAGAGAAAGTAATAAAGAGAAGATAATGTGAAGAAAAAAGTATAAAGTATACGATTTGACTAAGGATGACAGGTTCATCGTGTCAGATATAATTATAATTCTAATATCTGATGATATTTTGCTCATTTAGTTGTTACAGTCATGTTATTTTGCACTGTACATTAGATTACTCTTCATTCATGTTCAGTTGATATTGTATCTTAAATGGGCCAGGACTTGCATTGATTTAAGTGTACTTTTGATTTATGAGTGTACTGTTTCAAAAATACAGTAATTGGAATAGTCAGTACAGTATTTTGTTTGTTAGTCTTCAATGAATTACAGCTGTCCCTCATTATAACATGACCTTTGGGGTCAATAACTTCTGATCATGTAATGTTTCAAACCACTGTATGCCAAAGATTTATAATAATGGTTGTGTGTGGAAAGGAGTAAACTAAGTAGTTCTTCTCCTTATTAAGGTATGGTAGTTGTAGTTGGGGTCCATAACAGCCAACGATATTATTTACGAAATCAATGCACAGCAAAAGTCATTAAAAAAATTAATAATTGCATATGTGGAGGGGGGGGGGGGGAGGAGATAAAACAACAATCAAGCATAGAGTACTAATTTTAGTTTATGGAAATTAAACATTTTTTCACTTCATAATATTTATAATTTTAATTTGTCAGTATTAATATTTTAAACAAGAAATAAAACAGTACTAGAGCATCATGTTATTTTTTCAACACATTGTCACACACTGGATGCACCAATTCAACTACAATGGTTTACTTTTGGTCACAGTTTCCATATCACTAAAGCATTTTGTATGGAATTACTTTATAATGATGAGGGCTAGCTGTGCTATAATGTGTATTATAAGTATTGTTTGCTTGATGTATGGCTGTCCAAATTGTATGTGTATTATAAATATTGTTTGCAAGCCTTATGAATTTTGATACAAGAAAACTATGTAAAATGTAGCTGTTACCTTGTTTAAAAGCAAAATTTTTATTTTGTGTTCATGTAGTTCTTGAATCATTGCATGGTAGAATCTTTAAGATTGGTTTTAACTGAAACCATGTGACAAAATTTGAACACCAGTCTAAATGAAAGTCATCTAATACATTTCTGAAGATGATAGTGATGTATAGACAGTTTATACAGTTGAGTTAGTTAGGGCTGTTCCAGTAAAACATACTGGGACCCAGGGAAGTTACTTTTAACTTTGGGTACTCACCTTTAGATGCAATTAAAATTTTCTTATCATTTTAATATGAACTCTATGAAGTTTAAGTATCCTGGCTTATAATTTTAAAAACCTGCCTTCCCTGGGTACCATGCATGTTTAAATGGAACAGTCGATTTTCCATAAATAATCTTCATGAGGGGTAGGAAGTGTTTGAAAATTGTTCTTTCATAGCTATGCAGTTGAAATGATGTTTACTGCTTTTCTCTTTTTTTTTTGGTTGTTCACCGAAAATTTTCATTGCATAAACTGTTGACATGTACATGACTAAAACTAGATATGTGACATGTCAGAATCAACTGCATGTAAAAATGACATTAAATACCCCACATGTAAAGTATTTACTGTTGTCATTATTACACATGGTACACAGGTCTGAAGTAAATTGTATCATTGTTCTTCCATCAACTTCATCATTCCCTTCTAGTCTTGGAAGAAAATTATGATAACATTCTGCCTATGATCTGTTGTTCAGTAGAAATCCATTAAAATCATCAACCAATTCTCTTTTGTCTCTTGTTTTATTTTATATACCTGTAATTATGGTACAGTACATTTCATATAATAAGTTTTTACATTTTGTGATAAATTTCCAAAACAATGTTGTTGTTTTTTAAAATCTCCACTGAAGATAGTGGTAGCATTGCTATAAAAAAAAGAATTATATACACTGTAAAGACTGTAAAGCCCAAGACTGAGGTTTTGTCCATTTTGTCACACTTTCATTTCATCTCCATAATTTTAAAGCCTCTGAGATACCATTATATACTCACTTATGACTAGAGTCCAACTGCTAACAACAAATATCCTTATCTTCCATAGTATAAAGCACCTGCAGATCAGGGTCTATGTTATTTGTTCTACTGATAACTCCAGATCTGTCTTTGCATTGTGTGATGTCTGATATGTGTATGTGCAATTTGCAAGTGGACCTACAACTGAGTATATATAGTAAGGGATGAAACTTGGTCATTAGAATATGTCACATAATATATTAGGGTCCTGTTTTCTAAGTTAAGGTCACTAGTCATTATTTTAAGTTTCTGTTACAATTTCCTTTCTACTTTATCATTTTAAAGTCATTTGAGATTATGGGGTGAAACTTGGTTTAAATTATTGTCTAGTTCACTGCTATTCATTTCAGCCCATTGTAGTTAGTACACTGTTGGTCTGAGTATTCTGACATTTTAAGCTTTTGTTATCAATGCTGTTATCATCAATTATAAACAGCAGGGCATAATATATGATAATGGCAGTGGTGTGTTACGGCTATTGGATTTAATTTATTTATTTTTTAATTGTTAAACCCAAATTTATTATTTAGGATTTAATATTCATTAATTGGGAAATTGTTCTAGAAAGTTCAGCTTAATAACTTTCTGTAAATAGGCTGACTTAGATTGTAAACAAGTTTTGACCTTGGCTTACAGTGGTCTAGTTCCTGACCTTGCTTTGAACATTGTCAACAAGTCTTCAATTTCATTGGTTAATTTTAGGGACAACATTCTATTTTTAGTTCTTAGAGGTAAGAAAAATCTAGAGTATGTTATTTTTAGTAAGGTAGTCTCTTTCTGTGACCTTCCATGACCTTCTATCAATTTCTAGAAAAGAGCATGATCACTTGTTTACTTCAGAAAAACAATATATATATAGCTGTATTTTAGAAGCTGACAGTAGTAGAAATATTGGGCTGTAAGTTATTGGTTGTGTATTTATGTTTGAGTGTTAATATTATTCTGGACCTGTGTCAATTCGTTGGAAAAGAAGAATTATTCTATTTATCTGGAAAAGGACATATGTTTCATAATTTCATTTGGATGATTTAAAACAAGAACTGTACCACGTGACATTGTCAGCCATTTTGGATTATTACATCGTCAAGATTCGAACCTGGAACTATTAGAACATTTATTTATCAGGACTTGAAATTCCATTAGTGGATTATTTTGTGAATTCTATATTTGTTGGATTTGATTCTCTAAAACTGTAAGTTTTATTTATTTTATGAAAATAATTGTACTTAATAAATTCATTAAATTCAAGTTGGCATCCGTAACAAACCCAACTCATTAACATTTTCACCAGAAGATCTATTATGGTGACTTGGTGGTCTTCAAAAAGGTTGTGCTGATCTGACATTTAATATGTATAGCCATCACAGAAGCCATCTTTAAATTCTTTTTAGTGTTTCTTGTATTTGGAAAGTCATATCAAATCGTGTTTTCACCAGAAAACAAATTATGATGTCTAGTTAGTCATGCACAGAAATAGAGCCAATTTGACGACAAATATGGCTACCAGCTTGAAAATCATCTTATTGCAAATCCTACTAAATTTAATGGAACATGTTTTCCCCAGAAAACCTCTAATAATATCAAGTTTGGAATTGAATAAAAATGATGCTGATATTACATACAGTGTGACAATATTGAAATATTATCACTACTCCAGAATTGACAAAGGATGATCTCCACAAAACTTCTTACCATATCTACCAGTAGTTGATTGTAAAAGATAATTGTGTTCTTTTTCCTCCACCAACAATACTCTGTGACAATTGAAGCATTTTAAAATGTTATAATAACTAATTTCCAATCTACAGTATGCAAGTAATTCAGTTTCAATTGTTACTTGATGTATGTAAAAACTTGATCCTCAAAATTTATATTTCTGCACACTATTTATGATTTCTGGGTTTCACTTCTCAAATCAATTTTTGATTGTTGTTCTTTGTAATCAGTTTTGTTGATGCATCAAGTTTGTTCATTTTATCAGTTTTGTCTGGGAAAATGCATAGTTGATGGAGTAGTTGTATGACTTATTGAAAAAAGATTAAATGCTTTTATGATTGTATCACCTTTTATCATGAAAATCTCTTGAGACAAACGTGCATTCTTCAGTGTTGCATTTGTTTCTCAGTGTAGTTTGAATCAGCTTCATATATTTCAATATCACTTTTTTTGTAATTTATTTGAAAATTATTATTACCTTTAACAACATTGACTGCTGTGTTATTCATGTGTTGTTAACAGATATTTTCAGCTTTTTCTCACTGCATAATACTGTTGTCTTTGTGTTGCAATTGCATCATATACATTAACTGAATAATACTTTCTGTTGGTTTCCAATTGTTTAACGAGTGATCTTTATATTTCATACTCTAGTCCTCTTATGCTCTTGGTCTTCCAGATCTTTTCAAAGATAGTGATAACTCTAGCTCGTAAAATATGCCCTCAGTATTCTGTCTTGAAGTCTTCCAACAACTGACCAATCAAGTATTATTTACCTGATTTTGAATATTTGTTTGGTGAAAATAGGATACCAGCAATAATTTGTTCACTAATTTTGAATTTATGTGTTCCAAATCTGTTGACAAATACAAATTTTAGATTCATTCATACTTTTAACCTATTTCAATTTGCATCATGTCTGTTGATGTTTGATGTTATTGTATTCGTGAAGTAGCTTAGGTGAAACATCAACCCATTCTCTGGTTTCATTTTATGTGAAATATACTCCCACATCCTAGTTTTCAATGTTCTGTTAAACCTTTCTGGTACTGATACTTTATTGACCAAATAAATGTAAAAGTTCATTGTTTCCTTGGCAATCAAATGCTTGACCCTTTTGTAAACTTGTCGCCCTCATCAGACAGTACATTGTCAGGATTTCTGTTTCCAGATGTCTGCGAAAATGTTATCTATGTTATGTTCCTGCTTTAGTTACTTAAACCAATGCATATTTTGAAAATACTTCAGTAACTATTAAAATGTATTTGTATATATTGTTGTATATTTGATAAGATTTGATGTCTACAATGCTTGCCACTGATCATTTACATGAATAACAGATATCCTTTTATACAGAAATTATTTTTCTTCCTAACTTGTGTAACATGCAGACTATATACAGAAATTATTTTTCTTGTGTAACATCCAGACTGTTTGGTTAAGAAACTTTCATTAACAGTCATAAATTTCATCACATTTTCTGTGTTCCCACAACTGACATATTTTATAAGCAACTGTACTTCCAGGATCATTGCAAAGGTGTCTTAAATACTGTTCTTTCAGAATTAAGATTATAAATGGATATGATGGAATTATAGAAAGAGACCTGTATTGAAGTATATATCATTTACTTCATTTATGTCTATATAAAAAAACAAGGCCTAAAACAGATCCTTGGGTCACACCAGTTCTAATACACCCCCACTATGACAACATGCCAAGAAGTATTTCTCTTCAGTTTTTAAGACAGATCTTAAACCCGGTGCCAGTAGCTATCAGTTTGTCTGATGTTCTTCTTTGCTACACATGCTTAAAAACTTTATTTATGTTGCAAAACACAACTCTGTTTTCCTTACCAGAATCTACTGCTTTGCAAAACATGTAGAGGTATGTTAACTGATTAACTGTAAAATCATAAGAATAAAGCATGTGTTTCAAAATCAGTCAATGAAAAACATTACTAGCAGTGTTGAGAAGTGATATTGGTCTGTAATTAGATACAACAGAATGGTTGGTTGGTTGTTGTAGGGTTTAATGTCATTTTTCAGCACACGATAGCCTATACATGCCAGCCAGTATTATTGGTGGATGAAGAACCCAGGAAAAACCTCAGAAAAAAACACCGACCCACGAGATGCTACTGGCAAGCTTTCTCACATAACTACATTAGCTGAATCTTAGACTCGAACCCATGCAGACAAAGGTGAGATGGCAGTGATCCATAACGGAAAGCACTTTAGACCACTTGGACACTCGGGACCCCACAACAGAATGGCCAATCTTCTTTAAAACTTAAAGGTGATTTTTCTAAGAGAATGATAGAAAGACTGCTGCTCTAATGTTGAAAATTTATTCACGTTTCTGAAAACTGTTGAACATAATGTATAATTACTCCTTCATTTATGATGTTCAATGAATTTCATGCTATTGTGTTGTGATTTTACATTACCACAATTATATGATTTTATCAAGGTAATTTATCTAGTAGCAAGATTTAAGTAATATGGTAAGTTTCAGTAGAAAGTAAAGTGTTCCAATACCAAGGTTATAAAGATGGTGTGGTTTTGTTTGATGCAGAAGTTTACAGTTTTGTTTCAGTAGAAAGTAAAGTGTTCCAATACCAAGGTTATAAAGATGGTGTGGTTTTGTTTGATGCAGAAGTTTACAGTTTTGTTTCAGTAGAAAGTAAAGTGTTCCAATACCAAGGTTATGAAGATGGTGTGGTTTTGTTTGATGCAGAAGTTTACAGTTTTGTTTCAGTAGAAAGTAAAGTGTTCCAATACCAAGGTTATGAAGATGGTGTGGTTTTGTTTGATGCAGAAGTTTACAGTTTTGTTTCAGTAGAAAAAGGTTAGATTGGTTTTGCAAGTGTAAAACCTATGCACATTATTTTGTTGTGATTTAAGTAAATAGTGTAACAAGTGCTTCAGTTACATTGTTTTGCTAATTTGAATGCAGTAATTAATTTGTGGTTGATCTCAGAGAGCTATTTTATGCATTAGTGGGCTGATGACAGTTGAGGCATTTGAATTAATCTTTGAATTATATCTACAGCATCTCAGCCTTGCATGAATATTCAAAAATTCAGTGAATCAGAAATAAATATTAAGAAAATTACCAGATAATAATTAAAGAGGATTATATTGTCTGCTTTATGCTTCTTTTATTAAAGGAAAGTTTTGAGAGAACATTGATTAAAGTATCCATATAAAAGTTTTGAACTAATACAGCTTGTGGATTCCTTGAATATATGCATGAAGAGAATACATCCTCTGATCATCAGAAACATGCCACTAGTGATGTTTATTATGCCATTTGCTAAAACAGTGTGTGGAGAGCCTGATGTTAACAAAAGATGGTTTTGATTTTCATGCTAATGTTTGTCCAAACAATACTGATTTTTGCAAATTGTATTAAACTTTTCATTGATTTTCATAAGTAACACACACATGCCCACTGTTGCCATACCAGCAGCTATACACTAAGTATCAAAGGTCACATGAATAAAAGAAACAGAATATTGGTACTTTTGAAATTTACAAAGAGAGAATGCAAGTGAAAGTGCATTGAACAAGAGTTGTTATCCAGTTTCTATTCCATGAAATCAATCCAAATTAAAGCATTAGTTTTTATCATGCTTATAATTTATATATATTTCAAAGTCTTTGATAAGAATTAACCACTTGGATATTTTCTTAGATTGAATTCTGTATGATAGTAGAATGGTTAATTTGGCATAGTCGACCTTTCTCTTCAATAATCCAACATTGAAAGTTTCAAAAAATCGGGCAGTTAATATTGTGGCTGCTGGGTAAACCAACCATCTTTTAGAGTCAACTTTATTGTATCAAGCCGAGAAAGAGTCCAACAAGGAAGTACTCTTTTACATCAAGAAAAAAGAACGGGTCAAAAATACCCATATCTGATATCTCAAATCAAATTAAAATGGAATTCTGAGTCATCTAATAATAAATAGTTTTTTTATTTTTTTTGTTCACTGAATCATTGCTAATCTTGCTTAAGATTATTAAGGAGCAGTGATTACAGTGCTTTCGACATTGATTTGAACAAACTCAAAATGCATTAGATTGTTTAGGGTATGTTCCCCATCATTTGTATATAATTGGAAGGGTCCATTGACCTGAAATGGAATATGTTACAGAGGACACATACACATTTGGAAGGGTCCATCAAACAAGATAGGTATGTTCTCCATGATTTGTTGACATTTTGAAGTGTCCATGGACTAAAAATGGGTTATGTTTCCCATTATCTATTGATATAAAAAGGGTACATTTACCTACAATATATTATTTTGCATTATAAAACTTTACTGATATGTGTGGGCTATAGACAATTATTTAAAAACAAAAGCCGGTTAAAAATAGAAATATTACATTTTATTATACAACAAAGTTTAGATTGATTAAGAAACATCATAAATTCTTTATCACAAATATCTGCTTCTAATAAGATTATTACATTCTTTGCATAAGAGACAGTATTTATTGCAAAGCACTGAATGAAATCTTGTAGCATTATCACAGATATGTTAAGTGATGCTCTTTCAGTCAATCAAACCAGCAAGGCTAAAATAAATCTGCAATACACAACTATGATTTATGACACAAAGAGTGCAGACAGTTTAATTCTTTTCTTGAACACACACATTCTGTAGACAGTGTTAACCAGGTTGGTTTTGTGTCATTATAAATTACAGTGGACAACATAATGTTCATTGGCACATTTAACAAAATCCACTCACTATTAACCCATTTTGGGAATCGAAGTGTAAAAAATAGGTAAATAAAGTAATTAGCTTCGAGAATTATTAAAACTTAAATGCATACATATCTTGTTCTTTTAGAATAATTATTGGATTTTTCAGTGATGTTGAGAACATGAGGTTAACTTAAATTTCTGAAGGATAGGAAACATGAAGAATAATGAACTTAAATTTTGATTTTGTGCCTTGCAACACAAGTGCTATTTCCTTCATGACTGGGTTAATATTTAGGTATTTGTTTTAATGTTAAATTTGTTAAGCATAGATTATGAATCAAATTACAATCGAAAACCTCTTTCAGATTTACATATGTGTGGATTAAACTCATAACACAACCTGCAATAAAGAGCTTGCTGCATAAGATGAATAGACAATATGATGTAAGATACTATGACATCTCTTGCCTCTCTTAATTGACATCAACCTTAAAAAATGAGGAGGGAGACATTGTACATGGGGAGGGGCACTGCACAAGTTTGTCTTCTGATTTATATCACACATAATGTCATGTTTGTTCTTAATACTGGAGATGATTGCTAAAAAGAATTTATATATTTGCCTTTCCTATTTCAACCACAGGTCAATATACAAAACTACACAGATGAATAACTTAATTTACTGTGTACTGTTTAACCAAATCTGCTTATCGAGGGTTCAAACTTTTGAATGAAATAAAACTGTTTGACCATCTCCAATGATAGTAAAGATATTGCAAATAGTTTTTTTTTTGTATTTGTTCAACTCAATGAATATAAGACATAATATTCTCTATGATATTTGTCACATTTTACATGGGTAATTAGTTAAAGGCAATGCTACTCTATCAACGTGATCATATGTACAAAACAAAATTCAAGTGTTAAATTCAATTTACTAGTATTCCTTATATGACTGATCAAACACTTCAATTATGAATATTTAAATAGGATGGTATAAAAATATAGGGAGCAAACAGGACATGCTATACATTTTTCACAACAGAAATTTTTGCAAAACAACAACACTTGGTGACATCATTTATTTCAAATACAGCATCAATGAAGGAACAAAATAGAAAACAACAATGGAAAAAATGTAACAGTGTTTGTTGGCTTACACTAAGGTGGGTAGAGGATGAACTGTTACTAAAGCACTAATTATACCTGTGCTCTACTAGTTTAGAAAAGAAATATTAAGACTGTTTAGTATATCAAACTGCTTGTTTTGTTTCACATACCCATCAACTTGTAAGTCCTAGCTGGAATGACTGTTCAAAACAAATTGGATTTTTTAAAAAAAAAAGGCTACATTTGGCTTTATAATCTTGTATTACTCCATCCATGGCCTTTTTGATGACCAAATAATAATAAAGTGTGTAATTACATGTATATACATTGTCCATCCTATGTACATGTTCTTTTGTTTTACAACATGGTTAATAGTCCTCAATTCAGCATGCAGGATTCATATGTGGGAACCATGTATTTAATGTTGATAAAGGCATCCTCTCCACCATGTCTCTCAAAGGCTTCTAATGTCTCCTGAATGAGGTCTCCAATGTTTTCACGCTTCTGCTGGCTGTAGTCAATTCCATCACCTGAGTTCACTGAAAGAGAAGAAAAGTGTTGGTATCATACAATATTTGTGACAGTCACTGGAAATTAGAAGTGTGTTCATAAGACCTGGATACCTCATTGCCCACTATGCCTAAATGAGTCTGCAAGTAACAAAGCATTATTTCTGGCAGAATGAATATATGTATTATGTAAGAGCATGCAAAAAGATGTTCATAATGAATAAAGAAGAATTAATAACTTTCTTTTTTATAAAACTGTGAGGACTAAAATGATTTGCACATATTTATATTAAGTTAATTTGTGCACATTTTAAATGGCATGAGATGAGTTGCATACACAAAAATAAGATATATTCTAGTAATTGAACACCAGGGATATAACAGTGTAAAACTTGTTAAAGCCTGTCAACAAAACAATATGCACATGTTCACCTCATGCCAATATCTCTGTAAAGGTTCAAGGTGATTCCTCATTATATATATGGCCATCTTGAAAATCTTGTCATCAGTAGTATAATTTTGGAATTTCACTACTAAATGTAATTGGTCTGGTTTAAAAATAGTCTCAATATCAATCCAACCACACAAAATGGCCACAATGGAGGCCCTCTTGAAAATGTTATTGCTCTTTCTCTTGAATTAATGGTTGTATTGACATGGGGTTTCAATTTACATGTTTCTTACTACGTGCAGTTTGTTCAAAATAAAAATTGCATTGATTTGATCTTACAATTTGGCTGCCAATGAGACCATTTTATAAATCTTGTTATTGCTACTCTTTCTGAACAGATGCTCTTTTGACATCTTCAACAAAACAGTTCTTGCAATTCGTAGCCGACCCAAATGAAAAGTGCATCAGCATGACTTCAGCAGCCATCTTACAAATTTCATTACAACTACTTCTCTAGAATAAATGGTCTTATCAATATATTGCAATATAAAGCTCATCCTAAAGCAATGCTTTTGGCCAGCAGTGTGCAAGTCCCATTGAGGGATTTTTATTTATGTCTGGGAAAGGAGAGCAATAAAGAAGTTGTGTAAATTTCTGAATAATTAATTATTTCATAGTTTTTGTGCGTTATATCTCGAACTCAAGCTTTTATTTTAGTAATGTTTGCATAGCTTTCTCTATTCTACTTTCAGTCTTTTCAATACTTTTATCAGTAATGGTTTTGGTGGGTTTTTTTCTTCATTTATTTGACAAGCCAATCAGAAACTAAGGCTTTTTTATTTAAAGACATGATTTATTCAATTATTATCACTAGTACTTTTATCTATTAGTTTATTTATATATACAATTCTAAATACTATTTCTGCCAAGATCACAAATTGAAATTACTATGGTTGATAGTTATTCACATGCATGTTTCTTTGGATAGGGTCTGCATAAGGTTTATAATTATCTCATAATTAATTATTCATTGTTCAAGAATGAACTAATAACTTCTTACTTAATCTTAAAAAGAACATTTACAAATTTCAGTGTTCTCCAAGTATTTAAATACGGTACTTAAATGCATATATGATATGGTAATATTTTCCATTACTAACCCAGGAAAGATGATGCTGACAAAATGGTCTTATAATGTGAATGTTTGTTAATTTTTCTATATAAAAGCTAATTACATGAAACTATAGTGCCATAGAATTGTTTTTGTTTTCTGGGCTAAAGCAATTTAGGATTTTCATCCTCTGCCTATGTATTACTTCTCTATTACTAGAATAGAATTATTTGAAAAATACTTTTTTAGTTAAACAAAATTCTTATCATTTCAAAATGTGTGCAAGTCTTGATGGCAACAGTATAAAATCTAAAAATAAGAAATTTGACATAAGGGTATTTTGACATTTTCAAGATATTTTTAATAAATAAATCACCAACTACTGCAGCAAGTGTGTAATACGAGACATGTTAATTATTTAGTGTGTAACTGCTGAGAAACAAATACTGTCTAGTGTGTAATATGAGCCATGTTAATTATTTAGTGTGTAATTGCTGAGAAACAAATACTGTCTAGATGGAAGTAACATTTGTCTGTGTATAAGAATTATCTTTTGAATTCATCATTGGCAAAATATTAATTTACTTCGTTTCTGGAAATTAAGGTTAATATCTTTTCTTGTTATGGATTTCTAGGCAAGTACTTTATTGTACAGTTAACATTACATGTACCTAGAAGAATTATTGTGTACACATAATAATGAATTCCTATAGGAAGGAAATACATAGTATAATTTACCCAATATCATTTGCATATAATTTATTTTTACATATCTTTAGAGTGTATTAAATAAATAAGCATAAGCTCTTATGAAAGAGTATGAGAAATGATTTGACTACATAATAATATTCCATTATTTTACAAATAAGAAGCTGCACAATTACTGTGCTCTCAATTTGTGTTTATAGACAGATAACAACTGTTGGTTTACAGTTACATGTAAGATTTCCTTGCCTCGTGGAACGTTTAAATTAAATTACTGCTTTAATTAATTAAGAGGCTATTACTATGTGGCTTAACATATGTTATGAAAGTTAGTTTGCCCAGGGTAAGCTGACTAAAAATGAACTTGCCCATGGGGTATTTGAGCTCGCCCCAAATACAAGAACAGAATATCACAAATAAGGTATGAGAAACATAGTAAAATGGAATACAGGATGTTTAACTGAGATCACATTATATTTATTTTTGCAAATACAGAACTTGTGTCATTTTTGGTTGCACCTTAAAAAAATATGTTAATTTTCTAATAAAGATGTGTATAAATAGTACATGTAAATAGATATGTTGACGAGGAAAGAAAAGAAGGGTTAGAATGTCAATGTAGTTAAAAAAGCAAAGATATATACATGTACAGGTATAAATATAGATAAATGGATAGATAAAAACATGTTTTGAAAATGACAAGATTTTGAGGGTAAAGACTACTGAAATATTAAACAACCATGAATACAACTGTGTCAATTTAATTTTAATAATTTTTCTTCATATGCGTTCCAAATAAAGTTTGATCAAATATGCTTTTTTTTTAATCAAATCCAGTAGGAAAAGAAAGATAAAACCAAATTCGTCAGTCCAGTTTAAATAAATTAACTGTTTTGCTTTTTCTGATGAGTGGTGTGTCCACTCCAATACCTGGTTTTGCTTCATCATACAATTTTCACCTTCAAATTGGTGACTTGCATCTAAACGATCTTTGCTAAGCTGACTTTTATGATTTTAGAGCACTTGTTTACATCTATTGCTTACATGCTTGTGGTTTGGATAGACAAAATATGTATGTGACCATCTCACAATTTACTTACATGGAACAATAAAGCTCAACTGAAACAGATTTATATGCAAAATGCCACTTTAATTGATAATAGTTTAGGAATGCTCTTTTATTTAAGTAATACACAAGTGTGATATCCTTTTACATGCAGAATCAAAGGCATCTTTCCATGTTACTCACTTTGTTTCTACATTTCTGAAAAAGCACCAGCCTATTTCATCATTTGAGAAACAGAATAAAACATCTGAATTCATCTTAGTGAAGTTTTTTACACTTATAATGATTTCATTCAACAAATTTTGTAAATTTCATATTATGAAATATATTTTCCTCTGAAATCACATACTTCTTTACTTACAGTTTTTATTTTTGAAGATATTGAGGATTGGAAGAATCTGTCTATAGTATGGAACCAGGGCTTCTCCCACCATATCTGCAGACACTACCAAATGCTGCAAAACTTTCAGTGTTGTACACACAACCTGGTGATTCCTTGTGTTCAGAGCATCTGAAGATACAAGTGGCAATGTAAATCAAATATTGAACACAAATAATATACAACAATGACTAAATCTGACATTAGCTGCCTCATTATTTACTCATCCATCATTACATACTAATACAACAGTTAGCCAAGCCTTTGAAATAAAAAGTATTTTAAATCACAGTATACATGTAAATTATTCTTTTCAAAAAGCAGATGTTTATGAAGTTGACATAATATTGTACAAAATATTAAGTTAATTGTAAAAGTCAGTTTTCTTGTGCAATATTATCATTAAATCTGATAAAGTGTATGATATGGAACAAAAAACAATATCATTTCTCATCTGGAAGGCCATCAATGTACAAAAGTCATCCAGCTACATAAAATTATCTAATTGTCGAGACAAAATGGCATCTGACGTGTACAACTCTGCATTCAAAAGTTAAATCAATGCAACCAAATGTCCATAAAACTTGAATAAAATATTCTCCAACAGATTCTGATAATGTGAAAATGGTATAGAAATATAACATTGATAAACTTCTACATGTAATTCGCTTACTTTTGATTGGGATAATAAGCTGAGGAATAACAGGTAAGATCTTTGAACCTCCATGCTCCAACATGTCATGGACACCTTGCCTGGCAAAGAACTCGTATGGGTGTGTTGTTTCACAAAGACCGTCAAAGAACAAAGGCAGATAGTGGTGGTAATCTAGTTTCTCTATTTCTACCTGAAACATTAAAACAGATAAATCCTGAATTTGTTAAAAAATTTGCTCTAACGTTAATGTTCTCAAAAAAGGAAGGAAAATGTTAGTAAATGGAACTTATGATTTTGTATTGATAATCATGAAATGAAGTATTTATGTTTAGCAATGCAAGCTTTTTCATCTGAGATTTATTGTCTCTGAATAAGTCAATGCCAGATTTTACAAATATGATATTCAGAAAGCCTGTATGTATATCTCTGATCACTTATGCAGAGTCAGACATTATGGCATTATGACTTAGTAAGCTGCCAAGATGGTAAGGTATTATTATTAGTAGTAGTAGCAGTATTATTTTGCTGTTATGTTTGGAAAGCAAGATGTATCTCTATTCAAGCTCAAGTTGGAATTACAATAATGCCCAAGGCAAGTGACTGATACCACATTCTAATTTCTCGTTTGAGATGTCCGTTTTACTGGACATTTTCTTTTCCATTGTTTGCAAGCTGTTATGTACATGAAAAAAAAAGTCTATGCAAAGTTTCCTGCAGAACAATCCAGCCACTAAACACTCCAGCCTGAAACACTAAACACTCCAGCCTGAAACACTAAACACTCCAGCCTGAAACACTAAACACTCCAGCCTGAGTAGAATTGCAAAGTTATCCTGTCTGAAATACACAATCAAGATTGTTATATCTGATTTTTGTTGTTGGAGGAAAGTGTGTGTATGTGGTTATTTTATGGCACCTCAACTCAAAAGTGAATGTATAGTGCCAACAAAATATTATGTTCCAAAAATGTATTAAAAAAAAGAAATGCAACACAAATTAAGATAAAGCCTTCCAAATTGATGTATAACTAAGCACATGATAAAATATAAAGTTAATGATGTAAAACTTCTATTTAAAAAAACATTCATATTTCTCTAATATCTGGGATATTAACAGGTTGTCAAAAATAAGACTGCAAGGCTTTCAATGTGGAAAATGAATCTGAAAAGCTATATAACTTGTTCTTTGGGAAGTTTCCATATGGTTCAAAGCTTTAAGTATTGCTGTAATTTCTGGCCTAAAAATAGATACTTTTTTTGATTAGCTTGAAATGGACCAATGTGGTGTCACTATGGTAGTTCCCATTTTGTCTCCATTTTTCAAACCATATGCATGCAGGTATATATAGCTACAATAGGAGGCTCTAATTTCGCAGAATTTACTCTAGAAGCAGAGATGATTTGCTAAAGACACTTTAAATTTGCAAGAGTCAAAAGAGTTTTTAGGAGATATTTTAATTTTGATAATGACAGGGTTGATTTGGGAAAGGATAATTTTGCAATGTTTCCAAAGTTGAAGTTTAGTGTTTCTAATTGAGGACGAATTTGTATGTCAAAAGGTGGAACAAAGTTGGTTTTTGAATGTACAAGGTTTGGTATTTGGGCCTTAAAACACTACATTTATATGTGTAACTAGATGGATTAGAGAAGATAGTTCGGCAGAGTATTCATTTGCTGGACCATACTCACTATAGAAGCTTTCTGCTTTCTGAAGAGGAAGTTCTAAATACACCCAGACAGACTTTAAGACCCATATTGTGCATTGGATGAAGCATCTGGAGGTAGGATTTACATGCTGACCTATACACAATTGAGTCGTACTCAAATTTTGATCTTACTTATAACCTATATAGCCATATCAAGACCTTCTGACTTGTATACAATCAAGTCATACTGAAGTTTTGATCTTACTTACCAGGTCAATACCTTCTGATCTATACAAAATCAAGTCATGCTCAATTTTTGATCTTATGACCTATACAGCCAGATCAAGACCTTCTGACATATACACAATCGAGTCATACTCAAATTTTGATCTTACTTATGACCTATATAGCCAGATAAAGACCTGACCTATACAGAATCAAGTCATACTCAAATTTTGATGTTACTTATGACCTATATAGCCAGATCAAGACCCCAATCTGTGTTTGCCAGGACTAAATCAAGGGCTTTCTGACATTTATTCCTGGTTTATCTATTTGTGCTTTACCAATGAAAATGGGGCTAAAAATATTCACTCTTCCACAACAAGAAAAAGACTAGAGAGATTTGGGTCATCATGGATATGGTATAATCTGCAAAATGCATACAGTTTCTAGTTTGAATAGTTGAACCCATTTTCTTCTGCCCACTTCTGAACTTGGTTTATTCTCAACCTTAGTTGATTTTTAACAGTAGTTATACTGAACTTCATCAGCATGCAACTAGCAGTCATTCCAGGATTCAAGGCATTTCACTACATGTATGATGTTAATTTTTATGTTGTATAGGGTGTAAGACAATATGCTACCCTGAGAAACACCAATTTCTTGAGTTAAGCTTTCATTCTGAAGTTTCTATCTTTCAAAAAATTGGATTTAAAGTTAGCCAGGCATCACCAAAGACCAGTAGTTTAAATAGATAATTCATTATTCCATATTTTTATGTGGTGTCTACAGCTTTCTCAAAGTTAATAAAATGGCAGTTATATGTTCTTATGAAAGCATCTATAATGGATGTTTCAAGTGTGACAAGATAGTCTATTAAGCCTCTGGTGTCTGAATCCACAATGAACATTTGACAATAGGTTGTCGGATTTGAGACACCAGATACTAGTGTTTTGTTTATCATGTCCATTCCATTGTTTTGCAAATTCAACTTGTTAAAGCAAAGTGATGATAATTGTATGGGTCCATGTGACATTTCCAGATTTTCATGTTGGAATCATTGCTGCTTCTTGCCAAAGCTGCAGAAAATCTTGTTTCCCAAATTATTCTGAAAATGTTTTTTAGTGTATTTAGGATTGTCTCTGCTCTGTCAACTCTTACAACATGCCTTTTCTGCAATTCTAAACCCACTGCGGGTTATCTCAAAGACATATGAACAGAGCAAACTGTATTACCAGGTAGTCCAGCTTTAGTCCCACTTTTTAATTCAAATTTTTAAATAAACCAATTATTTGAAGTATGGTTTGTATCAACAATTATTCTAAAAATACAATCCATAATGAAGGTATGGCAGAGTAAATGAAATATATAAGAATAAAGGTGTTCTGCATCAACTCTCTCATTTTGGGATAGAAGGCAACACAAAGTATGTACATAAATAAAAGATCCCATTATAGTTCTTAATTAAAAAAAAGTTTGTTTTATTTGATTTTAATGCCACTTTTAACGCAGTATGGGTTTAAACCAAGAAATGGGAGCAAAGTACCAGCATGATTATGGACCTAGCCTGGTATCCAGGGCAGGTTTTGAACCTATGGCTCTTGGATTATGAGTCTTGTGTTCTGCCAACAGGGCTACTTTGGTTGAGACTTGAATTCAGTTATATATACTCTATGCTAGAGTGATAACACTTTGTTGGGTTTTCATTTTCATGTTTTATGAAGAACAATTCAGCACAACAATTCATAGATAGAAAACTTTAATATTATATTTTAATTTGCTCATTTTTGTCTTAAATCTTAGATATTTGTCCTAATTCTTGGATAATTGTGATAATAAAGTTTGAACTTTAAAACATGGATTCTAACTCTAATACACACAAAAAATGAATACCCCCCAAAACATATACGAGTCTACAGTTTTTCATCAAAACATTTCTAATTTTGAAGTTTCTGTATTAAGTTACCTTCCATGCAATTTTGTTTCCTTTGGTATCATGTTCCAATGCAATGGGGAAATCTCCTCTTTCATAGAATTTCCTGAATGCTGTTGGTCCTGCTTTCCTAGGCTTGAATGCACCAGCAGCTGGGGGACCTGCAACCTGAATAAAATGCAAGATTTAAGATATATGGTTATTCATATGGTCTCTGATGGCAAACAAAAAAAATAAAGATAGAGCCAGTTCTTAAAGGCTGATAAACAATGTTAGTATATATGGTATATAGTGTACTTCTACATTAAAAACGGTAAATTACAATGCCAAAATGTATAAATTTTATAATGCTTTACAGATTAAACTCCTCAGTTTTCTTGTTAAAATATGGTTCTATGCAATTCCTAATTCTAAAGTTATTCATTTGTAATTATGTCTGCCTAAAGGAGGATGCACTGAAGAGCTGAAAAACACATCATTGTCTAAGGAGTTATTGGAATAGGGTACTTTTCCACAGGAATTTTCACAACATGTTTAAATGAACTGTATTCCTTATTATCTTAATTCTTGTACAAAGTATATAATGTTCATTTTGTAGACAAATAAAAGAACCAAACTAAACTGAAGTAACTGTTGCACATTCAGAAATATCTGAAAAAACAGACTAATATGATATTGTAAATATTGCCTTTGGGAGCATGTTTCAGTCTGACTTTTAAACAATTATTTCATTGCTATTACAAAAAAAAATTTCTCATTAGATTTTCTTTGGTGAACAGTTTAAACAAAAAGGACTGAAAATCTTGATGCAAAGTTCAATAGATATATGAAGAAAGATAATGATTTTCTTAAACTTTATGACTAGTTTATACATAGCTGATGAGTCACTAGTGCTTGTTATAGAATAAAGGGATTAGTTGAATAATGAAGTAGATAATTTTATCTCTGACCTTTATTGCATAAAAATAGTTAAATCAATGCTATTGATCAGCTTTGACTTTACTTCTTTCACATACAGATTTAAAAAAATTCAATGGTGGTCCATAACTGTAAAATAAATTAATCTTGTTCATATCATAGATTTTTATTTTGGTTTCTTACAAAGTCATTTATTTCCGAATAACTTTATTTCTTATTTATATATGAATTTTAGAAAATAAAAGGATTCATATAGGACAAGTAATTAAATTGCACAAAAAAACTATCTCTCTGTCAGTTCCTTATTTCCAATGTTTTGCTCTTGAAGCATGCTGGTAGTTTTTAAAAGAAAAATGATTATGAGTATTTTCCATATTTTCCCAACTTTATTAAAAAAAATTTCATGACAATCTTTTAAAAATAAAGGACATTAAATGCCAATACCAAAACAATGGCACAAGGTAAATGATATCAGAATAAACTGACCAATGGGAAAACTAGATTTAGAATGCAATGACCCACAGTGCAAACTAGAATTATAGTAAAATGACACAGGTACTATAAAACTTATCATCTCCAAATAAATATTAATGAGAGAGAGAGAGAGCAGAAGGGAGGGTGGGTTATGGCCAATCAGCTTTAGTTATCAGTATACTGAGCATTGTCAATGATGAAGACATGTATACAAAAACAAACCATATATAAAGATAAAGCAGGTCCAAAAAGTACAGGTCATACAAATGATGCAAGCATTCAGTACTAACCAGTTTAGTAATGGGTATAAAAAATATTATACTAGTTTACTCACACCTTTAATTAGTGATTATTCACTTAATTATTATTTTCACACATCACAGTTTTTGTGACTTCAATTTACATATGCCCCCAAAATTGAATATTGCAAAAGCAATTTAAAGTATGTGGAAATGTTTTGGTTGAGGTCAGCCTTCAGCCTAAAAATGTGATCCAGTACAAACCAGACTAAATGTTGCACACTGCGCTGTCACAACAAAGCTAAGGAAGATAAAACTACTATGTTATTTGCTATGACAGGCCTGACATCCTCATTCACTGACCCAGTTTGGTACCCAGCCACTATTGTAAAAAGTCTATAGCCATGAACACTTTTCATCTACAAGCTTTTTGATGACATTTAAGGTGTAAGGCATGCAATAATCATGTTTAAACAGACTTTGGTTAAACTGTATTAGTATTACATCTTAAAGCAATAATTAATATTTTATTTAATGCAATAATTAATATTTTATTTAATTTGTATAAATACACACTGACATACACTTTAGTAAAGCACATTAATATGAATTATTATTACATGTGGAAAAAGACAACACTACAACGAAAAGATGGACAACAATGACCACAGAGTAACCTATGTTTGAATGAACCTTAACCTTTTCATTTTTATAAATAATTTTTGAGTTTCTTATCTGATCTGTTATGTTCTAATGTGTTTGACACTTTTCCAAACAATTTAATTGGGGGGAGGGGCAACTAATTACAATGTTCCAGAGTCACATTATTTGTGTCTTTCAAGCTATATTCACATTACATTCAGTATTAATGAAATGAATTAGATATATATGAAAATCAACATTCCTTACCTTGGCATTAGGCATGTAGGATTGGATGGTAAAAGCCGGATCTTGTTCTTTTACTTTTTTGTACCCATATTTCTCCTTCTTCTCTGATTTTGGATTCTCAAACAATAAAGTCTTTCCAGTAGACATTCTGCTGTCTATTTTATGTGTGCCACCAGAACCTTTCAAAGGTATACTCTAACAGTAACACTTTTTTCTAATCTTGCTATCTTAGGTATAGCAATAAAATAACACTGACGAGGCTACTAGCAACAGTTATGGTAGTTTAGCAACCCCAATGCTTTAAAGCCCGGATGTTAGTATTTGCGTATTGGTTGCCGATGGTAACGGCTTGTATTTCCGGTCCATTTATGGACTGGTTTAACATGCTGAAATATTTGTAATAGTAGTTAATATAAAACTATGTTTAAAGAAAGACTATTCTTTCTTGTCTGGTTATCATCCCTATACTGATTTAATATGTCTCGAGGATATAATTTGCGTACCAGGCAATATCATTCGGAAAGTTCTATAGTTTTCTGCCATCATATTATACTCCATGTTAATCACAATGTCTATACAGACCTGTAGTCGTCTTCTCGCTGCAAGAATAAATACATGCGCTAAATTCGTTTTCAAAAGCCCAATCAAATCACTAGACTGTCTCCATAATGCATTTGCATCGTTGCGTTTAAATACGGCAGGTTTGTTACCAACAGAACCGCGTGGAACTTGGTTGGTTTGGTTTGATGTGTCAGACTATTCAACTATAAGTACCCTTTGTTCCCCCCCCCCCCCCACACACACACACCGATTTCAACAACAAAAACGTTTGATGTGATAACAAGTGCTCAGAACTAAGTTAACTGAATCATTGATTTATACTTTTTAGCCTGACTGACCAGAATGGCACTAATACTGGTATCATGTACTGTGTGCGTCAAGGACGTACAGCGTAACTAACGGCGCTGTGTAGTGTATTTTGATGTCGACTAACATCGTTACGAAAGTCAAATTTTCAGGAATATTACACCCATCTGGCAACTAAAATAATGACGCTTTTCTACAAAGTAAAGTCATAATATTTTTAGTCAGACTTTACTTATGCTGATGTCTTTTCTCTGATAAATTCAAAATCTCAAAAGAAATGGACCAGTTTCAAATTTCATTAACCTATATTTTAGTTGGCTGGAAAGCGATCAAAGCCAGGAATGCCAAAAATCTGGTCAAATAAAAATTGTATTCCTTAATGAAACGATTGAAAATATATTATGCATTTTGGAACTGTCAGTAACATTTTGTTTCAGTCAAGAAACATATCCCCAACATGAACCTATGTGAACATAATTCGGCATTCCTCTACTACCATCACATTTGATAAAATTCAAATTTTTATCAATGGAACAATAAAAATGTGTATATTTGGTAATGTCAGATTTAGATTCCATCAGGATAAAACATCACGGTAAGTATATTAATTACACAACAATTTGTGGAAGAGTGTCTGCCAAGTGTGTGAGATATTCCTGAAACTTTGTGACTTCTCATTCCGATGTCAACAACAATGAAACGCACTATACAATCCCATTATTTGGATATGTCTTTATGATGTTAATCAACACCAAAACACACTACAAAATACACTACACAGTGCCATAATTCAGACGGTAAGACCTCAGTGCCAAAAAAAAGACATAATTAAAGTCTTACATTTTAGGACTAATCAAGTGATCACAATATTCTTCTTGAGTTGTTTTCTAATTTCATGATATTGTATTTTTTTTTTTGTAGTCATATCATGTTGTAAAATGATTAGAGCTTCTAAAGATTAGGTACTAAATAAAGTCCTCTATTATTATTATTATTATTATTATTGTGAGCTCTATCTCATTTAGAGTTGAAATGATAACACTCGCTTGTTGATTTCCGGAAAGATGTCCGCTATCGCTTAACCGGCTTGATGCAGCTCTTCCATTTTTGTGCTATTTTTCATGATATATTTGCCTGTTATCTATCTTCGTCTACATTATTGTGTTTCATCATGCATTGGCTGTTCAGATCGTATGAATTTCTTCATCTTCTTGTTTTGGAAACAATAACAATTATAATTTTTCTCAGCTGTCTTGTTCCAATGTTAAGATGTCCTTTGTTTATTAATAATAAACCATCACATGATTGCAAGTCAATCCACTTACTCTATGATGGACAATTATTAATTGCTTTAAATGACCACACCTTGGGTCTTCATACTACATTATTTTCAAGACTAAATGAATGGGGACTACATTCGTCATTCAGAGATCTCGGAAACGCTTAATTATGCGTATTTGAATGCAAATATTTGATCTGGAACGCAGAAACCACTCCATGCAGGAATCCTCCATACATATGCAAACAGCTGGTAGACACAGTCAATGTTGATAACTTTATCATTTTAGCTGCGCTGATATTTAGAGTGACATAATTCAGTGGTTAAAATACCCCCAGTTGTGCCAGCTGTAATTATCGAGTACATCAAAAGAACATGTAGCAATAGCTGGGCGGCAAGTTCAAAGACTTTGACTAGCAGCTTGGGAGGGAAAATGTGCTGAAATTTACAATGACTGAATTCTGAGACAGAAAGATCCTGAGATGTACATGTGGTTGTTATAAGAGTACACTACTTTAGCTTCTATTATTGTGTTCATTTCTGACAATAGCCAAATAAATAGTGCCTGCGACCTCAAAATCAAGACACATAAGGACAAAACGTCGTTTGCAAATTTGGATAAGTAGTTTGAGGTTAATTGGCAAACTGACAGGTTTTAATGAGATTCAGAAGAACACTGAAGTTTCTAGAACTGACAGTTCGGATGGAAATAGTAGCCAAGTGTAAGAAAGTGCGTGATGGCTGGCTTAGTATTTGGAATACAATTATTCCTTGGATTGACAAAATTCAGTCTCACCCTGAAGGACTATCAAGAGTTGCATCGCTGTCAGGTTATTCTTGGTATCTGAGGTTACCAATATTGGCGCAAAACCCATACCGAATTCAATTGACGGGGGGAAAAAATCTGCAATGCTTACCAATTGAAAAGCGGCAATTCAATTTACCCAGAATCAAGTGCATGTGAGTTGTCACCAGAATATTATATTCAAAATAATATAAAGTTTGGACAAATGGATATCACCCTTATGTTTCCATGATTCGAGATACGGCGACCTAATTCTGCGCATGGCTTTGAAAAGATGTAATGTTTATGCATCAGGCTATGGAAATGAAATACATTACTTTGTACTCTTTCTAGCATTTGAGACAATAATTGAATTTTCAACCAAACCAACACGTGATCCAGTGTTTACATAAATGATGTATCGTTGTGCAGAATTACCAGACACGCAAAATAGGCTGACACAGTTGTACATGGCTGTGTTATAAAGAATGTGGAAATTAAACTCAATGGCAACCAATGTTCTTCTAATCTGCAAAGTTCAACATTGTCAAAGATGGGACTGCAACCTTTACTGGTGGGACTCCTATTTTTACCAAACAGGGAGTCCTGGACTCCTAGTTTAAAAATCCTAGCGAGACCTCTGGTCATTACTTAAATGTAAACGGAAGCGAAAAAAGATACATTTTAAAGCTGGCTGGCATAGAACAGGAAGAATTCCAGTTATCTCCCTTTTGCCCTTTCCAGATAAACAATTAAAAAATTCAGCCATTAATTTTGATAACCTGGTGCAAATCCATCTTAAATTGTCAACTGTCTTGGAGATACCATTACGTATTGCATTATTCAATGCCCAATCATTAGAACCACTGGAAAAGCGCACAGAAATAGTTAATTTTATCAATTACCAGATTATTGGCGTCTTTTACCTGACGGAAACATGACTAAAAACAAGAGGCAATGAGCCCAAGTGCACAGATCTAACACCCACTGCTTACTCCATCAAGTTGTTCCCATGCCACTCTTGCGGATGTGGAATTGCTGTCATGACAAAGAATTCCATGATAAAATGTCTTAAGTACAGTACAACCTTCAATTTCTGCCACACAACGTTTGAACTAATCCAAACAACACACACACTGGAACAAAGGTCAGTTCACTTTTTCTCTCTATATAGCCCTCATTATAGTAGAAAAAACAAGCTGACTGAATCTCTTTTCAGAGCAGTTTCCAAATCTTCTGGAGTATGGAAATTTGATACGTGGCAACCTAATTATTCTTGGAAATTTCAACTTTCACTTTGCTGTCCTGGAAACCCGTACCTGTAAGAACTCCTAGATTCCATTCATGTTTTCAACGTTAAACAGTCTGTTAACCAACCCACCCATAAACTTGGTTGCATTTTAGACTGGATTCTTCATAGACCTGATGATAATATTCCGCAATCCACCCTTGTATCCCATGAACTTGCATCAGATCACCTCTGAATTATATGCCATCTCGACGTATCAGTCCTTAGCTCTCTTCCTTTATTTGCTACTAAGAGAAACTTCCGTATGATAAATAGAACCAAATTAATGCATGCCATCCCAAGAAAACCAAACAACTTGCTTACCTCCTACAGCAGAACAATTTGATAACTGCCTGCGTTCATTGCTTGAAAAATATGCCCCAGAGTATGAATTCAAAAGTGTTCTCCATGGTATAGAAGTGTTAGTATTAGATACAATTCTGATCTACATGGTATAGCAGTGTTAGGGACTAGCTTTGCACTGCTAAAAGTTGTCGCTGTAAAGCAGAGAGGCTTTGGCTTTCCACCAGACTCACTATTCACAAGCAAATCTATGAAGCCGTGAAGAAGAACATCACAAACATAGTCCATTTAACCAAATTATCCCACTACTGCACTAAGATCAAGGAGAGTTCCAGCTGCAAAGAGCTCTTTGAGATAACTAACAAACTAATGTCAAGGAATAAATATACAACACTTCAGACTACCTTCTCTCCAGTAGACCTTCCGAACGTATTTGCAAATTTCTTCCGTGCCAAAGTACAAACCATTAGAGGTTCACTTGACAACACAATTTCAACTGACTCGTCACCATACGCTTATGATACAGAATTTCAGCGACAACCTTTAGGAGCATTTCAACCTGTCTCTATGGATTTAGTATGGAAAATCGTGATGAAGCGGGCACCAAAGTCATGTGAACTTGATTCAATTCCAACATCAGTACTATTTTAGTGCTTAGACCCAATATTGCCTTCACTAACTGATGTTTTTAATATCTCCTCTCATCATTTTTCAAAACTGTCATCGTAAAGCCTCTATCTGAAGAAACCAACACTTGACCATAATGATTAAAAGAGCTACCACCCAGTTTCTAATCTCCCGTTCATATAAAAAATCTTAGAAAAAGTTGTTCTAACCAAACTTGTATCTCATTTGAAATTCAGTCTTTTTAGCAATGTAAAGTCTGCATATTGCCCTTGCCACAGTATGGAAACTACTCTTAAGAAAGTATTTAATGGCATTCTCTTTGCTTTTGATAGTGGAAAGATTAAAGTCCTCACCCTCCTTGATTCGTCTGCAGCATTTGACACAATAGACCATAATATATTACTTCACCGTCTCCCGCATGTATTTGGCATTCAGAATAGAGACTTACACTGGTTCAAGTCCTACTTAATCAACAGGACACAATCTGTATCTGCAAATGGATAAACTCCAGCCCGGTTAATCTATGGTCAAATTGGTCACTCCATTTGCCTCGGTATCATACATTCATATGCAAATAAATGAAAAAGACAAACAAACCAACTTAGCACTAAATGACCTTCTTGTCTTTCTTTACCTGAAAACACCAAACCAAACCAATTTTACTAAATGTCCTTCATGCTTTGCTGTACCATAAAATTTATCAATTAAAATTGGTATCATGCATAATTCCAAATTATTGTTTTGTGGTGCATCTTAAAAACAAAAAAAAAACAGAATTTATGGATGGTAGTAGCCTAATGAAAACTTTTCCAGTAGCAAGCTGCAACTTCGTTGTGCATTGGACTTGAAAAGTAAGGATTGTTTATTTGTTACCTGCCCAAACCTGTCCAAGATTGCTGTATCAGTGTGTCTCTAGGGAAAGACATTTTGCCCCCTTTTGGGGTATGATATAGCCTTAAACGCTGCTGAATGTGATGTAAAATCAAACCAAGTAACCATTATTATTAACTTTATTTATTCAGATAATAGACTAACATTTATCTAACATTTGGGAAAATGTGAAACTTGTAGCTGTAATAGTTTGAATTTGGAATCTGAGAAATATCAGAAAGAGATTAAAAATTAAATCACATGTTTATTTTCTACTTCAGGATTGTCAGGTCATCAATTGACACAGAAGCGTGGCTATGCTAGACCCCCACGTAACCCGTACACAAAGCCAGTTAGTTTTGACTATGCAGGTAATATCAAGTTCTGTGTATGGGGCCATTACATTACTCTATCAGCAGAACACGACTTGAGTCTAGAATCCAACAATTTGATTGAATCTAACCCAAGTCCTGTTTTTTTGCTGACCAATCACAATTAAGTCTAGATTTCCTTCAGTCTGATGCCAAGGGATAAATCCTGAAGAGAGAATGGTTACCGATGAGAGCTGGATCAGCCAAGATAAAAATGTAAAAAAAAAATAATTGTTTGAGTTTAGGACCTACTTTATAGAATCCTGGTAAATGCTAATATTGGAAATTTGTTACATTTAAAGATTGATGATTGGTTATGGTTAATAACTATTCAACCATTGATTTTATTTGGAGAAATTTTCTTTTCACAGACAGTTGTTATTACATACTTGGTTATGTTATTAGTTTTTCCTTATATGAACAGTATACTGTCACATTTACGATCTTGTTGCTTGGCTTGTTCTAAACAAAGGCTATATTAATTTGAAACTGTAGTTCACATTATACTTTTCTTGAAAGATAAGATTTGATTTTTACATTAACAAAGAATCGATTATGTTTGATTATAGAAAATCATAATCATATACTTGCTTATAAGACCTTTTTAGCCATCCTATAGTCTTTGAAAAATCTACTTGAGTGTACCCAATTTACCATATAGTAACAATAATGTAACTTTATTGTATCCAATTTACCAAATAGTAACAATAATGTAACTTGATTGTATCCGATATACCAAACAGTAACAATAATGTAACTTTATTGTATTCGATTTACCAAATAGTAACAATAATGTTACTTTATTGTATTCGATTTACCAAATGGTAACAATAATGTAACTTTATTATATCCAATTTACCAAATAGTAACAATAAATTATAAATGTAACTTTATTGTATTTGATTTACCAAATAGTAACAATAATGTTACTTTATTGTATTCGATTTACCAAATAGTAACAATAATGTAACTTTATTGTATCCAATTTACCAAATAGTAACAATAATGTTACTTTATTGTATTCGATTTACCAAATAGTAACAATAATGTAACTTTATTGTATCCAATTTACCAAATAGTAACAATAATGTAACTTTATTGTATCCAATTTACCAAATAGTGGGACCCCGCTATAACAGGGTATTTGGGAGTCATAGAATCCGACCGTGTTATGAACTGAACCATGTTATAAGCAACCATGTACAATACCAACACATTGTTGGATTTAATGGGGGTGGGAGGTAAATAAAGACTGGTGCGAAAATGCATGGCACAATCACCATTTTAGATCAATATATATTAAATGAGAAAAACATTTGCGGTGATAACAGAAATTGCAGATATAATATATTACTTTATTCAGAGAACCATGCATTGGTACATACACGTGTCTAATTTATATATACATGTATAATCTATTGCATGAAAAGAGTATCAACACCGTGTACTCACCAGCGAATCTCAAAACATGCATTGAATCCATAATACAAGTATTTCCATTGAAAATATCCACACACAGATGTAAAATATTCAATACTTTTGTCACAGATCATTATGTGACTGAATTCAATGAAAAGAAATAATAAAAATGTGTATGTAATGAATGATGAAATAGTATGCCCGAAGATTAACGGTGTCTTCATACATTTTATACCACTACATTTCTCATCTGTCAATTGTAATACATTATTATTGTTTGAAAAACTCTGTGATTTTTAGCTGCTTTCTGCTAATGTCACGTTTGCTTTTTCCTTCTTCCATCCTCGAACTGTTGATTCATTGACACCTAAATTTTTAGCTACATGTGATTGTTTAACACCGGACTTAATCCTGTCCAGTGCATCAATCTTTTCTTTATCAGTAAAAGCTTTATGTTTGCGTTTCCCATTTTCCATTCTAAATGTGCACAAATTAACACTTTTACTCCTATTGGTTTGAAAGACTACAGCAAGAATAATTGTCATTAAACAATGGGGGTATATTTGTAGGAAATGGACATTATTTACTAGTCAACAGACTGCATAAAACAACACCGCCAAGCCACGTGCACATGTTGGCTGCTTTTGTTTCTTTGATGCTGTATAAATCATTGCCCACAGATTTGAACAAGTTTAGCTCGGTAGTTCACTTTGATGATAAACAATGTACTTAAATTAATTGATATATACATTCTGGTGAGAATCTTTTATCAACCGCCGCATTGGCTATTGCTTAGTTGTGTATGAAATTAAGAGAACATATATTGGAGATTATTAGAGCAACGATTGTATTCGGAATGCATTCAAGACAAACACAAAGTAGACAGGATGGCTTCATTGCTCAGGGATCAGTAATAATATTATTGACACTTATGAGCTGTCATTTTTCAGCAATAAACAATGATCAAAGTTCTCAGTAGCCCAGCAATTGGTTGGTATTTCCGATGCACAAAACTAGAAGAAATTTTAGGAGCCATACAACGATTATTTTATATTTGAATTTGTGATTTCCTCCCCAAAATGATAATACATTTTCTACACGTTCTTTTTTGCACTTTTTAAATGAGTATGAGAATGATAATTAAACTCTTGACGTATTTTATTTTTCATGCTTAAAAGATTTTTTTGGGGTTTTTGAGAAAAATACCTGTAATAAATTACCTGAAATTTTGGGAGCCATGCCATGACCGCGTTATATCCGAATTTGCGTTATAACAGGGTGCGTTATAGCGGGGTCCCACTGTAGTAACAATAATGTAACTTTATTGTATCCTATTTATCAAAGAGTAACAATAATGTAACGTTATTGTACCTAATTTATCACATTAAACAACAGTGTAACTCTATAGTACGCAGTTCAACAAACTGAATGTTTCAGAGTATTCAGTTCACTGAATTGTAACAAAAATGAAACTCAGATGTACCTAATTCATCATATAGTAACAACATTGTAACAAATGTACCCATTTCAACAAATTATAAAATAAATTAAGTGTCTACCCAATTTACCAAATTTTAATAGTGATACTTTAGTACAAATTGTATCTGCAAATGGAATACACTCCAGCCCAGTTGATCTATGTTGTAGTGTTCCACAGGGTTCTGTTCTTGGACCTGTTCTCTTCATTCTATACACTCAGCCTCTCTCAAGTGTCATATATAATCATCCAGTGTCTCACCAATTGTATGCTGATGACACCCAAATATACAAATCTAGCCACCCATCTGAAGTTGATGCTACCATCCATGGAGTAGAGAGGTGGATTTCTAATGTGAAATCATGGATGACATGTAACAAGCTGCAGATCAATGATGATAAAACTGAGGCTATTTTGATCACAATGTAAAGACTTTCTCATTCACATCCTTTACCTCAAACAATAAATATCAGCAACACCAACATTAAATTAACACAGTCAGTATGAAACCTAGGTGTTACCCTAGACAGTACTCTCTCATTGCACCAACATGTCATGAACATATTCAAGGTTGCATATCTTAAGCTGAGACACATCAGCTCCATTTGCAGATATCTTTCAGATGATGCCACTAAAACACTTGCATGTTCATTATTACTTTCAAGATTGGACTATTGTAACTCAATTTTGTCTGGTTCATCTCAAAGTCCTCATTATTATTATTATTATTATTATTATTATTATTATTATTATTATTAGTGTTCTAAATTCTCCAGATTATAAGTTTAACTTTTGTGTACCCAATTCACCAACTATTGCTTCACAGTGAGATCAAGTTAACATAAATTGTTGTGCAAGTCAATGACATTTACAATAATTGTATGCATTTATAGTTTCTAGAGTGCAGATGTACTATTAGAAATGTAAAAGCCTATTGAAACCTTAATGGACAGGAATTTAAAGAAACCAAAGTTTCACAGCTGTGATATTTCATGATTGCTTCACTTTTTTTCTCCAAGTTTCATTGATATTAGATGAAGATCACTGTGGCCTTAATTTTGCACTGAATTTATCTGTTATCCATTGTCACTGCCATAACAAATTCTAGTTTGTAAGATAAAACATGAAGTGGGAATATGGTCATTAGGATTGCAATCATCACATTATGGTCATTAGGATTGCAATCATCACATTATGGTCATTAGGATTGCAATCATCACATAACTGTTGTTTGATTGCAACATGACACCTAAGAAGTCAGCTTCATGGATCCAATGATTCAGGGCCATGTCCTCAGTTTATTGTAGAAATAAGAGAAACTGGAAGGACTGAAAGATATACAAAGTGGGGGACAATCATTCCATCTCTGTTCTCTCTAATCTGTCAGCTATAATGCCATGATTATGAAGCCCTGCAGTTCCAATGATGCAGATTGTTGACAGATCCATACATTGGACCTGTTGTACACTTCATCCATATGGATATGGAGAAAAGCACACGGGTGAACAAGGTCAGCTTTCTACAAGAGCATTTGTTATTTAAATCTTACTAACTGTCTTGTATTCTCTGAAAGAATTAGATCTCAGCCTGGATATGTTTTATATGTTGCAACTCTCATAACAGTAGCTCTCATCAACTTTGGCTGCTTGTTCATGAAACTATTGAAGATTATTTTCTTTGCCCAGTGGTCATTGAAACTTTGCTGAATTCCAGTCACATCTTAGCAATCAGTAAAAACACTGACATGTTGATATTCCCATGAAGATTCAGCTTTCATGAATTAAAATCTTCATGGACGCATGCATGGGTAGAAGGGCACCCACATCCTGCCCTCATTGTAAGAAGTCACTGGGGTGTTTTTTTCTCCAGCAGTGTTAATTGCATATTAATCCTCTACTAATGAATGGCACAGCAAGTACATTTCAGTCAAGCCAGTAGTACCGAGTCGCCAAGTGGTCTCAAATGCTCTCCATTATGTATCCCTGCCATCACACTTCTGCATGGGTTTGAGTCTCAGATTCGGCCAATGTTGGTATGTGAGACGCCAAGTGGTCTCAAATGCTCTCCATTATGTATCCCTGCCATCACACTTCTGCATGGGTTCGAGTCTCAGATTCGGCCAATGTTGGTATGTGAGACGCCAAGTGGTCTCAAATGCTCTCCATTATTTATCCCTGCCATCACACTTCTGCATGGGTTCGAGTCTCAGATTCGGCCAATGTTGGTATGTGAGACGCCAAGTGGTCTCAAATGCTCTCCATTATGTATCCCTGCCATCACACTTCTTCATGGGTTCGAGTCTCAGATTCGGCCAATGTTGGTATGTGAGAAAGCTTGCCAGTGGCTTCCCATGAGATGGGGTTCTTTCCGGGCATTTTCCCAGGTTCTTCTTACACCATTAATACTGGCCGCCATGTATAGCCTATCCTGTGCTGAAAAATTATGTTATACTCTATAACAACATCAGTCAAGCCAAGAGGTACGGAATGTAAAGTGCATGTTTATTGTGTCCAACTCTACTCTGGTAAAGAGGGTTCCTGCAGGCCTACTGACTTTTAAGGTATTGGAATCCAGCTGGAATTTGAATTCAACGAAAATATGTGGGAAACTTGCTTGAAAATTACTATTTGTCATAAAATATCCTCGAAATTGTTAGAGAAATGTTAATTTTTCATTGCAGATTTGCAGTGAATAATATTTGCAACAATCGTCTTACATCAATAGTCATGGTCAGGTCTGGTACCTAAGAGATTTTTGCACACTTAACTAATCATTTGTATGCATGTGTAGTCATTGGTTTACTTTTTATGCACTGGGAATTTCATTTTATTCAAGAAGTTTGATATGTACCATCTGGGAAGACTAAATAATCTTTCATCTCAAATTTTTTAAATTAAGATTTAAAGTGCCAGACTATAAAACATTGATCCGACTAAATCATTTTTCAAGTTTTTGAAAAGGGAGAACCGAATTCCAGGTCTGAATGTTTTGGTTTCATATTTTGTTAGCATCGACTGATCCACATCCAAGCCCTCTGCCTTCTGGACATTCATAGTCTCCTAGCTAGCTAGACTACATGTCCCAACATAATCATTTGATTGAAACCAAATGTTCTCTTCATCCCTTGGTTTTCATATGAATCTGTATTCACTGTGGTGAACTAGTCATGAATCTTTTTTTGCAACAAGGTCAAATGAAAGATACCAACTTTTTTTCTGCAGTCCCAAAACCAAAGGCATGGTCAGACAGTGCTCTTTCTTGGAATATTCTAAATGTGTATTTATTCCATTCATCCCTTCTGATCCCTCAAGTCAGAAGCAAAGAAACTAATGTACTATATGGTCCTGATTACTCCATTCCCAAAAGAAATGTGGATAAGCAATGCATTGAACTTGGCAGCAGACATTGCCAGGAAAATATTGGTCTTTCCCAGTCCAGTTGTTTCATCTGAACCCTGAATGCTAACTTGCATGCCTGCCTCTTATCAAGCAAACACCTCGGGGGCAAATAATTCTTAAAACAAGTGGTGGACAAGACTGCTCTGGCTTTAAGACCCAATGTATTTTAAAAGCAAATGAAAGAAGTTTGAGTGGTGTGATGTGATCCTTGACACTACAAATATATTTTCTAATTGAAGACTAGAAGTTAGCCTTATTGGTGATGAAGGCTACCATTGCATTATTTCAGGCATGCATTTGTGATCATGGAAGGGAGAATATAGGTTGAAAAAAGACCTTGGACCTGGCAGCAACCTTTGGCTTGTCTTGGCTAACACAGAATCTACGGCAAAAATGAATAAAGCTTTTCTTTGATACTTAGGTCTTGGACCCAGTTCAGTCACCTCTCAAATTAGACCCACTACATAGTTAATCTAGCATCAGCAAGCAGAATCAGGGTTGGTCTATCAGAACTATTGGCAGTTTCATCACAGTGGTTTGATTTCACTTCTGAAGGCCCTGGCTTACGTTGCTGGATCAGACCCATGTTGTGAAACCTGGCCTATTGTTCAACCTTTGCTTTTCAGGTGTCTATAGGACTCTATAATGGCTTTGAAGTGATATCTGAAATTATCCATGCTAGTGGTAAAGAAGGAGATCACATTCAAGAAGGCAGGGGCAGTATCTCAATACAGTCTGTAGCCCAAATAGGATGTGTTAGATGCTCTATGTTTTAGAACTATCTTAACACTGTTTTTTTCTATATATGTGCTCACAAGGTTAGAGCAGTACCACTAACCAACATTATCCAAGCTATGGGATCAAGGTCAAAGACAACTTTCTCTTTGGCTTACTTCATCACAAAGAGTTTAAAATCACCAGAATGGTGGTGGGACTTGCTGGAGCAGCACATGAAGCTCCCATGTTAGGTCAGTAAACAGCCTGACAATTGTCATGGCCATTGAATTTCTGCTGATTTGTGTGAGTAACATTTTATTCCCTACAATCCCATATAAGGACATATTGATATGTGTATATACATGTGGTGTTTATACGTGTGGTGTGTATACGTGTGCTAAGTCGAACCTTTATCTAAGCTTTATCTTTCTCAAGATTTGAGGCTGCTTTACATACATTAGAGGCCTCTCTATGGTACAGGGATGTAACTGTCTCGTAGCTGTTCCCTTAGCTACATATTTGTATTCAGCTAGTGTTTTTGAAGAAAACAAGTTTTGTTTCTTTGATAATACAGGCACACAATCCCTGCCTCTCTGCAATCTGATCTGATGGAGCATGTACATAGACTCCAGTAGTTTGAAGAAAAAAAAAGCTGGACAGATGAATTTTAGCTCATTTTTGTAGCTAAAACCAAAATTGAGAGAGCTAGATTTGTGAACTAGTGTTTGTTCACCTATAATTGGGTAAATATTGTTGACAAAACTTATTTTACTTCAAACACTGGTGTCTGAACATGTATGGTTTTTTGCTATGGTTAGTACTATTGAATTTGTACAGCTTTAGTATCAGAAAAACTGATTCAGCTTGTTCGTTGTCTTTAAGTTTAATGCACCTATTTTGTCTCTCTTTTAGGAGAGTTGATGACACAAAATCCTCTTAATCCAACTGAAATCTTGTGGAAGTACAGAGAAATAAAAGAGCTACAGAAGTAAGAGTAGACTAGCCTTATATATATTTACCATATTCCTTATTAAGTAAATTATTTGTACTTCCTACTTAATTCCAAATGGGTTTTTATTTGGTGCTTGAACTCATAACAAGGAATCTGGGTATTTTTTGTGTCTTGTCATTGGCCGGGAAGAACAAGTAGGGTCTACGTATCACTTTTCCAATAATGTTGAAATTAATGTTCCATTTTCAGACACTGTTATATGAATCGTCAAGTAGCTTGATATTAGGACTCCTTTATTTAAAAAAGGCGTCACAGCCAATGTTCCCTCTAATTTTTGACGAAGCTGTGCGGAAAAATAAAGGCGTGCGCGGAAAAACATGATGCAAAATATTAGTGAGCGGCATTTGTGAAAGTCGTACATTTACAAATGTTTAAAACTGTATTACACAGCAGTCTTCTATATGATAAATTAGACATTTCGCGCAGGCATATGCATTGTTCAATTATGTTAATAAAAATATTGTTCTACTTACTTTATATTAATGATGTCGGTAAAGTGCTACTCATATGTCATATTTAATTATAAAAACTACAAATAAAATAAATGTAGTTCGAAATTTAGAGCAAAACAGTTACTTTATTCATTTATTGCCGAATTTTCACGTCTGTCTTTGTGTGAAGTCCAATGCTTGTAAACAGCATCTAGATCAATAGTGCTTCCTGATGAAAGATAGAATTTTATGCGCATCAAATTATCCAAATGATTTACTTGTAGCCTGTTTCTAGATTTTGTTTTAATTGAGTTCATTAGGCTAAAACCGCGTTCGCAGTCTGTACTTGATGCTTGTCCAGCAGAATCGACAGCTCTTTCATTCTGAATTGATCCAGTCTTCACTTTCTCTGCAATCAAAAATTTGAAGTCATCATACTGTTCACCGATCTTTAAGATTACACTCTCTTGACAGTTTGGTATAATTCTTGAAAACCTTCTTATCAGTTTGTTCAAACTGTCTTTGCCAAATTCAAAACTTGAAATTCTTTGCAATGATGCAGTGGTTAAATGCTTGTCAATCCATTAATTCATCATCCTGAAATCTCTTCTCAAGGTGATTACATAATAGTTCAACAAATCTAAGAATTACAGCCTTGTCGACGTCACGGTCAATTGAATTAAGAACTTCCTTCACTGCATCACTCCAATGAACTGTTTCTCCAAGATACTGCGATCTTATTTTATATATTTTGGCCTTTACAAACTGAAAGGTTCAATAGTTGTCAGAATACTTCTTTGGAAATATTTGCTTATTGATGCCAGTTCTCCCAAAACATCGTTAAGTACTGTCAAAGCCAGTCGAAACTGCGGATTTAGAAGTCAATTCAGACAGAACTTATTGATTGGATCATTGCTCATGTTTACTTGTTCAGTGCAATAGTCAATCAAAACATTGTAGTTTCGCACAAAAGCGGCAACTGCTAAATGCCTAGACAACCACCTTACCTCATGCAAAGGCCGAAATGCCACGGAATCACTTTCTGCGGCATTGGCCAATTCCTGGAATTTCTCATTCTGATGACATGCTGAACATTGTATAAATTGTCCGAAGTAATGTTTCAATATCGTGCATTAATGAAACTTGCTTCCAAGCATCTTCAACAGCTAAGTCTTCGCGATGAGCAACACAATGTTGTTCACGCAAATGATGTATCTCACGTCTCAGAATTGCAGCCACACCATTATTTTTCCTTAGCATGACAGATGCGCCGTCTGATGTAAACATCACCATCTTCTGCTGATCCAGTTGATTTTCACAATATAATTGTTTTATTGCTGTCACAATAGAGACGCTGTCGCATGAGGACAACTTCACGATGCCACCGAATATTGTTTTGCAAACAATTTATGTTTCAGGCCGATACTTGAAATATACAATCAGCATTTTCTGAACTGAAATATCGGTACTTTCATCTATTATCAACGTGTGGAATGCCGACTTTCGCAATTCAGTCATAAGCTTAGTTTTTAATACGAGGCTTTTGCACTTAACAAATTCGAACGCATAATTTTTGCTGCGCAAACTTTGTGGAATTTTAACGTATTTTGCAACATGCCCATGGATAGCTTGTACAGAAAACATGGATGAATTCAGTTTAATAGCAATAATAACGTTATCAATCAGCACTTTTACCAAATCTGAAGTTGACCGCTTTCTCTCTTCCATCTCTACTCTGATGCTACGATCTGCCGTACTCTCCTTTAGCTTACGCAAAATTCCACCACTCTTCTGATTCCGTAGCTTTTTAACTGATTCAGTGTGCACTTTTTGACTGAGATGCCGCTTTAAGTAATCAAGTTTCCATTCATCCCATTTTTTTCCCGAGCTGAACTCTCCTACAGCATTTGCAGTTGAGCAAATAGTGCAAACAACAGCGCCATCATTGCATGTGAATATATCTCCAAGTTTTACCTTTTGCTAGTTAGACGATGACAACACATCCGCTTCGATCAGTTTTGATAGCCAATCTTCCTTGAATCTTGAACAAGTTTTCTTTTTCAACGAATATTGACATCCTTCTGTTTTTCTTTTGGACATTATATGCATGGGTAATTTATTATTTAATATGAAAGTATACTACAACTTCTTGCTTTAGTGCTCGCCCACATAACTTCCGCCGGCTGCAGCAGGTAGTTTTCCCTCTCACATATTTGCTGCGCGGCAACTGAGTAAGAGCTGCGCGGCCACGCAGCCGCGCAGCTTAGATGGAACATTGGTCACAGCTCCAGGTTTTGGATCATAATTTTGGAAGATGTTATGTCAATACATACTATTTTTAAAAGTCCCATCATTGCTGCTGGTTCTCTTAAATTGGACTCCTGCAGTAAAATCCAAAGCAAGATTTTCAGATTTCAGATTTATGCTCTCATGTTTACTGTTAAGCCACTATGTTCCACTTTATTGGTATTTCAAATTCAATAAACCAGTTGATACAATTGTTTGTCATAGACCAGAAAAGCTTATGGGGTGGCCATCGTCCTTCATCCAACATGTCAATTTATATTGGGACAAGATTAAAAAACATTATTTCTTTCCTGTCCCAGAACTTATGGTGAAACTTTTTTCACTTAGGTCATAGACCCCCCCCTCCCCATGTTATGTTGCAATAAAAAAAATGTTTGTTTGATTAGGATTTTTAATGTAGCTTTAACAATTTTTCAGTCATATCGCTACGATGTCTGCAGTGAGGCCGTTTATAGTGATGCTTAGCACTGCCACAAACATGATGCATCATGTCCCACCCAGTCACATTATCCTGACACCAGGCAGACAGTCCTTACACTAACCTCTTAATCTTTAGCGTTAAGTGAGGCAGTTGTTAGTACCACTTTTGTAAGTCTTTGGTATGACTTGGCCGGGGATCAAACCAACGACCTCTCACTTCCGCTGCATACGCTCTAACCACTAGGCCACCAGAGTGGTTTGCAATGAAATAGATAAAAATATATCCATGAACATATATGTAGCCTTGGCATCCATACTCTAGTTTGTAAGTCAGATAACACATGACATAAATCATGTTTGATTGTGTGCAAACATTTGAATATGTTATCTGATGGAGAACTGGATTCAACAAAAAGCACAAATAAGAGAGGGAAATATCGAATAAATTCATAGCTGCCGACTGTCTTGTTTTTTCCATATTTGTCCTGTCTTTTGGATCTTAATACAGATGGATGTTCTTTTTTGCAAACAAACATTACTTGTTTTTTTTTTTATTAAAAAAATAATAATTTCCTTGGAATTTTCAGTTTAGAACGGGCACTCAGTTCCTTTTTGATAGAAATGTATTGCATGTATATAGGAATAAAGTTCTACAATACGATTGGCTCATTCGAAATTGAGGCTACCATGCCAGTCGCTATCCACCATATTGGATTTAGCAAGCAGTTACCACTGTCACTGTATCTCATCTTCATTTAGTTACTAGTGTTGCTGGCGATTTATTTTGCACACGTTTTTCAGAGAGTGAAATCGCAAAGGATTACTTTTATGCTTAAACGAAAACAGTTCAGTAAGAAAATCACAGAATTGAGATCATCAATGAAAGTTGGTAAATTGGAATCAATAATGATGGGGGGGGGAAACATGGTGTGGAAAAGGCTCCTATAAACAGCCTGTGTCTGAGTGTGTTGCACCTTCTGAATGGATCATTGTGCTCATCCAGAAGGTACCAATATGTAGCACATGCATCTTCAATATTAAATAATTCTGTAAGGCACTGTCCTACTTTACTGATAGTTGTATATGTTGTAAATAGTTACATATGCATTAGAATTTTTAAAAATCAGTATTTATTCCTGAAAATCAGTATTTTTGTCACAAGCAGTCAGTATTTTTGTACTCTGGGGTTGGTAGCTATGCGAATTGCTTGAAGGTATCTGACATTCATGCATGATGTGGTGTTAGATGCAAAATAAACAAGAGTTTTTTTGTCCAGATTAACTATATGACAATATCTTGCAAATAAAAATCGTTATTTGAAAATACCTTCACTGTGAGTGGAAAGGACAATCTTTTCCCTAGCATGTGTTACAAAAGTATTATTAAAGCAAGTTATTGCTCTGTATTCTATTTACCCATAGCCCATTTGTATTAATTATGACAATGGATGCCAAGAAAATAGACATTAGGGAACTAGGTTGTTTATTGACTGAATCCTCATTTTACAATCATGTCAATAATAATTTTTAATATCAAGCATGCTTTTTCTAATGAAGTTATTTGTTATTCTATTTAAATAAGATTTATTTTTAAAATGTTCAATATAATGAAAGATCATTCCAACTGGTTTTAACAACCATCACATGTACACAAAAAATCTGTGTATTATATCACTGCTTTTTTATGCAGATATTTGGGAACATGTGTGATTGGTGCACTTTCACGAAAATATTTGCAAAGAATATGTGAGGCTAAAACATGCAGCAGTAAAAACATTTCATAGGACAGCTAGTAAGGTTAGTCCCATTCCAGGCCGGGGGGGGGGGGGGGGGGACATTTATTAGAACACAATAATGAAAGCTAAAATTGTTATTTTAATGTACTCTTATACTCACATGAACATCTTTCTGCCACTAAATTAAAAGAAAGTTTGAATATCATCACAGGTAAATTGGTAATCAATCAACTCATTTTCCTGCTGAACAGCTCGTTGAAGTAGGACTAGTAAGTCTTTGAACTTGCTGCACAGCTATTGTGTCATGTTTGATATTACAAGTGTGGCTTGAGTAATTTATACATTGATATTTACATTGTCATGATGTGATCAACTGAGACTGCTGCATCATTTTGTTGTAATTATGGAGCTAAATTAGATAAGCATTATACTATTTTTTTAAATTTTCTGTTCTTAAAAAGGGGGAAGGATACTAATTGGGCCAATGTAAGGTATTTTGTTTTTCTTTTTTTAATTTTGGATAATGCTTTGTTAAGTGCTTATTTCACAAAGCAGCTGATTTTATTAGAATTTGCACACCTGCAGTTAATTTATGTTGCATTCTTGTTTCAGTGCGCCAGAATCTGTGAGAAGATTATTTACAATTGAATATGCAAGTGGGGTACGTACAATGTGGGGATTTTTGTTGACTTATTATTAGGAAATGTTACCTTTCCAGTGTTTGCATCAATATTGCTTTAAAGTTAAGTTTTTATATGCTTGTGTTTACAAAACTTCTTGATGGATTTCATTAATACTTTGAGATTCATCATGAAACTACAACAATTCATTCAGTAACACACCAGCTTGTTGCATTGTCCATGTGGTCAAGGTCAAAATTTGTACAGGAATGATCTGATCATGAGCTTGGCATGCAGGCCCTGGCTTTTTTCCATCAAATTACTGAAATGACTTAATGTGAAGCTGATCCAAGATTTACATGTTCTGTGCAGGCATTTGTATTACCATTTCTTGAGAGCAGTGGTGTCCTTCATTAAAGATTGCTTCATTCCTAAATCATGTGTTGTCAGAATCTACAAAATTTACTCAATAAAATGCATAACAATGAAACTGAAATATTTTGTCTGATATAACATAGGATTATGTATATTTAATTTGCATTGTTTGTTAGGTTTTTTGTTATTTATTTGTTATTTTTATATCATTTTTTGCAATTAAAATGTAACATTGTATGTTTGACTTGACCTTACCCAAAATTAAGTTTGTTTTTTCTACTTTCCCGAGTCCCAGTTAAAATCAGCAAGCTTGTTACAATGTCATCTACAGTAGATGTTTTATTAATTTCAATCCTAATCAGGAACAGTTACACTCCATGAAAAAGGATTAATTACATAACCTTGCCAGAAATATCTTTCTGAGCCAAATGTTTCCTGAATAAATCAGGAAATAAAAAATATTTGTGTCTATTGGTTTTAACTTGCATGTTATGAAATTGAAATTAAAATACAAGAATGAAATTGAGTTAGGAAGGTTGAGCTTCATGAAAGACAGTTGCAGTTACAGAAGGAAGAAAGATATTCAAATGCAGCTAGAGAAAAAGGAAAAAAAATACAGTTAGATAAAGAGGAGAGAGAGAGACAGAGAGACAAATGCAGTAATTGAGACAAAAAGAAACATGCAATTACAAAAAGAGGAAAGAAAGAATAAGAAAATAGAAAGAAGGGAATTTTAATTTAGATTTATAGAATTTGACCCGACATCTACACTTGTCTGTGTCAGTACAGCAAAGTGCTAGACATAAGGTTATGGTTAATCTATTTTTAGCTTGGATCAGAAAGTCAATCCTATTGATAAATATATCCCTGATTTATACATGGCTTTTGCAGTTACTAGAACTATGGCAAAGAATGCTCTTGAGAATGTTTTAGAAAACAGTATTTTGGTTTCAGAGAGAGAAGTTACAACACAGACACATGATGGCACAAGAGAGGATGGATAAAATTGTTGAACCTGATGTTTCCCTAGAACCATCTAGTAAGTATGGAATATATATCTAGTAAATATGGAATATACATAGCAGCTGTTTCGTGAATAAAAACAGATAAGAAACTCCAAATAAATGATTTTTTTAAATTCAGGATGAGATAACTGTTTCATTTTATTTCTTTAATTGTTAGATATGAAATGTACAAGTATAGATTTGTCATATTTTCCCAAAGCCTAGTCAAAACCGTCTTTACAGTCGATATTACAACTGAGCACTCATAATGTTAACACCTAGTACCTAAATAACAATGGAAGAAATAAAATGAGACAAATTGTAATGCTGGAGAAATATTGTAAGTGAAAAGGGGCAGACCACCCTCAAAATAGCGGTTTAAACATTGTTAAAACAAATTTAGGTTGTTTTAAAGAAAAAGGAGTACCGGTACTATTAATAAATAATAGAATATATGCACAGTGGTTATTTTTCTTTTAATTGTTCTGAAACTATACTTTGAGAAACCACCTATGTTGAGAGAGGTATTTTGTTGGTGAAAGGGGCAGTCTCTCTTTACAGGTTTACTGTTTTTCACGTAAGCAAACTGTATAGTAATAATAATAAGAATAATAATGAGGATTTTGTATAGCAACTAATCTTTAGAAGCTCTAAGTGCTGTACAACATCTATAATGATATGACTGCAAAAAACATGAAATTAGAAAACATAAAAAATGCTGAAAATATTTAAGGTAGGAAACATTATTAGGTCTTTAAGTTGGTTATTGCAGTCGAGAAAGGTGAGTTTTAAGAGCACTCTTTGTCTTTGTGTCTAATTTCACTAGGCAAATCATTCCTTGTTGCTGGGCTCTGGTATGCAAACGAATGTTGTCCATATGACATTGTTTTCATAGTGGGAATAATGAGTATATGATTGTCTCAAGAGGGGCTTAAGTATCTTGCTGGTTTGTACACATGGGTGAGGTCAGATAGGTATTCTTGACTGGAGTCCATCAGTGAAACGTAGAACAGAGAACACATTTTGTACTTGATTCAGGATTGAATGGATAGCCAGTGTAGGTTTCAGAGCAGTGGGGAGGTGTGCACTGATCATGGTATTCTAAAGATGATGTGTTTTGAAGTTTCTGGATTAAATATTGAGACAAACCAGACCCTGATCAACCATTACATAGTGAGCTAGAAGCTCTCTTTCTGTGTAATTTGGATTAATAATTAGAACAAACAACACGGACCCTGATATGCCAGTCCTTTTATGCCAGTCAGGGTACGTGTTCTTGGCAGTTGGGTTAGACCTGTACATTTTTTAAATTACAAAACATTTTTGCATTATTTCTCATGAAGTGAGCGCTGTAGTCAGACAAATTACTGATGACCTAAGATTTCTCAATTATGCTGATTGTTGAGGCAGTTATACAGCAGCAAAAAAGTCATAAAATTCCTGACATTTAAAATAAGCAATCTCAAAAATATGTAACCTAATTAAAATTAAGTTATGCATGAATTTATTACGGTATTTTTACTTACAGTTGTTTGAACATGGAAAGTTAGTGCCATTGTGTTCAGTTGTAGATGAATTGATTATGGTATTTTTTACTTAGTTGTTGTAACAAGGAAAGGTAGTTGTTGTTGTTGTTGTAGGGTTGAATGCCATTTTTCAGCTCATGATAGGCTATACATGGCGGCCTGTATTAAAGGTGGAGATAGAACTCAGTGAAAACCATAGGAAAGAATCACTGACCCATGAGAAGCTACTGGCAAGCTTTCTCACATACCCACATTGGCTGAATCAGAGACTCGAACCCATGCAGACAGAGATGAGATGGCAGTGATCTGTAATGAAGAGCGCTTTAGACCACTCAGACACTTGGGGCCCCCAGGAAAGGTAGTGCCATTGTGTTTAATTTTAGATGAATTATTATGGTGTTTTCACTTTCTTGTTTTTGGAATATAGAAAGGAAGTGGCATTGAGTTTAATTTTAGATGCACAGAGGATTCTTGCTCAGGCTTTAATTAAAATCCATTCCCACTGAGAAGTAAAACAATGTTTTGTCTCTTGTTCACAGTTATTGTAAGCAGGATTATATTTTGTTTGTTGTTTGATTAGGATTTTTAACGTAGCTTTAACAGTTTTTCAGTCATATCGCTACAATGTCTGCAGTGAGGCAGTTTATAGTGATGTCTAACACTGGAGCATCATGCTGCAGACATGTAGCATGATGTCCCAGCCAGTCACATTATCCTGATACCAGGCTGACCAGTCCTAACACTAGCTTCTTAATGCCGAGCGTCAAGTGAGGCAGCTGTTAGTACCATTTTTGTAAGTCTTTGGTATGACTCAGCTGGGGATCAAACCCACGACCTCCCAATTCCGCGGCAAAAAGGATTATATAATATATATCTTACTATCCCATTATATTATGATGCATTTATAATTAGGCATGTTAGAAATTAATGTTAAGTGTTTTCTTTATGTATAAACCATGCTTTTCTTCTCACTTTCTAGTTGTTAGAGCATCAGTGATTGTTCGAAATATGATTCCACATATCATCAAGTTCAGACATGTAAGTATGATCAATGATTACTAAGAGATGTTATAAAAATGTCTAGCTTTTTTATTTTCTTACATCATTCTTTCATGAATTTTACCTACATATTCATGGATATTTCTCTTATTCTCTAAATGTTATTTTTAAAACTGAGTACTGTCTTAAATGAAGTAAATAGGTATGATCCAGACTTTAGTTTTCTGGATCAGGAAGAAGACAAAATTCTTCAACCATAAAAGTGTACCAATATTTTTAGCTTACCTGGTCATAAGGTCAAGTGAATTTATGCTATCACCCTTGATCTAGATACATGCCAACCATTATGTTTTAGTCATAATCATTACGGGGTTTTTTTCTCACTAAATTATGCCTTTCGCATAAACATATATGAATTACACTTTTCATTCATCCCACAAACCTTATTTATGTAACTACAATATAAGAGTACGCTTTGTGCACACAAGTCCACTTACCTAGTAGTATATTGTTCTAATTATAGCAACAGTCCTATTACCAAGAAGCATCCTGGTTCTACTTTCAAACTTTTGACCTCGTATTCTATTTATAGCAGCTGTATTGCTTAGTGTGGAGAGAACAGACTGGTTTTCTAAGTTTAATCTTCACATGCAGATTCTTTGTTCTGGTTCATATTTAATGGAGAACCAGTCTAAAGGTATTTGGCGCAAGAAAGAATATTTTATTTTATTATATATGAGAGCAAACATATCTCCTTTCAAATTATTTCACAGTCGGATTAGAAAAAGGCAAAAAATAAACTAAACAAAAAATAACAGAATCGTTTAAATATGAAGATTTGAGGGCAGCATCACGTGACGACTATTACAGGCAGTGTGGAAAGAATTTTAATATTTGGCGCTAAAAGTCTTCAGATGGATTCTAGTCAATGTGTGTGCAAAACTAAAAGTGCTACATTTGAAAACTTGAAGCAGTGAAAGATGAGATGAGAGGGGCAAATTAATCATTGTTTATTGAAAGTTTGGCCTGTTATATGTGGATTATGCTTTTTCTGCCTAGATTCCGCATTTTGACCAATTAGATTAAGCTTCTTCCTCATCAGGGGTTGACATGTAAGAATGCATCTGATAAGAGGTTTTGAACCAATTCTATTTTGGGGCTAGGTCAGTAATATTTTGTCACTAATGATGTGCCTAAAATTAACATTTCACTTGAAACCATTGTCTTGCAGGACAAGAGAAATAAGCGCCTATTGGTGGAACAGATCCAAAGGAGGCGAAAGCTGTTGAAGTTTCTGAAGAAACAAGACTATGAGAGATTTATATGGCTCCTGAAGGACTTGAAAGTCAGGTTCATAAACATTCCAAAGTTTAACAAAAGGGAGACTAGAAGGGAGAAAGTAAAGAGGCTTGCCCGAGAAGAAAGTTTGGCATTAAAGAATAAAAAGATCGAGGCCTTAAAACAGCAGTTAGCTGAAGAGCATAAAAACTTTCAGGAACAGAAAAAGCAGATTATGAATAAAATTGAGAAAGACATTGCAGAGTTTAGTTTAGATAAGGAATTGATAGCTAAATCCTTGAAACAGTGGAATGAAGTCAAGACAAAAGAAGCATAAATTTAGTTCTTGGTCAGTGCCAGTTTCTTGAGACAGTTACCAGTCTTTAACTTAAAATACCAATAGGGCTATTTCTTTAATTGCGGAAAAAAATATCAAGTTCTGACAAAATAAGAAACATTGGAGTAAAAAAAAGGGGGGGGGCTGATCTTGGTTGGGTACCTTTATACAACTTGTTCCTAGCTGCAAACATTCTTGACACAGTGGTGACAAATAAGGGTCTATGCTACTGTGTATACTCACTTATAAGTTGAGTCCAATTGGGATATCACGTAATGTGAAAGCATATTTTGTGTTTTTTTGCAGTTTGCTAGGAGTAATCAGTGTAACAAACCAATCTAAACCTTGATTTAGTCATACATTATGCGATGGCAGATAAGGGTCTGTTTTATTTCATTTGAACTCAACTTAAAAGTATGTATATATGGTATTAAAGTTGTCAGCGTAAACACACAGTGTAATGGCATGTCCAAAATGAATTTGATTTTTGTTGCCGGACAGTAGACCTGAAATTTGGCATACTAGTAAACATAAGATCTGAAGATGAATCTATCGTTAGTTAACTAACAAAATATACAAGTTTTATGACTTTGAACTTGAGTTTCATGCAGCAAGTTTCAAAACATGAGGTCATACTGGAGATTATAAAAGCTTGTGCTAGAATCTAAGGACAGTCAATCAGAAACCAGTTTTTAAAAAAAAAAAACATCATTTGTGATTGGTTGAAACAGGGCCTTATGCTCAGCATCCAAGTGAGGAGGTTTTTATGATTTCCAGGCCAGGGTCTATGCTATTTATAGTAGGGTATGATTTTAACAAGATTAAATAGGGTTTTCTTTCTTCAGAGTTCTCTTATTTCAGTTACTTTAAAATGGATTATGAAAAAGCAATGAATTTCATGTTTTGCATCCTTTTTGATATTCCAGCTGTTTCACTAAATCATTATTTAGAAAAACTAACTTGGGTGATCTGAAAAGATAATCAGAATTATAACATTGAACTAGTATTTGTTTAATTCCTTATGCAATAAAAAAAATGCTTTTCACAAAGTGTTTGTGTCTCTATTTAAGCAGCTTTTTTTAGTCAGAGTTTTGATGTAAATTTTATTGAATAGAACTTTGATTTAAATGTCTAAATAGAAACCTAGTTTGATTTTACTTTTTTCTAAACAGTAGTCATTTGAACACATCTGGAACATGATTACCTGCCACATCTTGTGGAGAGACAGATGCTCTCTCATTTTGCAGCAATTATTATTATTTTTCAAATAAGTGTTAACTCATTTTCGTCCTCGTAAAGATGTCAGTCAACTCACTAGTATATAGTATCTGTAAACTTATTTTTTTAATGGTATATATGGTTAGTGTCTGTCAACTCATTTTACCGATTCAATAGTCTGGTGGTAAGAGCATTTGCCTTGAAAGTTGGCGGTCATGGGTTCTGTCCCTGGTCAAGTCGTACCAAAGACTTGTAAAAATGATACTAACAGCTGCCTTGCTTGGCGTTGAGCATTAAAAGGTTAGTGTATGGACTGGTTGGCCTGGTGTCAGGATAATGTGACTGGGTAGGACATGTGCAATACATCACTATTGTTATTTGTTTAGGCTCTAATGAACAGAAATAGTGAGAACAACAAGCTTTGTAAAATTTAACAGATAATTTATTTCCCTGGAAAAAGATTGTAAAAATGAAGATAGAACTTACAGTTTTAAGAATCAAATCCAAAAATAATACAAGAATAATCCATGAATTCAATTACAAAGGTTCTATTAATGAAATAATAATAATCATGAGGACTTTGTATAGAGCCTAAGTTTTAGAAGCTCTAAGCGCTTTACAACATTTATAATGATATGACTACAAAAAACATGAAATTGGAAAACAAAAAATGCTGAAAATATTTAAGGTAGGAAACATTGTTAGGTCATTAAGTTTGTTCTTGCAGTCGAAAAAGTTGAGTTTTAAGATCACTCTTGAAGTCTTTGTGTAAAATTTCAATGGGCAATTCATTCCATGTTGCTGGGCCCTGGTGTGCAAAAAATTTTTTGTCCGTATGACTTTGTTTTTGTAGTGGGAATAAGTAGTATATAATTGCCAGAAGAGGAGCATATGTATTCTTACTAGTGTGTTCACATTGGTCAGATAGATATGTTGGACTGGGGTCCATCATTAAATCATAGCACAGAGAACAAATTTTGTGCTTTATTCTGGATCAAATGGATAGCTAATGTAGGGTAGATAGCATTGGGTGAGATCTGATCTGATCATGGTACTCTAAGGACTATCCAAGCAGCTGTGTTTTGAAATTTCTGGAGCAGATATTGAGATGAACCAGACAGAATTGAGTTATAGTAGTCCAATCTTGAAAGTACTAATGATCACAAGTGTTTTAGTGGCATCAACTGAAAGATATTTGCGAATGGAGCTGATGCATCTCAGTTCAAGATATGCACCTTTGCATATGTTCATGCCATGTTGGTGCAATGTGAGAGTACTGTCTAGGATAATGCCTAGATTTTGTACTGACTGTAAATTTAATGTTGGTGTTGCTGATATTTATTGTTTGAGGTAAAGGATGTGAATGAGAAATTTTTATTGTTGTGATCAAAATGGCCTCCATTTTATCATCATTCATCTGCATATAGTTACATGCCATCCATGATTTCACATCAGAAATGCACCTCTCTACTCCTTGGATCTTAGCATCAACTTCAGTTGGGTGTCTAGACTTGTATATTTGGGTGTTATCAGCGTACAATTGGTGAGAAACTGGGTGATGATCAATGAAACTTGAGAGTGGCTGAGTGTATAGGATAAAGAGAACATGTCCAAAAACAGACGTCTATGGAACACTACAACATAGATCAACTGGGCTGATTTTTTTTTTAAAAGCTACGTTAAAAATCCAATTCATGTCAACTCATTTTTTTTTACTGGTATATATAGATAGTGTCTGTCAACTTATTTTCTTACTAGTATATGTAGTGACCACTCCAGTGGCTAGAGCATGTGTCTGATGCGGGAGAAAATGAGTTTGAACCCTGGAGTCATTCCAAAGACTTTTAATAACGGTATTAGCAGCTGCCTTGCTTGGTGCTCAGCATTAAGAGGTAAGCATTAGGACTGGTTGACCTGGTGTCAGTATAATGTGACTGGGTGGGACATGATGCTGCATGTCTACAGAACAATGTCTCAGTGCTAAAGAAATCATAGCGATATTACTGAAAAATTGTTCAAGCTACGTTAAGAATCCAAAACACACACATTGTACAGTGTCTTCAGCTCATTTTTTTTTATTAGCATATATAGTGTCTGTCAACTCATTTTCTTACTGATATATATAGTTAATGCCTGTCAACTTTTTTTCTTACTAGTATATATCATTATACCAACTAGTACATATAATTAGTGAGTCAATATTCAGAGTTCCTCACTATAAACCCCCTCAGTATACTTCTTAGATTGGTCTGAGGTTTTTTTATCATAGTGACTTAACTTTCATTTATTTTTGGCTGTCACTGTTCAGTGTTTTGTATATAAGAAAGAACATTATGTTTTCATGGATGTGCTCCATCATAGTTTATATAAAATTTATGTAGATTAACTTCTAAAATAGATAATAAAGAAAACGTGCCAACACATTTGGGTGTTGCTTGAATGTTTGATTAAAACCTACTGCTTTGAGTAAGTGTCAGAAAGATTTCTCCTAATTATCTGTGACTTTGGGAGTGTCCATTAGACGATCGTTGTGAAACCTCTGTTGATAAGAAATCCATCAGATTTCGAAGCCAGTCTGACAAGTTTGAAATCTACTTGTTTTGGCATATGTATGCATGGGACCAGCATCCAAACTTAAAGGTTGCAAAATGTCCAAATATTTTTAAGTGTCACAATGACTACCAGAATCTTCAACCAGACCAGTTTTTATCTGAGATAACTCGCAAACATAGGTCTGAATTTTTTAAAAATTCAGTTTTTCTTCTAATGCCAAAATGACGCCCTCATAATTACATCATATCTCACACACACATGCTTCTCACTTGTCACGCACGTTCTTTGAATAAGACTTTCTTCTCACATCTACAAAAGCTTCATAAACTGAAAACTTCTTGAAAGTTAAAATTTTAAGGGGTCCCGAGGATTTTTTTTTTGGAGAGGTTTCATTATATCATTTAGGTTTACACAATAATTTTGTTTGAATTATCACATTTATGTCTAGATAAGTTTTGAAATATTAATTAAAGCCTTTTTGTTTTACAAAGTTTGACCCAAGTACCTTCTATGAGTAACAGCATTCATTAAACCATTTCACTGGGGGCCCCAAGTGGCCGAGTTGTCTCAAATGCTCTCCGTTATGGATCACTGCCATATCACCTCTGTCAATGTGTGGGTTCAAGTCTCGGATTCGGCCAATGTGGGTGTGTGAGGAAGCTTGCCAGTAGCTTCTCGTGGGTCAGTGGTTCTTTCAAGGGTTTTCCCTGGTTCTTCCTCCACCATTAATACTAGCCGCCATGTATAGCCTATCTTGTACTGAAAAATGGCATTAAACCCATCTACAACAAATAAACCATTTCACTAATCTCTTGTGTGACAGAAAGTAAATAAAGACAAGCAATACTTCGGTTAAATTGGCAAAAAAACATCTTGTCCATTCCTGTGTTCTGACTTCATTTTATTGTGAACATCACTTTTAAAGCCATATATATTGTATATTATTTAATGGTTATCAAAATTTTACAAAGCGTTTAAGTTGTATTTTGCTAATTATGTTGTAATATCTTCTGTCTTTCCACAGTTTTCCTGTGTTTATCAGGATCGCAAAAGTCCAGATTGAGAAGAAACTTGTACAAACTTTTTTTTATAGGAATGAAATGTAGTAAACACAAAATTATATTTAGGTTTTCAATTTATTTGCAGAATATTTGCATAGTTTGTAATCATATATTTTAAGGTAATTAAAAAGCAAGGTTAGACCAATCACTTAAATTCAATTAAAACATGGAGGCTGGTATCCATGGCATAGCATGCATTAGTGGGCTACTTGTAGGACTAATACTTCTTTTTTTGCTGTATTATGACTCGTGGTTTTAAACTATGTAATCGAACAGAGAAAAAAAATGTTTTGTAAAATTCAACAAATAATTTCTTTCCCTAAAATATAAAGTGAATTTTAAAAAATAACTTAATGTGAATTAAATAGTACATAAGGCTTTATCACCAGTCCTAGGGAATAAGGTCTTATTTAAATTCCAGTGGTATTCCAGTGCTGAATGTGTTGATGTGTCTGTAGTCTCAAATGCACCAGTAATTCTTTATTACAAGTTTGCCATGTCACACAACACCCAGCTTTTCTGGGAGTGACAATCTTGTCAAGACATTCATGTTTTCTTTTAGGCATTGCACAATCAATATTATAGAGATTTACCGATTCCAATGTCAAAATATCAACTAAGGCATTTCTTCTTAATGGTACCTGACCAAACAAACTTGCAGCTTATATAGGCTATGCCTGCTTTATAACTACTACTGGAGCATTAAGCACAAAATCATTTACTTTAAAATTCTAACTTTGATAAAAAATTAAGTGAAAATTGCAAATCCACAACTATTGTGTAATTGAAAGAAGGAAGCCACTTGTGCACCCAATTGACAATTTTTATTATCATCCTGCATGTGCTTGCCTTTTGAATGTTTTGATAATGCTCAAACACATAAGTACAATTAGCTGAGCAAATACGTGTTTATGTACACGTGCCATTTGAATATAATTAAGTCACAAAATCTGAGTAGTGTATCATTGTATGTAATTTTTATTTCTTTAAAAAAATCATTTGGAGACTTTTGGGATTGATTTAAATTATCTGATTTGAATCGAACAACTGTGGTTTTGACTATTTATGTAAGTGCTTTTTCACTCTGTTAAAAGCTTGCTGATGTTCTATTTACTTGCTTAAATTAATGTTTGTTATGAGTGTTTTTTGGACTAGTTATTGTCTTATGTTGCAGAGCTTCACAGACTTTTTTGGGTCAATTTATGTTCATAATTACCTTAAGTCACTTGGTACCCATAGCAACCTAAAATAAACCAATTTGTGAGTACTTTTACTGTTCAAGCTACATACTCATGTATTCACCAGTATACTACCAAATCTTGTGTGTAAATATCACTCTTGTACTCACCAATATACTGCCAAATCTTAGATGTAAATTACACTATGGTACTCACCAATATACTGCCAAATTTAAGGTTTAAATATCACTATGGTACTCACCAATATACTGCCAAATCTAAGGTGTAAATATCACTATGGTACTCACCAATATACTGCCAAATCTTAGGTGTAAATATCACTCTGGTATTCACCAGTATACCCAAAAAACTTATGTATCAATATCACTATTGTACTCACCAATATACTGTCAAATCTGAATATTGATTGGTCAACTTTTGTGTAAATATCACTAATGTGCTCACCAATATACTGTCAAAACTTATTTGTAAATATCATTCTGGTATTCACCAATATACTGCCAAATCTTCTTGTAAATGTCACTCTTGTACTCGCCAAATCTTGTGTGTCAATATCTCTGGTACTCGCTAATATACTGCCAAATCTTATGTGTCAATATCTCTGGTACTCGCCAATATACTGCCAAATCTTATGTATAAATATCACTCTTGTACTCAAGAAAATACTGCCAAATCTTGTGCTTAAATATCACTCTGGTACTCACAAAAATACTGTCAAAACCTAGTTGTAAATATCACTCTTGTACTCAAGAAAATACTGCCAAATCTTGTGTATAAATATCACTCTGGTACTCACAAATATACTGTCAAAACCTAGTTGTAAATATCACTCTTGTACTCAAGAAAATACTGCTAAATCTTATGTTTAAATATCACTCTGGTACTCACAAAAATACTGTAAAAACCTAGTTGTAAATATCACTCTTGTACTCAAGAAAATACTGCCAAATCTTGTGTATAAATATCACTCTGGTACTCGACAAATATACTGTCAAAACCTAGTTGTAAATATCACTCTTGTACTCATGAAAATACTGCCAAATCTTGTGTTTAAATATCACTGGTATTCACCAATATACTGCCAAATCTTGTGTTTAAATATCACTCTGGTATTCACCAATATACTGCCAAATCTTAATAATGATCAGCAATCTTCTGTGTGAATATAATTTAATTGACGGTCCTGTGTAAAGTGATCTAACAGTAATATCCCTATAAGCATATGGATTCATGGTTTGTTTCAATGACAAGGGAGTGCATTATTTGTCTTTAGATTGAATAGAAAAATGGGATATAAATGCCTTTCTCAAGGGCACATTGACCCATTGACCTTGATTGGCCTTGGTGGTGGTGGATATCTAACCATTGATCCTTGGATTACCCCACACAACCGAGTGTTTGCACAAATATATGGTTTTAATATGTTAATAACATTTAGTCTTCTGGATGATTTCAATAAAAAGTAATAAAATCATGACTAATTTTATTGAGTAGACTGTGTTATTGTTGAACTTGTGCAGAGACTGGTGTTTGAATACATCAAAAAGACAACAAATGTCAAAAAAATGATTTCATTGCAGTTCTGAGATAAGATTTTGGAATATAACCATATCTTTGAGCTTTTCTAGAATAACACCAGTACCAGTCCGCACTATTTTGATTTTCTTTGATGACAAACACAAGGTCACCTTTTGTGACAGTGAGATCATCTTGTGCCTGTGCCACATAGTCATGAAGACAGACGTATTCACACACTTCTGACTTTGATCCCCTCTCTGCAGAATGTAACTGATGCCTTTGGAAATTATCATATGTTGGTGTTGAATTAAGTTCTGTTGTAATTTCAGCTGTGACTCCAGATCTAGATGGATGAGAACGAGTTTGATTCTTAACATTTGTACATGCTGTAATTGTTTTCCAATCAGTGTCGTGCTTCTTATGGTGCGGGATGGGGTAATGTATAGAAGGTCCAGGCCAGTATTTTGTGTTGGATGTGAGATTGCTAGGATCCATTTCAGCATGATCTTTATTTCTCAATTTCTCCTGATAAGCAGCCATAGCAGCTTCTGCAATGGAAACATAAGAATTTGCAAGTCATAAAAGATGTGTACTCACCACATGTATATATATTATATATATCTGCATCTTCCCTGACTTGTCAAAAACCACCTAACAGAATTTGAACAAATTTAACAGAAATTATTCCAAAATTGTACAAATGTTGCTAATTTGCCATGAAATTTGTTGTTGATTAAAAAAAGCATCCGGGTATTATTGTCTTTCAAGTGCACTAGTGCCTATTTGCCACAAAATATGATTAGTGTTTTTAAAAGTTTAACTTTTTTTATAAAAAAAAGCTTTTTGATAGAAAGCACACTAGCGTGAATGGCTTTAAAATTTGTAGCAATATTGCAGACTTGCCAGCAAATATGGGTGTCATTACTAGAATATGGATTAAGTTTTAAATTACTTTTTAAACAATTAAAATTTGACCAATTAAATTCCTGTATAAATGCTTTTGAATTGTTTAAATGTAATGCCATTCTGCCAGCAAATGTGGCCACTGTTATTAGAACAAAATAACTTTTAAGTAATTGCTCTGTAGGAAAGAAACATGTCTAGCAGAATTGTTCAAAATCATTGTTGTACAAACAATGCAGATTTGCCTCGGATACAGCTGATATTACTAAACCTAGGCCAACTTAAAGCAACCTTTTCTCAAAAAGCACTAAAACAGAATTTTGACCATTTTGGACAGAGTCAGAGCATCAAAGAATTTTGTACAATTGATGCTGCTCCTCTATTAACTACTGTTACTAAAATTAGAAAACTTTACAACTCGGCAAGACTACTGTAAACGGTACATTAAACATCCGCCCTGTGTTTAATTGTCTTAGGTGTAAGCACTAGTGGGGCATGGTTTATTTTGGTGATCATTGGCCTTATGGCTTTCAATGACTTGACCTTCGGTTTGGGTATGTTGTCTTGAACTCAATTGTATTTTTAAGAAGCCTTTATTTACTTATTACTCCATTTGTCCATTACCTGTTAACTATAAACACTAATATATGTCGGTTTCTGTCTTATTCAAAGTGCTATCCACAAAGTTTGATCAAGGAACTTGCTCAAGAAGTAAAGGCTTTTATGTTAAAGCCATTAAAAACTAAAGACTAATATGTTAAAGCCATTAAAAACTAAAGACTAATATGTTAAAGCCATTAAAAACTAAAGGCTATTAAGTTAAAGCCATTAAAACTAAAGGCTATTGTGTTAAAGCCATTAAAACTAAAGGCTAGTATGTTAAAGCCATTAAAACTAAAGGCTATTATGTTAAAGCCATTAAAAGCTAAAGGCTATTATGTTAAAGCCATTAAAACTAAAGGCTATTATGTTAAAGCCATTAAAACTAAAGGCTATTATGTTAAAGCCATTAAAAGCTAAAGGCTATTATGTTAAAGCCATTAAAACTAAAGGCTAGTATGTTAAAGCCATTAAAACTAAAGGCTATTATGTTAAAGCCATTAAAACTAAAGGCTAGTATGTTAAAGCCATTAAAACTAAAGGCTATTATGTTAAAGCCATTAAAACAAAAGGCTATTCTGTTAAAGCCATTAAAACTAAAGGCTATTGTGTTAAAGCCATTAAAACTAAAGGCTATTATGTTAAAGCCATTAAAACTAAAGGCTATTATGTTAAAGCCATTAAAACTAAAGGCTATTGTGTTAAAGCCATTAAAACTAAAGGCTATTATGTTAAAGCCATTAAAACTAAAGGCTATTATGTTAAAGCCATTAAAACTAAAGGCTATTATGTTAAAGCCATTAAAAACTAAAGACTATTATGTTAAAGCCATTAAAACTGAAGGCTATTATGTTAAAGCCATTAAAAAATAAAGGCTATTATGTTAAAGCTATTTTTCTTGAGATGACAGTGACCTGGACCTTTGACATTGCTCAATAGTCTTTATCCTTATTTTATGTGCAAAACCCTAAAGGATTTTGGCAAAGGTGCACGGTTGCATAAACCATTATCATTTTTCAACCTTGACTTTGTAGCTAATACCCCGTCCCAATTTGATAGCTGCCTTTCTTGTCTCAAATGTATTTACACTCTTTGTGACATAGAACTTAAATTATTTAATGAAAACTATTTTCCTTTGCATACTAATCTTTGAAGCAGAAAATAAATAGGTGTCAAGTCTCAAGATGCAAGACATCATTCAAGTTTAATCAAGATATGTGGCACAGAACTTTAGTAGTTTTGTGGAAATTGTTTTTCTTAGCTCAATCCTTGTGACCTTTGACCTTTCAACCCCAAAATAAATAAGCGTCTTCTATGCCTCATATACAAGTGATCCACAATGCTTGGTCATGTATGGATGTATGCATGCATGCATGTATGTATATTGTATGTATGTATGTGTGTATGTATTTATGTATTATGTACTTATTATATAAGTGTGTATGTATCAAAGTATGAATGTATGTAGGTATGTATGTATGTATATATGCATGTATGTGTGAATGTATGTATTAGGTAGGTATGTGTGTGTATGTTTGTATGCATCCATGTGTGAATGTATGTATGATAGGAAATCTCAGCATTAATGGACATGGTGGCAATTTATAAGTTGTATGTGCTAGTAATGTTGTGATAAATAATCACCCCACCCCTAAAAAACAGAAAAAAATTGGGATGATAAACCCTTCCAAATATATGTAAACATGTAGTACTTCAGGATGAAAGAAAATGCAAAGGTATTCAACTTGTGTAAAAGGTGTGTAAAATATTGAAAGTACCAAAATCTTTAAAATGTAATGTACGATATTTGTATGTATTTGTGATGTAAACCGCATTCCCTAAGAAGAAAAAAATCCAATATTTTCTCTGCTGCTACATGATATATATTTTAATTCTATCTCTAAGGGTGGGCATTTTAGACACAAACACAAATTCAACGCTTGGTCCGGGTAGGTATAAAGAACACAGAGTGTCAGTGCACAGGAGTCTGACGTTTTATCAATAAAGTACGGCGAAATGTCTGACAAAATGAAATACCCTTAACAATAACATATATATATATATATATATATATATATATATATATATATATATATATATATATATATATATATATATATATATATATATATATATATACAAAATGAAAATATATATACAAAATGAAATACCCTTAACAATAACATATATATATATATATATATATATATATATATATATATATATATATATATATATATATATATATATATATATATATATATATATATATATATATATATATATTATTGTTAAGGGTATTTCATTTTGTCAGACATTTCGTCGTACTTTATTGATAAAACGTCAGACTCCTGTGGTCAGTGTAGCATTGGAATTTTATTTTTTTTTTTTTTTTTTTGGTAGGGTTTAACGCCATTTTTCAGCACACGATAGGCTATACATGGCGGCCAGTATTATTGGTGGAGGAAGAACCCGGAAAGAACCACCGACCCACGAGAAGCTACTGCCATGGTTTCTCACATAACTACATTAGCCGAATCTTAAGACTCGAACCCACGCAGACAGAGGTGAGACGGCAGTGATCCGTAACGGAAAGAGCTTTAGACCACTCGGCCACTCGGGACCCCTAGAATTGGCCTTAAGTTTTTAACTAAAAAAACAATATGTGACTTTATAGCATCTGATGTGAACAAAGTTTGGCCTATGTATCAAACCAAATTATTGCATGGAAACAGTTTTCTTTCTTTGCCTATTAAGCCCAGGGCCCCGAGTGGTCTAAAGCGCTATCCGTTACAGATCACTGCCATCTCACCTCTGTCTGCGTAGGTTCGAGTCTAAGATTCGGTTAATGTACTTATGTGAGAAAGCTTGCCAGTAGCTTCTGGTGGGTCGGTGGTTCTTTCCGGGGGTTCTCCCGGGTTCTTCCTACCAATAATACTGGCCGCCACGTATAGCCTATCGTGTGCTGAAAAATGGCGTTAAGCCTACAACAACAACAACTATTAAGCTCATAATCAATAGGTATTGGGCCATCGAAAATGTCTCATGCGGACCTTGGAGTGATTTGAGTTTAAGACCCTGGTCTAGGTAGTATTTTCATGATTTAGATGGTGTACTAAGTTATATCACAGGAGTCTGACGTTTTATCAATAAAGTACGGCGAAATGCCTGACAAAATGAAATACCCTTAACAAGACATTTCGCCGTACTTTATTGATAAAACGTCAGACTCCTGTGGTCATATTAATAAAACCTGACACTACACGAATAGCACTGAACTCCAAATTTATTATTAACGGCGATCTTAGCTCAGACTGACTGAGCTTCTTGATATACCTTTCCACCAGTGATGTTTGCGGGATGGAAACAATGTTTAAAGTTTTGAGTTAAGATTTTTGAATGACAGAAACCGTGATTTTCATGTTGGTCAAAAGGGTGGATTTGAGACATCAAGAACCGCTTCTTTATGACAGACTTAACTGATGAAACGCACTAACTTTGCTTTTTATCAGCAAAATCTTGGACTCGTTTGATTTCCAACGAAATGCCAGCATATTTACAAGATAATATGGATTCTGATCAGCTATTTTATTTTATCTCACTTTGCCAAGTTTAGATGGAGAACTGTCATTACATCTGGCTGTAAAGCCAGTATTAGAGACGTGTGCCATCTCATGTCCACTTGAGCATTTTTAGGAGTGTGCTGAACATTTTATAATCTTGGATCCCCATCTAAAAACTGCTATCAAGCAACAATTCATAATTGTTAAAATATCAGTTATTAATATTGTAAATGTCTCCCTCTTAGTAATAGGGGTAGTTAATTGGATTTAGCTACATTATCTAGGGAATGACCTTCCTCGATATTATGACCCGGTGTGAGTGAAAGATAGAATATCAACAGAGAACTGGGCAAGATTATTGGGAAGAAATAATGTAATACGAGCTCCCTTAGACAAAACAAATAACAAATTTAATCATAAAAAGTAATAGTGGTTTTTTCTTCAACTTAAATGGTATCAACAGGATTTAGTAGCAGCATATAATCTGGATTTATTTCATCATCGTAACGAGTTGTGAAAAGAGCGCAATGTCCACGATTGATTGCATCACCCTCCTCTCGCCTGTGTTCCAACGTTCCATTTCCGCGAGTGTTCCTTTACCGACTGACTTGTCCTTTTTTTTTTTTGACTTTCTAGAATTTGCTCTTTTCTCATTACTTTCCCTTTTTGGACCTCACTGGTCAGTTATCCCTTTTCATTTCTTTTATATTTGGACTCCGTCTCCGGAATGTCGAGTTCCCTCTCCCTCGGAAACTGTTTCCTTAAAAGATAAAATTATTCCTAAATCGCTATATGTACTACTTTCTAGATGTATATAAAATTCCTGCATTTACATTACTCAGAATACTGTAGCCACTCGGACACTTTGTAAAGCCTACCTATGGTAGTACCTTGACATACACTACCATGTGACCTCTCTATCGAGAATTTACTATATGCTACTACATGTTCCATTACTATTACATAAAATTCACAGATCCTTACTCAATTCCATATTTTTTTTAAACATTACAAAAGAAAATATAATGGGTAGTTATCGTTGACTCGTGATAATCAGTATTGATCTAACAGACAAAGGTAAATATTTCATACTTATGCATATAACCCTATAAATCTTGCACATATGAACATTTAGATTACATGCAATCAGATCTGCAAATGAACTAATAACTGTACAATTAAAAGATAAATTGCATAGCAACTCTAGCATCAACACATTTCCATGAAATTGATAAACGATACATAATATGGAGCCTAGTCATATCAAACACATTTGCACACAGCAATTAATCAAAAGAAGTAAAAAAAATATACGTGAAAGTAAAATTGCGTACCTTAATGCTGTTAACTTTAGAACTTGTGTATCCAACACTAAACCCTGTCTTTCTCACAAGACAGATACCCGGTCCCTCCGCAGAGCCAACCTTCTCTCTCAGAAAATTTCGGACTAAAGAATTTCGACCAAGGTTGTCACTTTAAACGCTTATTATTTCCAAAATGTACGCCTTAATTTATCTCGGCCAATCATAAGTAGTTGTTTCTCAAAAGAATTTCTAAGACAAACATTTGTTAAGTCAGTCAGAATCTTTAAACTACGTTATATAACTTTTCCCTTTGAAGAATGACATGGATCGGAAGTTCAGCTGTCTCTTCTCAAACCCGTTTTAAGATATCAGGTCAACTGAATCGAAACACTGGCCGCTTTCAAGTTTTAACACTCTATGAAAGAAATTAAGAATAATTGTCGAAATGACCTCTCCCAACTACTCCCCTGGTCTAAATGTTATAAAATATCAATGCTCGGTGCTTTCAACTTTAAGGTTCACTGATTATTCAAAATTCGATGCTTCACAAATACAGTGTTATGAACTTATATACCAGGGATGTGTGATGTTATAATGGGGCAGTTATGTTTTAATTGTAGCACTTGTTGAAACAATTAGAGCTGTTAATTATAATGGAACTGGCTGCCTCAAAGCAGTGACCCAAGGGAGTGAGAGAACCGTTATCTGCTTCCGTGTGTCAAATATCAGGTTTCGACTATACTGGATTATGGACTGGGAAATTAGTTTTAATAAGAGAGGAGAGAGGTTTTGTAGCTTTCAGTGTGAAAGGATCGATTGGATCTCTCTCTCTCTCTCTCTCTCTCTCTCTCTCTCTCTCTCTCTCTCTCTCTCTCTCTCTCTCTCTCTCTCTGGATAATTACATTGTAATCGTACAGGGAAGTTGGGGTTTTCTTGTGCAATGCAAAACAAGATAAAGGGAGTGTATATAGTGTAAAGTGTGAATAGCAGAATTATTTTACGGTAGGTATAGGACTGACAGGGGAAATAACCATTTTTGGCTTCCCGTTTTCTGATGCCACTTTGGTTTCAGAACAGTGGTCTGCTGTTACGGCATATTTTGAGATAAATTTGGATCGTTTGAATGTAAAATCATTGGAACCCAACATAATATATATCCGGATACTTGTTTATGGTATTAAGCGGCCCATGGAAGAAAAAATAAGTATTTTTGCGAAGCGTTGAAAATTTTAAAAGTTTTATTTTCATACATAAAGAGGAGGTAATACTAATAAACACGGCAGGTCTTAAGCTTCCAACAATTTGGAATATATGCATGAATATTTCATATTTCTGAGTAACCTCTATTTACTGTACGAAGTCTCAATTCAGGAGTCCTATCTGGTCGTTTCAGCCATATCTGGAATCACATCACAATTATTATTTCCAGTTCAGTACGAATGTAGTTCTAGTCTAATTTTAGAACATTTGTCCTCTCTCATTTTGGTGGTGATAGAAGAGTTTTACTGATGCAATTTTGGTAGGGATTTAAAGGTAATTGTTTATTCTTGAGAATATGAGCTGAGAGAGTGGTTGTCAGTGTTTAATTTGGCGACAGTGCACATGGAGTAATAAGGCCTTGATGATGATCCGGAAGTGAAATCAGTGTTCTGTGTACATGCTGTTCTGTTTACAGTGCAGCCGCTCAAAAAAAATGCCGGTGAAGCCCTGACAAGAACTTCGCCGTGAAGTCATCTTTGGATGTATTTTAGATTAACATATGATTTGTATTGATTGTCACACAGTTGAAAGGTCAGCACTGAGAAATATATGTAGAGTGCATATAGTAAAATTAATTGTGGTGTATGTCCTATCTGGAATCACATCACAATTAATACTTCCAGTTCAGCACGAATGTAGTTCTAGACTATTTTTTAGAAAAAAATTTCCTCTCTCTCCTTTTGGTGGTGATAGAAGAGATATATTGATGCATCTTTGGTATGGATTTAAAGTTAATTGTTTATTATTGAGAATAGGAGCTCTGAGAGTGGTTGTCTGTATGTATTTTGGCGACAGTGCACACTGTGTAATTAGGCCTTAGTGGTGATCCGGAAGTGAAATTAGTGTTCTGTGTACACATGCTGCTCTGTTTACAGTGCAGCCACTCAAAAAAATGCTGGTCAACCCTTGACAAGAATTTCACTGTGAAGTCATCTTTGGGGGTATTTTAGATTTTCATATGATTTGTATTGATTGTCACACTGTGATAAGGTCAGTGCTGAGAAATATATGTAGAGAACATATAGTAAAATTAATTGTGATGTATGGCCTGTATCTGCAATGACTGTTGCGTAGGCTAAATTATCCCTTAAATATTTAGCGCATTGACCCCATTGTCGGTCAACAGCGTTAGTGTACAAAACTCGATTTAATAACTTCTAGACGTTATTTCATAAATGTATCTATATTGATTTTTATTCAGATAAGCAAAAATAGTGTTTATGTCTTCTCTTCAAATTATGTATCAAACTTGTTTAAATGAACGGTGTCATAGCAAGATTATATCTGTATGAATTTAGTCCTAGATAGCTATATTCAAAATAATGACAAAGAATGATGTAAACAATGATATGGGATTGTTTCACAAATTTCCAATTTTGTAGTATTTATTAAGCATGTCCATATTCTGTTGACATAATTTATACAAACATGGAACAGTTGTCACGAATATTCAACAGTTGTGTTAGATTTCGTGAAAATAAATATGGGTTCTGGAAAAGGGTACACATATTCCTCAGCTGGCTGACGACACGTGTGATTTGGTATAGCTTTCATTGTTTGTCCTAATTAAAACTGAAGCTATAACCATGTTTTATGGCACAATCCAGAGTTGTAGACTCTATTCATTTTCATGAAATTATGTAGGACCATGTTTTTCTAAAAATTGACAAAATTGTATTTTGAGAATTGTCCCCACCCCACCCCCACCACCACTCCTTTCATGTCACAAAAGTACACCACGCTGCATCACAGAGACAGTTGAGACTGAATTTTTATCATTCTTGGATGCATCTCCATTGAAAAATAGCTTGATTTACTTGTAAAAACTGGTAGTTTAATTTTCATGTCCTATACCTATTTATGGATTTATTTCTGAACCCATCACGTTACAATATGTTAGTAAACTTTTCTTTGCATCGATTGTAAACTAAAGCTAACAATTTACAAAACCTTGTCTCGACCTTATAAAAAAAATACGTGACAGTGACGCTGTCTTTACGGTGGAAGAAACCGAAACTAGAAAACACAATCGGTTTGCATGGGCCACCTTGCACGTGCAAGAAAAGGTGATCAGAAATTGAGATCATACTCAGAACCTTAGAGGTGCAAAAATCAGATGTATATTACTGATTGGATTACCTTGCTGTCTCAGTCGGTCGATGTTACACACATATTCTGCTGCAACAAAACCCTCATCGCCTCTTTTATTCTTAACCCAGTACCAGAGCGGGTCCTCTGAATTAAGAAGGGACACAAATTCACCTGCACGAGCACTCAAATCATTTACATCTATAGCCTTGAAGTCATACATAACAAGGTATTCCCCCTGAAGCCGCTTTCTAAAAGGTACGGCCTCTTTATGGACAAAGGGATGAACTGACTTTGAAGACGTGCTTACATAACGGATACATGTGGTTGACTGCTCTGACAGCTTTTTCGTACCAAAGGACGATTCGTTATCAAAATTCATATTTTCGCTCTCTACTTGATTCACAGTAGTTTGCTTGGTAGTCTCACCGCCATGATGTTCTTGAATCTCTTTCTCATACTTATTATTTGGTTGTGGATGTATTTTTGCACAGTATGTATAAGGGACAAACCCCTCTTTTCCGTCCATTGTAATTACATAGGCCCAGTCATTTTCTCTATAAAGCATGAAAATATATTGGCCCTGTTTTACCCCTAACTCTCCCTTGGAGAATGATCGGAAGTCGTGCAAGATTATCATCCTTGACTCAGGATCCAGACCCTTTTCTTTCTCAAGCCCCACCCTGACCATAGTATCAATGCTGTCACTTCCGGTAATCCGACCCGTCAAAAGCTCTGGAAAAAGAAAATGTAGATGAACCAAGGGAGACCGGACGGGGACAATAGCTAGATATGTAAACCATTAATTAACAAACGCTGGTGGTGGGGTGGGTGGGAATCCTTTATGGCAATAAAATGAAGGACGGCATGATAAAATTAATTAAAGGTAATGACTGGAATATGCACATAGGGGATGAATTTGTCTTTAATGGGAAATCAGACCTTTAGCTGTGCCCTACCAGTCTTATACTTGCAACTACCGACATTTCGCGCAAGCTATCCGACTGTAGCATCTATCCAAAGAAGTTTAAACATTAAGAGATAATTTTATTTGCTCAAATACTGTTTGATTTGGTTACATTTTGTCTGCATTTTTTTCCATTGACTATCGTTATTTGACTTTTATTGCAATCTGAGTCAAACGATGTAATTTGCGACTACCTTTTCACATAAAACGAAACTTGCAACAAAAAATAGCAGTTAAATACTGTAGTTATAGTACGAGATTTTCTCTATAAAAAAGAAACAATGTAAATTAAAACGATCGTCAATTTTTAAAAAAATGCTATAATAGGCAATCGAGTTCAATATACTTGATTATAGACGTTAAACAACAATATTATAGTCTGGATTCATAATGGCGGTGCTTCCATGCATTGTACTGTATATACAATTTTGTTATGGCCACGAATTTATTGCAAGGAAACTACTTGTTCTAAAATTCGTTTCTCCTTAAAATTGGTCTCAGTTGTAATGTTCAAAGAAAGTCAAAACCAAGATAACTGAAATTAAATATAGTGCAGTTCGTTACAGATAACTACACAATGCAATACATCGTAGGTTGTTTCATATAACTATAAAATAAAATAAAGCGTAGGTCGTTTCAGATAACTTGGAATAGTAATATAGCGCAGGTAGTGTAATACAGATAACTAATGAAAGGTGAAACAATTCAATTATACATAAACCAAACATGACAAAAATTAAAAATAACCAAAGGTTTTGGCGCGATAATTTTTAAGTTGAGCGCGAATCTCTTCATATTATACCTTATCAGAGAGAGAGAGAGAGAGAGAGAGAGAGAGAGAGAGAGATTATATCGCTATACCCAAGATAGATATTCGTTTTACCCAGATCTTCGGACAAGCAAGGATCGTTGTACCAATGAATCAGTATACCACAGAAAGAAACATAACATTTAGTTAGTATAATATATTATATAACATTAAACGCATGCTTACCTCTTTTTTTCTTGGTCTTTTTTCCTACTCTACTTGGACACAAGAAAGCCATACTGTCGTTTAGAGTGGCGGATACAAATAATAAATTAAGTCCCTACATATTTTCATTCCTTCATCAAACACTACTCGTGTACAGAAATGTGCAAACATACTGCTCCTTATGAATGTGCAATCACGATATGTAACAATGTTTACTGTATTTTGCTTATTGTTAATCGGCAATGATTTCTGTAGTTGTACTCAGGAATTTGGCACAATCAATGAGCTCTTTGTTGATCTATACAATGGGTACCCTACTCTAGCTTCATCGATTCATAAGTCCGATAAACAATCCGATTTATCACCCCCCCACACACACACACACACACATATTTCTTGCTATTTCATCCTTATCTGGAGGTACAAGACATGTCTAAACTTGAAAGGGTTTAGACTGTTCATAAATAAATATAGTGAGAGTTGAATATTCTCATACTTCATCCCAGTGTGTCGTCTTTTATGCGCAGCATAAAGAATGGGTTTATCTAGCACACGTGTAGATGGATGGGAATTTTGTAGAAATTTCATGATGTTCTCTTGCATGAATATTGAATGCTTCGTACTTAAGTCTACCCTAATTTGTTTGGATCCATCCTCTGTCTTTTTATTTCTTCATCAAAAATTTATCATGTTTTCATCTAACCAAAGGGTTATTTACTCAGTTAATGAGGAGATTTTTTTTCTTATGTATATTTTTCTGATTTACCAACTGGTTAGTTTCTTAACAATCAAATAAAATCTATCGAGATGTTTGTTTGTCTGTTTTTGTTTTTACCCCTTTCTTTCTCTTCTCCTAACCATTATTTATATCATATACCGCAACAATTTACATATACATTCAGTGTAGAGTGAAGTGTTAGATTTATTTGAACCAAAGTTATTTTCATAGACTCGATATCTATTGTTTTGTCTAAATTAGTTTGAAACACGCGGCAAAAGGACGAGATATAAAAATGGCTTTCCTCTTTTACTAAATATTTTGCTCAAGATAGACAAAATGGCTTTGATCTATTAGAAGTGAAAATGAAATTTCAGTGGGACTAGATGATCATTATCCATAGAGAAATTGTTTGCATACTCAAAATTATGGTATACTGCGTTTCGAGGTAAGCATGCTCTTATGTTCAGAGTTTATTTTACACAGAATAATGTACTACGACGATAATTAACTGTGTACATTGTTTTAGGGATATAGTGGAGTTGCGTTTGATTCAATTTTTCTATCAAGTATTAATCACGCAGGCGTGCGTGTATTGAGAGCCACACACCATATAAATACGGACAATAGTTCAATAATAGGTCAGCGCCAAGTCAAACTGGAAGAAAAAGAGTGTAGAAAATACTTTGTAATGACTTCTTATATTTGTAAATTTAATTCTCACAATTTGTTTATTTTATTGCCGATGACTTGAATGGATATTGAAATCGATTTATTACATTTGCTTAGGAGCATTGTAGTCGCAACCGAATGAATTTGTAGAGTCAAAAATACATTAATGGTGAACAAATTTGTAGTAGTCCTAAAGACAAGATAGTTACGAACCTGTAATAGTCCTAAATATCAGATAGTTACGAATCCGTAATAGTCCTAAAGACCAGACAGTTACAAATCTGTAATAGTCTGAAAGACCCGAAAGTTGTTTAAAACCCCTACTGTAGCTTTTATTTCTAACGGACAGAAAGTCGTTGAGCCCGGTTAAAAAATTAAGAAGTAAACGGAGTTGTATTACTATTAACAGCATCAACGTTAAGGACAATAGCAGTTCGTGTTCTACAGCAAATTGTAGCAAAAAAAAAAATAAAACAAAATGGTACCTCAAGAATAAAAATGAAACCGTGTAAAAACAAAACGCTAATCTAATCGAATTGGTAAGAAAACATGTGAAGATTTCTGTGGGTTTCCTCTATATACTGCTTGTTACAATCCAAAATAATTGCAGCATATATGTAATTTTTATTGTTCGCATTTCTACCTTGCCTGAACCGTTTATTTTGTAAACAACAGAATACATACCTAAATTGTTCTCAACGATTCTTGATTAAATATTCAGATCATTATCAAAAGGATGGATACTTGTTTATTTGAATTCAAGTCTAGGACATTGTTATCCTCCTGGAAATTCATTAACTTGTTGACAATATTGGCTGTTTTTGAGAGGACGCCGACCAACACCAGGAATATATTATGCGTCATCGCTTTTCATAAAGTGTTGTTTCCTTGAGAAATGAAAAATTCTTGCTTTAACATCTTGAAGCAGAGTCAGTCTTATTGATTTAATATTTTAGAATTAAATTCGATGTTTATTATACATTTGGGCATATGAAAAAACTTTTAGGACTGTTTGGGATTCACATAACTTTAAGTTCGTTTTAAATTTTCATTCTGTATTTAAAGAAATACATTATCTGTTGAATTTGATAAAACTTGTTGGTTTTCGCTCTTTTCTGTTACCTAGTTTGAGACCAAAGAATCGCAACACAGTGTACCACATAAATAATAGCTTATGTATCACACGAAATATATCATTTAATTTGAAAATTTACACGTTTTCAAGAGTTGTGCCGCTATCGGAATTAAGAAGAAAATACAAAAACCGGCATTAAGTATAATCACACTTAAAACTGGTTTAGGCCATACTCAGTTGCTTAGATCTGACAAAAATGTCCTTATTTCCTTTATAAGCTTCAACCAAAAAAGGCATATTGTTACGTGTTCAGGCTCTAATAAACAGTATAAAGAAAGAGTGAAAGCAACAAGCTTTGTAAAATGTAACAAAACAAAATATTTCTCTGAAGAAAAAAAAAAACAATGTAAAAATAAGAATTTACGGTTTTAAGAAATCAAATCCTAAATTAATCCACGAATTAAATTTTAAAGTCCTAGTAATAAAATGTTCTAATGATATCAAGTTCGAGTCTTGGTGACAATCCAAAATAGAAGGTGATGGCGTATGCTGTAACCGGTATAGTACCGTTGTCTACGGTTCCTTGTCGAATCACAAGAAATGAGACACCGGTGTTTGAATTTTGAATAAAATGTTAAGAAATGTCTTTGTCCCAGAAGTCTGTATGAGCACTCAAATATTTCCATAGAAATCAATTAATCTTTTAAAATCCAAATAATCTGAAGAGAAATTTAAATACAAACTCAACTAGTCACAAGAAAACACCTTTCAGTGTCGAAGGTAAAAAGACTAACTTTTCAATAGAGAATGCTTATATACTAATCTAAGAGGCAGTTTCGAAAATCCCAAAATTGCGAAAACAGGTCACGCTATCATGTTTACATCTTAAAGTCACGTACTCTAGTACAGCCTCGATTTCACTCTATATGATATCCAACACTAAGAACGATTTTTTAAAAAAAATTGTTTACATTAAATGAAGTATTCAGGTGAGGGACTGGGTCCACTTAACTTTAGGTTATCGAAAAACAACTGAATTTCTGGAAAATATCTTCAGTAAATGAAATTAACTTACAATAATAGCATATAAAATAAATCAAACTAACGTACAAACAATTACCTTAAAACAAGTATAAATGAAATCAGATATATGTAACAATATACCAAATACTTCTCGTCTGCCTTCATGTACAGGCTGAAATGTTTATTGAAGCGAACAATAAACGGAATTATTTCTTGTGTTTGGCTTTTTTAATGCCCCAAATTTCCTTTTATTGTGTGTCCAGATTTTTTAACCACTTTCTTAACGTACTGTGAAAGCAGCAAACAAGCAACATGACGATCTTGTTCACTGCTGCAAATCCGGCAGAAACTCAGTAATCGGGACTGAACAATGCTTTAGGTAGGTAAATCGACAGGTTGCTGTTGTTGTAGGGTTTAATGCCATTTTCAGCACACGATAGGCTATACATGGCAGCCAGTATTAATGGTGGAGGTGATATCCGGGAACCCCCCTCCCAGAAAGAACCATCGACCCACGAGAAGATACTGGCAAGCTTTCTCGCATACCCACAATGGCCGAATCTGAGACTCGAAGCCACGCAGAGAGAGGTGAGATGGCAGTGATGTGTAACAGAGAGCGCTTTAGACCACGCAGTGAAACTTCATTGAACTATAGCTGCAACTGTGTATTGCAAGAATCAAACAAATTTATACTTGTACATGTGTTTGTAAATATTTAATGACTTCATACAGCATAAGCCTCCAAATATTGGAAAATAGCACAGAAACGGACAATTTCTGATATTGTTTTATTACAAAATAGAAGTCCCTTCAAAACAATTTCAAATGATATGTACATGTACTGTCACAAAATACATGTTAAAGAAAAAAAGAAAAAATTCCAAAGACATTTTATTACGATGGAGACAATGATGTCACATTTTATTTAAGTATTTAATCATTATATCATGAGTCTGATATCAATTTTATGTCTGGGATTGGCCACATAACAAGCAATCATAAACTTAAAATAATGAATGTCGTTGTTGTTGTTGTTGTTTTAGGGTTTAACACAAAAAAATTGCCAAAACAACTATCCAGTGAGACCTAACTACATTAGCCGAATCTTAAGACTCCAACCGACGCAGACAGAGGTGAGGCGTCAGTGATCCGTAACGGTAAGCGCTTTAGACCAATCGGCCACTCGGGGCCCCCCTAAAATAATGAAGAAACTTGTTCAAGATTGAAGTAAGCCCATGACATATACAATCAATGTAATATAATGACCGACCCTAGTCTTGATAATACTACATTGAACACCAGAGATGAGTTAACTTATTACGAACTGACTAATGGAAGAAACTTTAACTCTTGATTAACCATAACACAAAAAAAAATTCATTTATTAAAAAAAAAAACATGAATAAAGAAAGCGCATTTCATAACCATGACAGTCTTTTTGTTTCTATACAAAGACATAATAATATCACAAGATGAGGATATATATATATTAGCACCATGCTAATAATTCAATGTATTCATACCTCTTTTGATGAATGAAAATTATAAAAGATTTATCATTTTTGATTCATTTGTTATTAAGTTCTCATCAGAAAAGAAAATATGACTTGACTGTAATATCTGGAATCTAAAAACTGCATAAACACTTGCTTGACTTGACACGTCAACTATTGCATACTGTACTTATTGGAAATGAATTGTGTAAATGGCATTAAACTGAGTGTCAAGTAGGACAACACTCACGATAACTTAGGCAATTAGCAAATTATAAAACAAAAACATCAGTTGCTAGATTATTCAGGTATTGAATTTAATTTAGGTTGTCAAGATGGTGAGGACCACACTCACGATAACTTAGGCAATTAGTAAATTATAAAACAAAAACATCAGTAAATTATGTTTTTATAGATTGCGAGATTATTCAGGTATTTAACTTAATTTAGGATGTCAAGATGGTGAGGATAACACTCACAATGGCTTGGAGATTAGAGCTTTGATAAAAATGTATGTGTATGAAGAGTTAGATTATGTAATTATTACAATGGATTGAGAATGTCAAATTAGTCAGGATAACACTCACATTGACTTGGACATCCCTACTAACACTTTTGGACCTAAAATTTAAGAAAAATGACATCTATTCGTAGCATAACAAAACTTCACGAATGCATTTAGTTTCATAAAAATAATTAAGTATCTAAAAGTAAAAAATAAATAAAATTATTTGTCTGTGAGGACAACACTCACTTGATCAAAATTGAGTTCTAAGAAGCAATAATATAACAATATGTAATTTGCTTGTAATATAAATTACCAATGAACAGATTCATAAAATTTACAGGTGAGAAAATCATGGAAAATTACTTAAATAAAATATTGCTTTGTGTCAGTTTGTGTGAAAACTGGCCTTATGATGGCAAAAAATGCTGAAAAAGCACACTCAAAGTATGACGTAAAATGTTAAAAACTCATGATTACACAGAAGTGATTTTGACACTTTCATGAGTGACTGATACTGGACTCAAAAGAAACTTTAAAAAAAATTCATCAATTCTGGATATGACAAAATATTTAGGGTATGTTATTTATGAATATTAAATATATTAAAAAAATATTTCAAAACATTGACAAAAGAAAGAAATATATATAATGTGTCATAACTTTTATCAATTAAATTATTCTTTTCAAACTGATGAATGAGTCTAAACACTAATGGTAGTATGTTCAACGTGTCCTATGTATAACTGGAAACTATTAAATCTAAGAATTATTTATGACAATACGAATAATTATTCTTTGAAACCTTTTGTGTATTAAGTGTTTATAATCTTTGGCATTTTAATATGTAATGAAAGTTGGGTTTGGTAACGTTTATGCATCCACATCACATTCTCCCTTGTTTGTCTCAGACGATGTTGGTGTCACATATAATACAACAGACCTAGATGAATGTACAAAAGGATTTCTTCATAACGCACAAAATATAAAGATTCCAACAATTAATTCATATTTAATTTAATAATTAATATTTAAATAATAATGAATATGACGATAAAATTTTAAAAAAAAGACGTAAAATAGAGGCCAGTGTAATCATAGAGGTAAGTTTTAACAAAAAGGGTTGTCGTTGCCGAGAGAATTGTTTTACCAGTCAGAACCGATATGCCATTTATGACCACATCTTAAACATGAGTGAAATTCTAAAAGATGACAGAGAAATCTAGGTGATGGAGATAATATCTAACAGTAAAGAGACTGGAAGGAATAATTTGCCCAGTTCATAATGTTCCTGCATAAGTTTATCTGTTTATACAATTTTATGTCATCTTTGTTTATTGATACAATATACAGGTACATGTATCATAGTGCCTTACAAGATGTTGATATTATTCAAAATGAAGGATCATAAAAGCTCTGTACTTATTCTCCAGTGAATGGTATTGGACAGAATAAAGATCTACATTATTATCCTACGCTTTTGTGCAAAATTTTGTTAAATGCTTTCATTTTTCTCAATGCTTGAAGAAAATCACATATAAAATGTGACATTAGTACAAAGGTGTGTGTGTGTGTGTGTATACAAGCCATTGCTCAGGCACTGGATGTTGTGTTGGGTAGAAAGACTCAGATCAGGAGGAGAACCCTAATTAGTATTATTGAGATTGACAAGCATCTAGACCTGATACAGAGTGCATTTTGCTTTAAGATCATGAGGGGATTTGTCAGGCCCTGCCATCAGGTCATTGCATGTCCAAGACCCTCTGAGAATTGAGGTGCTTCCCGCTATTCTTTAGTATAATTTCTGTGACACTATGTTATAATAATGAAATATAATTTCTGCATTGCCATATATTTTTGTCATCCTTCGATTATATTAATTTAAAAGCAAATTAATTTCACAGAAGAATATGTCACAACTCAAATATTGTATCCATAAGTTAAAATATATGTGTTGATAATAAATGCTGCATCACCAATACTAAACCAAGTTAACTAAAATTTCAGAATTTAATATCTAACACTATGAAATAATTTGTAATGAGAAATTGCAGATTCTCTATTTATGTAACCAATTCAACTATTATGTTACAGTTTGTGCAATGTTATGATGTTGCCCATGAATAAATAAATTTACACATTATGGTGCTAACATTTATATTAAGTTTAAATCCATTATTACTCTATCAGAAAATATCAAGATTTTATGCTACAATAGCTCAAATAAAACTCACAACCATTGTGATAAGACTCATTTGTGAGCTGCTAAGCTGACTGCACACAATCATTACTATACTTAAGAGAAAACCCACAAACCACAAAACCCACAATATTTGTTAGAATATTCAAACAAACATGGGCTAATACGGCAACAGTACATTTATTAAATCTGCACAGGAATTATTTAAACAAATTACCACCTTGATATTTTACACATTACATCCTTACCGTTAAATTGCCCCCCAAAATAAAGCAAGTTCTTTTTTGTGCCATCCATTGTTCACTCTTACATTATTACCAAGGTAGACTGCATGACAAGGAATGTCAGCATGTGTTCATACAAAAGGAGATCAAGAAGATAAAATAACAGATTAAATACAATGATGCACAAAAATTTAACAATGTGGTCTAAACATATACAGTCTTAAATGGTTAATTAAAAATAGTTGTTAGTCCAATTATCCAGGATGAAAGCTGCTGGCATTATTTATGGTAACTCAAAAGCTGTATACCATACCAGCTAACAATTATTCAAAGAAGAAAATAACTATTGAATCAAGGAAAATATTAATTGCTAGTAAAGCACTGATTTAATTAAATTTAGACCAAATTTGGCACCTTGTATGAATAAAAGTTATCATGCATGAATACTTCACTACAAAAATGCAGGTTATTAGAGTAATCACAAAGATCAACAATATTATCATGATTTTCAAAAGCACACCTGAAGCAAAAATGCTGTAAAATTATTTTATATTATCAAACACTTTGCAGTAAATTAAAACTCAATACCAGCTGTATACAAATCCCCCCACTTTGGACATAAAATCTTATTTGGCTCATGACAGTTGGATGTATTTACAACCATATAGGAAGAGTGTGTGTGTGATTTGGATTTTTAACATAGCTATAGCAATTTTTCAGTCATATCGCTTCAATGTCTGCAGTGTGGCAGTTTACTGTGATGTCTAGCACTGGGACATCATGCCACAAACATAGCATGATGTCCCAACCAGTCACATTATCCAGACACCAAGCCAACCAGTTCTAACACTAATCTTTAACCGCTGAGCGCCAAGCGAGGCAGCTCTTTGTACCATACTTGGTATGACTGAGACTGGGTTCGAAACCCACAACCTCCCACATCCGAGGCAGATACTCTAACCATTAGGCCACCGGCGCAGTCCCACATAAAAAGCATGAAGAGTCACTTTGATCTCAATACATGTAGTTGCTAAGATCTGATCTAGGGGGTAAATCTTTGGGGGTGTGAATGAGCCTCACTTTGCTTCCATATATAAATTTGTCTTTTCATGCCAAGTGAGAGTACATATTGTTATAGGATGGTTATCAAAATATTTTCCCAGTTATGACCCAGGGGACAAATGCTGGAGGGTAGGGATGGACCGCAAGCTCAATATTAGCTGCATGAATAAATATGTTTGCCTTTTTCTGCCTTGTTCAGTGTTGATATGGTTACAGTGTGCTGAGGTCTATTGTGTATTGTTTTCAGGTAATAATCCATAAGTTTCTAGAGGTATGAATAAAATTAAAATCACATAAGAATTAGTGTTGATTACACATTTTTCTATTCATGTACAGTATACATGGATACTAAATGAGGCTTTCAATAATTTCTATGTTATGATTCAAAGGATGAAGTTCTTTCGGGTAGAGAAAGAGCACTGGGTATCACCCACAGATCTTAACTTTATATGTGTTGACATTTGGATCACTGATGACATACATTTATAATAATATATATAAGACATGTAAATTGATGTAAAATAACCTCCACCCCTCCCCACCCCCATGAGTGCAGTCCAAAGATTCCAAAATTGATGGCAGAATCTAGACCGACCGAGTTAAATTTTGACACAAGTTTCATATGTCTAGTTCTAAGAGTGAAGAAATTAAAGGCCATTAGAGTTAAATGGACAGATGGATTGGCTGTATCACAACAATACATGCATCTTTACAAGGATAAAAAAATGTTACATGGTATTATAAACAAAATTATTCTAGTACAAGCACAACATAAATCACTTTAGCTTTTTTCTTGAATGAATTCAATGCATTTCATGCATAGGCTGTCACTGTATTAAAGACATTTAACTATATTTTTTCCACAAATCTAAATATCATCCAAATTATTTCTATAAATATTTATTCTGAACCACACTTCTGTACAAAGACAAATAGTTATGAAATGAAAGTTGAGATAAATACAATTATGTATATTAAATTTACAATCCCTCTCATTTGACAACGGGTTCCTGCCACAAATTTAAAAAAGATTCCAGACCTTTTTCGTGAAGAAAAAAAAGATTTCTCGATCTCCAAGTCCATATGCTAAAACTTCTTGAAAAAAAACAGCAAAAAAGAAGTCACATTACCAGTTTCTTACTAAGACAACTTTTTCAAGAGTTTTGAGTCATTTTTCAAACTTGGTCAGATATTTTCAAGACCTGTAAAAACAATTATCAAATTTTAGATCTTTTCCACAATTCCAGATCCATGCAGTAACTCTGTTTACATTCTTTCCAAATTTCTTTATTCTTTCTTTATGCTAAATTATGACTGAAACATCTCATAAGCAACTCCAAATTTATGAAGTATATCTGACACCAAATAGTTAAACAATTTATAAAGTAAAATGCTGTCAGGCATTTCTGTGGAAGTAAGGTTTCTGTCTCCAATAATGAAGCAAAACTAATACCTAATTCGACTGATTTACAAAAATAAAACACAGCTATGCTTACCATTCGATTGTTTTTGTTGTGGGGTTTAACACCATTTTTCAGCACATGATGGTCTCCATGTATTAATGATGAAAGAAGAACCTGGAAAACCTCAGAAAAAACAATATGGCTATGAGAAGCTACTGGCAAGCTTTCTCACTGACCAACATTGGCTGAATCTGAGACTCGAACCCAAAAAGACAGAAGTGAGATGGATGTGATCCATAACAGAAAGTGCTTTGGATCACTTGGCCACTCGGGCCCTCCCCCCCCCCCCCTTAACATTTGAAAAGAAGCATCTGTCACCAGAATATTCTGTTCAAAATAATTTTGGACATGGGATACCACCTCAGTGTTTTCATGACATGCGAGTAGTAATATGGGGCACTCTAGCGTCAAGGGAAAATCCAGTCAAAAACAGCTTGGGCTAATCTAGCGTCAAGGGGAATTTAACATGGTGGGCCTATCTAGCGTCAAGGGGAATTTAACATGGGAACTATTTGGGCCTATCTAGCGTCAAGGGAAATTGAACATGGTGGGCCTATCTAGCGTCAAGGGAAATTGAACATGGTGGGCCTATCTAGCGTCAAGGGGAATTGAACATGGGAACTATTTGGGCCTATTTAGCCTCAAGGGACATGGAACATGGGGAATATGATTTGTATGGGTATAGGGAAACTGTCTAGGGACAAGGGAAAAAAAGGGTGGCAATGAAAGCTACTATCTTTTCGAGACTTATGAGTGGCCCTGAAAAGGGCCGTTAGGTGTAATGTTAACGTTGTCTTGTTAACACAGAGGACATCTCACAGATCTTCTTCTCTTCCTTAAACTTCTCCTTACTGTGGGTCCATAGAAGAGAACTCTCTTCAAGCAACCTTGTCTTTCCACATAGACTCTTCTCTTCCAATAGGCTGTCTCCGTCCTATGAATGACACTCCATGATGATCTGACATACATGGGTATGTCAGTCCTAAACAGCATACTTGACACAAGGGTTGACGATTCAACATTAGTCCACATCTTCTGATGAGAACAGGTGAATCGAATGCCGTGTACTGCGGTTATTTATAGGGGAAGAGCGGATTGAAACGGATTGAGTGTATCCACCAATCCAAACGTGCGCTACAAAAGTCAGACACAGCCATCCAATCGGAAGAGAGCAGTCTGTGACGTCACCTTTTCTATATAGAGGTACTAGCGCCTGTGCGCAGTCAATCGATTCAAGAGAGTTGTCAATCATGGCGGACCCTAAGAAGACAATGAATTGGAGTGAGACAGGAGTAGAGACAGCAAGTCATGGACCAACAGTGACTACTAAAGTCATGACAAATCTACATCCAGAAGAAGTGGATTTTAACTGGGATATTGTGGATTTTTTAACATCGCAAGAATTTATTCCGGAACCTTCGTTGCCTTCTGTATCTTCTTATGGACACGTCGATGATTTTAAGCAGAGACAAAAAGAAGCATTGGAGCGATTTTTACAACAACAGAAAGTAGAAGAACAAGCTTTTCTTATGCAACAGCAGGAAGAAGAAGAAGCAAGAAGAAAACACCAGGAAGAAACAGTAGCAGCAACGGAGAAGAATGAAGACCAAGGACAGAAAGAAAATAGTGAAAATCAAACGGTTACGACGGTACTTTTAGATATTTTAACTGAGTTAAAGAGTCTGAAACAAATGTATCAGACTTCTTTATCACGACCGAAGAGAAAAAGACCTTCTCGAGCGAAACAACCCGATCTCTCTGTGACTACGTCTACCTTACCACCGTTAGTGATTTCTACCAAATCATTGACAGGAACCACCAGTCCCAAAGTAGGCCTTGGCCGTGGCAAAGGCTTAAGACAGCTCAAGAGGATTTCATCCCGTTTCTGAGTTTGTTTTGTTTTAAATACACAAAACACCAACGGTCCTTTTCAGGACCACTCCAATTATTTCGAAAAGAAATACTATGTCAATTGCCTATTTCAATGAAAACTCAAAAGTCCTTTATGTTTTTAAAAACCCATGATGTACGTGTGAGTGAATGAATGTGTGAGTGTAGGTAATTATACTATCAAATCAAAACCAAGAGACACTTACGTTTTTTCTCTTTAGTTTATTCTAGTACAAACGTCACAATTCAATATCACAACATAACATAACACAAGACCACTTTAAAAAAGTTCATAGGTTTTCTTCTGTTTCACTCTTTCTGTTTTTTCATTTTCTTTACTGTCACAGCTTTTTTTTCTTCCTCTTCACTTTCGTTTCGTCTTCTTTTCTTGTTTTTGTGAACGTGACGGGGTTCTTCCTTGGAGGAGGGTACCTCTTTCTCCTCCTGTTCAGAATTTCTTTCCTCCTCCTCCTCCTCTTCCTCCGCCTCCTCCTCCTCCTGCTCCTGTTGTTTCTTAGGGCAGTTTGGAGACCAATGTCCTTTCTCTTTACAATAATAACAGGTATCTTGACTTTTGTCTCTATTGTAGCCTTTTTTATTTTTGTTACGATCTGAACATTCTGTAGCCCAATGTCCTTTCTTCTTACAGATATAGCAAGTATCTTGACTTTTATCTCGATAGGAGGGAGAGTAGGCTGTCGGCTGGTCTGACGAAAACTTTCGTATGACCCCACGTAAAGCTCTAATGAGAAGTTCCACTTGTGTAGGTTCTTCCATCGTTCTGGTCAATGTGAGAGTGAAAGGAATACTGAACCGTTAGACACTAACCCTTTATATATATATATGCACGGATCGAACATGAATATATAGGGATTATGGTCTTTAAAAGGTAGTCATTTGACTTTTTGCAGACAAGATGAAAAGGCCACATCATGCTGTGGAGAAAGGAAAAGATAGTAAGAGACAGAAACGTAATGTATCGCCTAGCACAGTAGCTGAAGTCTTGGCTCAAATTCATGCCAGTGATTTTGAAGATGACATGAGTGAGCCCGAATCCACACCCAGACAATCCACGTCCAAGCAAAGTGCACCACCCTTAGTAAACCCTGAAAATTACTATCACATTCGAGAGACAGAAAAGCGTTCCTCTCGAAAATTTAGAACAACGGCTTACACGTATGCCGTAAAGTTTAAAGATTTCAAGGCCAATGTACCTTTGGAGAATACAGTAGGGTTCATTACTGAGGTGTGGGATTCTGTGTTAACTGCACTGAAACAGCAATGTCAAGCCAAAGAAGACGATCGCTTGAGACTTTCTATTCATCACGATAATTTGAAGTCTCCCGTTTGGATCGAGTTTACTAGCCCATCAGAATTAACACCTTCCAAAGTCATCGACAAAATTCAACATGTGCAACAATCCAACGACAAGTTTCACATTGACGATGGAAAAGCCACACTGTTTATGACCCACGTGTCTCTTCCCCAGGGGACAGGACGCAAAAAAGTATTATTGGTCGACAACCTTCGCAACACCAAACTAAGCCTCGTCCGAATTAACAATCCTCAAGACCAGATGTGTTTAGCCCGTGCTGTCGTCGTGGGACGAACGTATGCCAACAAGAACGACACGGCAGAATGGAAAAGAGCCTGGAAAACTATTCAACAATCGGACCGAGCCAAACAAAGAAGTGAAGCAGAACTCCTGTTACAGCAAGCGGGGATATCCAAAGACACTCCTTGTGGCATTCCAGAAATGCAAAAGTTGCAAGACGTCTTGGCTCCACGTTACACCTTGAAAGTACACCCTCAAGAAGTGCGTGGACCTCTTTTGTTTCGAGGCCACGATTTCAAAGACCGAAAATACATTCACGTCTATCATCACGATGGTCATTTTGATACCATTACCAGTATCACTGGATTCCTGGGATACAGTTACTACTGTGAAAAATGTGACTATGGTTATAACAATCGAGAACAACACAAGCATTGTGGATCAAAATGTGAGGGATGTTTGGCCTCACAACCTTGTCTGGACCAAGGACAAGAAAGAGTTCATTGTCCTGTGTGTCAGCGCACTTTTGTCAGTCCTACCTGTTACCAACAACATTTGAAGATGCAAGGTTCACAGCAGAAAAGTGCTTGTCAACTGCTGAGATTGTGCCCTACTTGTGGACAAGGCATACGTACTAGTAATGCCAAGTTTCACGTTTGTCGAGGGAAGAAACGATGTCACATTTGTCGCCAAATCGTGGACTTGGAGCACGAATGCTTCATTCAAAAATATCAACCCCAACCAAAAGATACCCAGAAGAAAGGGAATTTTATCTTTTTTGATTTCGAATGCATGCAAGAAACTGGTATTCACATTCCTAATTTCTGCGTAGCTCACCGTGCGTGTGAGCAGTGCATCCAAGAACCTATCTTTAGTCATTGCCCTTACTGCAGCAAGATTCCTGGAGGACGTGAAAAAATCTTTCGAGGGTCAAACACGCTAGCCGATTTTGCCCAATGGATCCTAAACCCTATCGACGAAACGTGGAGTCCAGAAGACATCGAACGTTACGGCAATTGTCATTGCCATGCCACGGTCATGGCTCACAATTTCTCGGGATACGATGGGCAATTTCTGCTTAGATACTATGCGGAACAAAGTACCGAACGGCCTCAAGTGACTTTGAACGGAGTCAAAATCATTTCTATGCAAGTAGGACAAGTACAGTTTAAAGATTCGATGTGTTACTTGGCCATGCCATTAAGTCGCATGCCTAAAACGTTTGGAATGACAGAAATGGCTAAAGGTTATTTTCCACACTTTTTTAATACCGAAGCCAATCAACATACCGTTCTACCCCATTTGCCTGAGGCTGACGACTACGACCCCGACAACATGCGCACCGAACAACGAGAAGCTTTCTATGCTTGGTACCAGACTCACGCCTCGGACCCCTTTGACTTTCAAGAAGAAATGTTAAAGTACTGTCGATCTGACGTGGACATTTTACGACGCTGTTGTGGAAAATTTCGAGAATTGTTCATGGAATACGGAGGGATCGATCCTTTGAAAGAAGCTTGTACCATTGCCAAAGCATGTTCTTTAGTGTACCGAAAACGCTTTATGCCTGAAAATACTCTAGCGGTCATCAGTCCTCAAACGACAAATTTTGTCAAACGTCAATACTCGGTCAAAGCCCTACGCTGGCTCCATTACTTGTGCGACAAGGAAGACAAATGGATCCAACACGCTCGCAACGGAGGAGGCGAAAAGACCATCGGAACGTATTCGGTAGATGGTTGGGACTTAGAAAACCCTCAGATTGTGTACGAGTTTAACGGATGTTTATTTCACGGATGTCCCCTATGCTACCCTCAACGAGACACCAAAAATCAGTTTTTACAACGAACCATGGAAGACTTGTACCAGACTACGTGTCAGCGACGTTTGAAGTTAGAACAGCAAGGATACCAGGTGGTGGAAATGTGGGAACACGAGTACGATCAGCGTTTGAAAACCGATCCCGAGTTTAAACGCATCGTAGAAAGTTACAAGTGGGTGGACCCCCTGAACCCTCGGGATAGTTTGTACGGAGGACGAACGAATGCTACCTGTTTACTGTACCAAGCGGACGAGGAGAAGGGAGAAGAAATCAAATACTTGGACGTGTGTTCGTTGTATCCGTACGTCTGCAAATATTGTCACTTTCCCGTAGGGCATCCAGAATTGATGACAGAACACATTGATTTGGACCACATTCGACAGTACGAAGGATTGATCAAGTGTAAAGTCTTACCACCCACAGACTTGTACCATCCCGTTTTACCTCACCATTGCCAAGGAAAACTGATGTTTCCTTTGTGTCGCACATGTGCCGAAACGTGCAACCAAGACCAACCTTGTCATCACACTCAGGAAGAACGTGCCTTGACAGGAACGTGGGTGAGCGTGGAATTGTTTAAAGCTCTGGACCTGGGATATCAACTGTTAGAAGTGTACGAAATTTACCACTTTCCCAAAACACAACAATACTGCAAGGGCGACGAGAGACAGAAAGGTATTTTTGCAGACTACGTGGATGCCTTTTTAAAACTAAAACAAGAAGCTAGTGGCTATCCTTCCTGGTGTCACACTCCCGAAGACCAAAAGATATTCAAAGAAAAATATCGGGAGCAGGAAGGTATCACTTTAGACCACATCGAGAAAAACGAAGGAAGGCGGTCGTTTGCCAAAGTGATGCTCAATTGTTTGTGGGGTAAAATGGCACAACGTCCGTCTTTACCCAAGACGGAGTATTTGTCCGAACCGTCTCGCTACTTCCAGATGATTCACGACCCAACCAAAGTCATCAAACACGTGGACGTCATTCGTGAGGACTTGATCTTAGTCAATTACGAAGAAGAACTAGACTTTGTAGAAGCCGACAAATTTGGAAATGTCATCATTGCGGCTTACGTGACAGCCCACGCTCGCTTAAAATTGTACGAAGTGTTAGAACTGTTAGGAGATCGCGTGTTGTATTTTGACACAGACAGTTGCATCTACATTCACCGACCGAACCAGTGTAACCCTGTCATCGAAGGAGACCGTTTAGGAGCCTGGACCGATGAACATCCCAACGACAAGATTCTAAGTTTTGCAAGTGGCGGTCCTAAAAATTACGGCTACGAATACCGAGACCCCCAAGGAAAAATGCACACCGAATGTAAAGTGAAAGGATTGACTCTTAATTATCGCACCAGTCAAGTGGTGAACTTTGACGTACTACAAGATGCCTTGCAGTCGGGACAGGATGAAACGTTTCAAGTGACTACCCACGAACCGCACAAGATTGTCCGTTTACCCACACACCAAATTGTTAGCCGACCTTTGGAAAAAGTCTATCAAATCGTGTACCAAAAGAGAGTACGACTTCCCAATCACTTCACTCTACCGTACGGTCACGTCAAAATTGGGCAGCATATAAAAAGGAACATCGTCCACGATCAATAGTTCATTTATCACTCCAACGACCCAGCGAAAAGAAGATGAATCCATTTAAACAGACATCATTCAAATTTGGGAATTCTCAAGTGGAGTGCGATGCTAAACCTTGCGATTGTAGTGATGCCAGGCTCTGTGACGTTAGCGATTCAGCAGGATATCGTAGGAACTTTGCTATGACTACTACCCCTATATCTACCCTGGAAAGTGATGCTGTGCGTGTCAAACCTGAGGGATGCGAAAGCGGTGCGACACGTTATCGTGGACTCCTAGGAATTTCACCGTACCTGCATCGAACAGAAGTGAGGAGAGTCGAATATTCGTTCCCGACGAGTTTGCCTGAATACTGCCACTTTAAAAGTCGATTTCAAACCTTCAAAGATAAATGGCCAAAATATCTGCCTGGACCAACTCCTGAAGAATTAGCCAGAGCCGGATTTTTCTACTTGGGCGAAGGGGATAAAGTCAAGTGTTTCAGTTGTGGTGTATCCATTTACGAGTGGGAACATAAAGATTCCGCTTACCTGGAACATGCTCGATGGTCTCCGAATTGTCAATACCTACCTTTAGTGGGACCTAGTGATTGGAAGTGACACTACTACTCCATGTCGTGTAACACACCTAGACCAGTATATAAACCCTCTCTAAAACATTATATTCAAGGATTACCACACGAATTGCAAGAGAAGATCTACAAGGACGTTTGGCAGGGTCTTGCTAAAGAAAAATCGCAATGGGTGACTGTAGAACTTTTGTGTCGTGAAATTCACAAGAGGAAAGTGACAAAAATTAACCAACGTGTTAGATTTCTCTGGATCAAGGGTATTTTTTTGCTCTGTTACCAATTTACTACGTTCACCTCTGAAGATGCTTTGATCCTTCTTAACCGTTACCCTGAATGGCAGTGGGACGAAATTACACGTTATATTAATCACTTTCGCTTTTTGAGCAAATTTAATTCTATGTTTAATTCTGGGTTGAATCTACACTTGTAATCTTTGACCTAAAGAAGTATAAAAGAGAACGACCATGCCACAACCTTTATCATTGGTGATCCAACAGATTCCGTGGAAGGATATCAATGAGAAGATTCACACAGTGAAAGATTACGAACACTTATTACAAGAACTATACCCTATGAATTGGGGTCGACGTGTCGTGTGTGTTTTAGTGACTTGCTTTCTGGGATTTCGTTTACCTGCCGATTCCTTGTGGACACTTTACGAACACTACCTATCAAAAAAATAAGACAGTATGGTGGTTCCTTTAAATGTCCACGAGAGACTTATTCTGTTCAAAGCCTTACGCTTTCATCTGGATACGTCTCGACCTTTCCAAGAAAAAAAGATTCGTCAACTTTTACGTACGGAAGCAGTGTACGAAGATGTGTGTGTAGCTTGTGATTTACACCCTCATTGGACAGATGTACGTGACTGGAAAAGTTGGGATTTTGAGGCTTGGACAAACGAAGTATCCCATTATGCCCAAGCGTTGTGTTCCTAAAATGCATCGTCGTGTGAAAAAAGTCACTTTTAATCCTGTGTTAGTAACAGTACCAGAAGAAGAAAAAGAAAAAGAATCTATCACCCAAGACAATCCTTCTGTTCAAGACAGAACTGTCATGGACATTCCCCCACAAAGACCCTTTCGAGAAGACACCTATGTGACTGTACCCCCTGTAGAGGAGACTATAAGAACATTACATACTACCTCTAGGACACCTTCGTTACCCAAACCACGTTGTACAGTGACTTGTTTATATTCCACTTTGATCGTTTGCCTAGGTATTTTATTCCTGTATTTATCCATTTGGCTTTTATGTTTTCGTGTTGTTCAAATTTAAACATGCATTCAAATAAACGTGTCTTGAAAAAAGTATAAAAACCTCTTGTCTTGTCTGTTTTTGTGTCAATACTGTCATACCACTACACGACTATGGCTCACTCTACTCTTTCTATTACTCCTTCCTCCTCCACATTCAAAGTCATTGACGAACACTTAGATCAGGCTAGTTGGAAAGCCTTGTATCTTCGTCATCCTTTTAACATGTTAATTGCTGGACCGAGCGGTTCAGGCAAAACCGAATTTGTCAAACGTTTGATCGAACATAAACATCATTTGATCGATCGTCCACCTCAACGCATCGTGTGGTGTTACAAAGAGTGGCAATCGGCATACAGCCTCTTGCAAGAAAGTCAAGGTGATTCCATTGTGTTTGTAGCAGGCATTCCTAAAGAAGACGAGGGGATCGTGTCTGACCCTAGTCAAACTCATTGGGTTATTTTTGACGACATGTTAGGAGAAGACGAAGAAGAAATTAAACTGTGGTTTACACGTAAAGGGCATCATCGTAATGCCAGTGTCATTTACATTACACAAAATTTATTTCAACAAAGTAAAGCCCATCGTACCATTAGTCTCAATGCTCATTACGTGGTCTTGTTTAAAAGTCCTCGAGATAAATCACAAGTGCAAGTTTTAGCCAAACAGTTAGGAACACCTTGGCTAACTCATGCGTACGATGATGCCACTCAAACGCCACACGCCTATTTACTCGTGGATTTAAAACCCACCACCCCTGATTATTTGCGATTTCGTACCGATTTGTTTCACGACTGGTGTCAAGACGGAGGACCTGTCGTGTACACGTCCTCCTCGTTGACATAACACTATGAAGCACTAAAAAAATCTATAAAAACCTTGGGTTACTTTGACCTGGTCTCATACATCGTCAACATGACGTCCCTTCAGTCTCATCTTCCGATCAAATTGATTCGTGCCTTGTACGGCATCAGTCGCGAAAAAAATCCACAAAGACGTGCTCACGTCTTAGAAGCCAGTCTCAAAGAAGTCTTACGATGGTTTACGGTGACAGCACGTCAAATACTGCAAGGCATCATTCACATTCCACATCAAACCAAACGCTTTTTTGACAGAAACAAAGTAGCCTTGACGCAACTGGCCAATCCTCGCATTGACACTCACACCAAAAAGCAAATCATATTGAAACCTGGAGGCAGTGGTTCTCTAGGAGGTGTCATCATTCGTTCCCTTTTAAAATGGGATCCCAATACTCCCAAAGTTCACCCCAAGAAGAAAACAAAAAAAGCCAAACAACCCCCTAAGAAAAAGAACAAGGGTACCAAGACCAAAGCACAGAAAAAGAAAAGTCCACAGAAAAAAGCGGTCACCCGCAAAAGAGGCACTTCGGCCAGGACACAACCTTACCTTCGTCAACCACGACCTGTAAGAAAAGATCTACAAGGACGTTTGGCAGGGACTACGTTGCCAGTAGCCTCAGGGGCTGCCACTTCTCCGTTGCTGGTGATGCCAGCCAAACCCAATTTGACACCCGTTTTTCCTAATTTGATGAAACATTGGAAATCTGCGTCTCCCAAAACGTCTCCTCCACCGGAGACACCCTCGTCCACCTTAGCGTCAGTAGCAGCTGCTCATAAAGTACCTGCCCCCAAAGTCAAAGTCCAAGAAAGATCTGGCATGTTAAAGAGTTTACTAGATTTGTCCAAACAAGAACTGTCCCGATTGAGTCCATTGCGAACTCCTTCACGACGTGTGTTACCTGCCATGAAGTTGATACGACGCAAAGATAATCAGTGGCGACGCATTCCAGTATAAAAATATGACTTGAAAACCACGACGTCAATCAGTATTTTTTTCTGTACCACTGATGAACACTCAAGGATGCCTCCTCAAAAACGTGCACACCATCACCCTCGACGTTCTACCGTCCAAAAAGGAAAAGGAAAAAGACAATCTCGTCATCCTACCAAACGCTCAAAAACCAAACAACGACGTCCTCCCGTAAAAAGACACAGTCATCCAAAGAAAAAGAGAAGTCATCAAAGGGGAGGCATATTTATTGGTCTTATTAAAGGTATGCAGAAACTAGACAAAGCAGCTAATAACCGAACTGGTATCTTTAGCCCTGCTTTTGAGGATTTAGCGAAGCATGCCGCTACTTTTTGGAGAAGCCAATAGAAAAAAGAAGATAAAAGAGGGTGTGTACCAATTCTTTGACATCAGTGTATTTCTGGAACGAACAAGCAAAGATGTCACCTCGCAAAAAACATTCTTATTCACCCCACAAAGGAAAGAAAAGGAAAGGACTACCTCCTCGTTTAGCCAAACACGGAGACGTGTTGTCCGTCCTGTCCAAAGCCTCTCCGCCCATGCGAAAACAAATCATTAAAACAGCCTCCAAAGATGTCATCGATACCGTGTGTGAATGTTGTTTGAATGTTTTGAAAGGCACGATACCTTTGTCTCCACACCAGAAAAAATGCTTCGCCAAACATCGACACGTTCTTCGTCAAATGGTCCAAAAGAAAATATCCGTCCGTCAAAAGAAAAAGATGTTGGTGCAACGCGGAGGATTTTTACCCATTCTTGCTCCTATGTTGACAAGCTTAATACCAGGTTTGATACAAGGGATGACCCAAGGGTTAACTCAAGGGATGGGTAGAAGATAAAAGGGCCCTATGGAGCACCACAATCTCAGACATAACCTTTGAAAGCCCATGGAAGGACGAAAACTAACTTTGGTTCCTTACAAACGATGGATGGAATACCATCATTGGCAAGAACAACGATCCCCCCATTTACCACCCAATCCCAATTTGGCTGAGATGTCGCAATTACAACACGAATTGCAATCCTTGATCCATCGCCACGATTTATCCGAAACCGAAAAATCACAAAAGTACGGTCAACTCTTGAAACGGCTACAACTCTTTCATCAGAAAGCTGTGGAACAAACAGCTCAACCCACTTTGTCCGATTTTAAGGCTCTAATGAATAACCCGTCACCCTCACCCTCACCCTCTACAGCAGTTAAAACAGACGTTACCCCACCATTACCCAAGGAAGAAGAACCCCATGATCTCTTTCAAACACCTACTGCTACTCCCATTCCGAGTAAGATTGCTGCTTCCTTGTTGACCCCTTCCCCCACTCCCCCACGAGAAGAACTCAAAACTTGGGTTAAAAAGATGATGGCTACTCCTTCTTCGACAGATGTGAAAAAGAAAGAAAGGAAACCAGAAGTGAGAAAAGAAAAGAAGGCCAAAGAAGCTATCCCATTACCTCCGCCACCACCATTACCCTCGACGTCAACTCCTGTGGCACATCGGACACGTAAAACCGTTTCCAAACAACCCGCATTTCGTCCCACCCAAAGCAATATCCTCGAAGAGTGGGTCCCTTATTAACGAAAACCATGGAGAAGGTCTTAGCCAGCATTTACTACGATCCAGCTCACCCTGCAGGTTACGGAGGCATTCAGAAATTGTATCGTGCTGCCAAAACTCGCCTGAAAAAGCTCCGTTTACCAGCAGTACAACGATGGTTACAAGAACAAGCGACGTACACTTTACACAAACTCATTCGACGAAAATTTCACAGAAGTCGCACTCAAGTGGAAGGCATCGATCATCAATGGCAATCCGATTTAGCTGATGTCTCTCATTTAGCCACCTACAATCGTGGCTACAAATATTTGTTTTGTGTCATCGACGTCTTTTCTAAATTTGCCTGGGTCGTACCATTGACATCCAAATCGAGCGGAGAGTTAGTACGAGCTTTGCAACTGGTGTTGAAACAAAGTGGTCGTCACCCTCTTCGATGGCAAACCGACAAAGGCACCGAATTTCTGAACCAAGCTTTTCAACGAGAATTAAAAAAACGTGACATTCATTTTTTCACCACCGAAAATCCTGAAACCAAAGCCAGTATCGTGGAACGTTTTCAACGTACCTTGAAAGAACGCATGTGGAAATATTTTACACATCAACACACTCTCAAGTACATCGACGTCTTACCACACTTAGTCCAAGCCTACAATCAATCTTACCATAGAAGCATTGGACGTTCCCCACAAGAGGTGACACCTGACAACGAAGTCACTGTTTTTGAGCGTCTGTTTGGTACGTCCCGGACGAGGGCTGTCCCCAAGAAAGGTAGAGAAGTGTTAACCCCGGGAGATTGGGTACGCATTGGCAAAACCAAACGCACTTTCGACAAAGGTTACTTACCCAACTGGACCACCGAATTGTTTCGTGTTACTGGACGAGTGCGCGATCGTCATCCTACCGTCTATAAATTGGAAGACATGAACGGAGAAGTATTAAAAGGAACATTTTACTTGCCTGAGTTACAACGTGTTACCAAAAAAGAAGACGACGTGTACGACATTGAAAGCATTCTCGAACGAAGAACCCGTAAAGTAGGAAAACGTCGTGTCAAAGAAGTCAAAGTACGTTGGAAAGGATATCCTCCTAGTTTTGATTCTTGGATTGACGCTTCGCAAGTCATCGACTATAAAAAGAAGTGACCATCATGCCCTTCAATACAGCTTCAGCAACCACAGTGACTACTCCTTCACCCACGTCATCTCTGCAAGATTTACAAAAGCAACCCTTGTGGGTGTGGTGTGGAGAACGTGTCCCTAAAACGCAAATCGTTTTTTTCTGTCAAATCTTTGTGGTATATTGTGTCATTGGTGCAGCCATTGCTAATTTGAGTTTGCAACAAGGAGACAAACAATTGTGGACCATTTTACTCAGCAGTTGCATCGGGTATCTTCTTCCCAATCCTTCCCTGAAATACTCTTACAACGGGAACAACAGTAACAATATTGGGAGTCTGGCGGCCAACGTTAGTCCTTCTCCTGACAGTCACCCTTCCAATCACAATCCTCTTTTAGACACTCCTTTAACCTCGAGTGACTCCTCGGACAGAAGAACATTGGAAATATGAACAACACTATTAACCAATTTTACTTAACGTTACCCAGTGACAGTTCCATGGAGGTGTTTCCTAACAACACATTGTGTTGTTACACGTCTAAATTACCTCAAGCCATGCATTTGGATCAAGATGATCATTGGGAAGCAGCTTTAGTGGAAATAATACACCCGACACAAATCAAAAACATCGTCGAAAATCAAAACTTTTTCACAGTTGAAGTGTACGACAAGCCATTGCAACTAGCCTTAGATGAACGAGGCATCACTGGCATTGACAACAAGAAATCAGATGGACCCGCAACTAAACAACTGTCCACTCATGTGTTGACCATTCCTGCAGGCTACTATTTTAGCGGTCAACATTTAGTGACTACGATTGCAAGCAGGTTCAATGTTGTGTTTGGTAAACCCCTGGACAAAATCAAAGAAAGTGTTACCTTTGAGTACATTAAAGTGGCTCGCCGCTTCATGATCAAATTTTCAGAGAAGAAAATAATAGCCATTACCTTTTGTCCTGAATTGTTTGATATCTTAGGTGGAGACCTCAAGATGCTCCCGAACAAAAAAGAAATACCAGGCATATCCAGTAACTTGGATTTTACCAAATATTTTCGATCCCCTGTAGAAATGAACCAAGGACTCAATTTGATGTTTGTGTACTCCGATGTAGTGGAGTACAACGTGGTAGGACACACCTCTGTACCGTTACTACGTGTCATTCCTTTCAAAGTGGATACCACTACCGCTGACGAGGAAGGTGGAAATACCTATCACGTTCACCGTGAATTTGTACATCCTCATTATTTACCCGTCAGTAAGTCGTATTTCGACAGTGTCAACATTACTATAAAAGGAGAACTAGGTCAAAATATTCCATTTACCAAAGGGAAAGTCACAGTGAAACTCCATTTTCAAAAACGATTCTCCAACAACTGAAAAAGTGATGTATCCTGTGTACCAAGGAGTCACTCGACAACGAGGACATGGTTTAGGAGATATGTTTAAATCAGCCTTTCGTTCCGTAGTCCCCGTTTTAAAACCAATGGTGACACGAGGATTGCACACCTTAAAAGATGCCGCATTGACTCACGGCAAAGATTTTCTTTACAATGTTCTCATTGACAAACAAAACCCAAAAGAAGCTTTTTTGAGAGCAGGCAAAATTGCCTTGCTTCAAACGGGTAAAGAAATTTTGGGTCGACGAGAAAGTCCTATAAATGCTCTGAACGGTACCACGTCTGACATTCCTACTTCCCTGACGACACAGCAAGGACAAGGTAGAAAGCGTCGACGAAGGCACCCTTTCAAAAGTCTCCGTACCTCTAAAGTGAGAAAGACAAAGAAAAAAAGAACCGCTCGAGACTTAGACATTTTTGATTATTAAAAGTGAAGAAAAAAAACCTAAAGAAAAAATGATGCACCAAGAATCTTGTGCCTGTTCCAAGTCGGAACTGGATCTCTTTGCCATGCCACCCACGATGATGACCATGCAAGAAGCTCAATGGGTCGAATTTCATCCCGTCTCCTCTTTGACGGATTCAGCTCCCATCGAGTTTGAAATCAAAGGACAACCCGAAGATTACATCGATCTCAACAACAGTTACTTGTATTTGAAACTGAAAGTAAGCAAAACAGACAACACCAATCCAGAAGCCAATGCTAGAGTAGCTCCTGTCAACAATTTCATGCATTCCTTGTTCAGCGATGTGGATTTGTACATGAATAACAAACTGATCAGCAGTAGCATGGATACTTACCCTTACCGAGCGTACCTCGAAAATCTCTTGACGTACGGAAAAGAAGCCAAGAACACTCATCTAGATGCTTGCGTGGTATGGAAACCTGACACAGCAGATAAGTTTAACGACACAGACTTGCCCGCAGCCGCTGTGGGTGACAATCCTGCCAATCCTCACAATGTAGGTTTTAACGACCGTCGAAAGAAAATTCTGCAAGGCCGTAGTTTAGAACTGTTCGATCGTTTACATTTGGACATGTGGTTTCAAGAAAAGTATTTGCTGAACGGAGTAGATATCCGCTTGAGACTGAATCGTAGTAGTGCTGCTTTCCATTTGATGGCTCATACCAACGAATACAAAACCATTATCCAAGAAGCCAGGTTATACGTGCGTCGTGTGGAAGTGTTACCTAAAGTGGGAAATGATATCAGTCACACTTTGAGCAGAACGACAGCCAAGTATCCGATACGACGCGTGGAAGTCAAAACTTTCACCATTGCCGCTGGACTCCGATCTAAGATCGAAGATCATCTGTTCCAAGGACAGTTACCCAAACGTTTATTCATTGGTATCGTCAGCAATGCAGCCCTCAATGGTGCCCACGATGAAAATCCTTTCCAGTTTAAGCACTGCAGAGTATCCAAAATTGAAGTCAGTCGCGATGGCAAAACTTTGTGTACCAGACCCTTCGAACCTGACTTTGGCGAACAGAAAAATTACTTGAGGTCGTACTTGTCGCTGTACGAAGCCACAGGACAGTTAGGAACCAACACCAGTCACGGTATTTCCTACGACGACTATGCAAGAGGTTACACGTTGTGGGCTTTTGATTTCACTCCAGACCAAGGCAGCGACGAGGGACATTTCCACCCTATAAAATCTGGGCAACTGCGTGTGGAACTTCAGTTTGCAGCACCTCTTCCCGAAACGGTGAATATCATTCTGTATGCTGAATTCGATAATACCATAGAAATTAACAGTTTGAGAGAAGTCATTCTAGACTATTAGACATTATGGAAGACCCTTGTCCTTCTTTGAATAGTGGAGAATCCATGGAATGGGAGGTTACAGAAAAAGCAGAACCCCAAGACCAAAAAGAAGAAGTAGTGATCATGCAATCCAGACGGCCAGAACAGGAACAACAGTTAGTGGCTTGTTTTGCACAACACTTGGAAGATAAAATGAGGGACCTGATTAAAAAAGATTGTTATGGATGTCAAATCGATCATCCCAGTCAAATTCAACACGATAAATGTATGATGATGAGTCAAGAAGAAAAATTGGATGATTATCTGAACGAAGCTTGGAGTCTCATCTCCGAAGAAGACGTGTTACTTCAGTGGTATAAAGGCTTACGTGATCATTCCTCTCCTCCATTGTTTGCTCGAGAAATCGATCGCATCGAAGCTCTCTTGGCCAAAAGTAAAGAGACGAAGCAAACCATCAGTTACTTGTCAGACCGTTTCAAACAAAAAGTCTGGATTGAATTGATGACTTATCATCACCTGTGAAGAAAGGAGATAAAAACACAAGGCTACACAACAAAAAATGGATACCTGGGAACTTTATTATCTTTTGAACCGTAGTTCGTACACTGCTTCTTGGAATCCTGTCGTGTGTGCTAAAGATGAACTACCTCATCGCAAACCTCAAGAGAATCAAGCTTATGTCATCAACACAGATGACAGTCATCTTCCAGGAACTCACTGGGTAGCTGTCTACTTTCCTCAAGAGGGTTGTGCGGAGTATTTTGATTCGTATGGATTGCCTCCTTTCGAAGATGATATCATTGACTTTATGAGAAGAAATGCTCAGACGACACGATTCAATAATGTGAAATTACAAAGCACAGATTCTATGGTGTGTGGACAATATTGTATCTATTATCTGCATCATCGCAGTCTTGGATATTCTTTAGAACATTTAGTGACTTATTTTGATCGTCATTCGTTTCGAAACGATGACAAAGTAGATCGATGGTTTTGTGACCATTATGGTTATCTGTTGTCTTTAGCTAGGAAACGTAGTGTACATCAATCGCCCAATGATTTCCAACAGTGGAAATCTCAATTTAATTCACAACGTTGTCAACCATGTCAAAGATAATGTATTGGTGTTATGGAAGAAAAAAATGTTTGTTCTTTGAAATAATGTTTGTTCTTTGAAATAATGTTTGTTATTTGAATAAAAATGTTTTGTTTTGAAAACCAATGCGTCTGTCGTTTGTTTTACATTTGTATTCATATAAATGCTCTTTGACTTTTCTTTCTATCCCTCACATCAAACTATCTAAACGTTTCAAAACCCTAAACCGCAGAGGGGTGTTTTCTATCACGTCCGCGCTTGAACCATATAAAGCAGGGGTAGTCTCCAGTCTGGCCATCCATTGTTTGACTCATCCTCCTACGAAGATGTGCTCAAGACTAGCTAAGCTGAACGAAGCTTATGTCACTCTGCATCGTATCAGACACAATCTGATGCCAAAGCCTGAAGAGATTGAGAATGTAAGAATGCTACAAGTAACGGAAGACCTCATAGAAGAACTCTTCAGAGAGGAAATTCAAAAAGAGAAAGAAGAATGGACTGAGAAGTATCGACTTCAAAAGCAGCAGAGAGAGCAGAGAGAACAGCATCAGCAACAACATCAGCAGGAACCAGACAGAAGTTTTGTCGACTGTCGTGTGGACACAAAAGAGTTCTCTTTCTCTTTCCGAAGAAGCAGACCCTATCGTGTAGCCAAACGAGGACGCAATCTTAGACGATAAAAGATTGTCATCCTTCCTCGTACACACAAACACAAAAAAACAGCCCTTTTCAGGGCTACCCAATATTCTCGAAAAGAATTAATTATTCAATTTGCTTATGGTATGTGAGGAAGTTAGAAAAAAATAGAAGTGAGTCTATAATCACTGTCTCTTTTAACTTTTGTTTTGAAGTGCGTCTATAAGCACAACGTATTTTTTCAAAATAACTTGTTCAATGTATAATTAATAGGAGTCAAGTATAAAAGTGAGTGAGTGTTTTATTTTAAAAGTCAGCTTGTTTTGTTTTTTTTGGTAATGATAGGGATAATGTAAGTTTCTTGGATCTAGGGGGTGTTTTCCATCACGTCCGCGTGTTTTGGTAATGATAAGGATACTGTAAGATTTTGGAACGTAAAGGGGTGTTTTCCATCACGTCCGCGCTTGAACTATATATAAAAAAGCACTCGTCAGTCTGGCTACCTATCGTTGACGCATCAACACAAAAGATGAGTAGAGTTCAAAAGCTAAGAGAGCTTCAGATGCACTTGGAGAATGCGAGGCGTCTCCTGGACGAACTGGCAATGGAGGCCTTAGAAGAACAGACTAGGATTGAAAAAGAAGAGGAGGAAAGAAAAAGGAAAGAAGAGGAGGAGAAGAGAAGACCTATCTTGCCTCACCGTATGATGAGACAAACAAGTCAAGTTACTCCTATGGTGAGGACGCCTTCACCACCAGAACCAGTTCGTCCACTACAGACACAAGCCCCACCGCAACAAACACAACCTCAACCGCAACAACCACAGCCTCAGCCGCAACAACGACAGTTGCGGAATAGGCGAAGATATGAAGAGGCTTTCACTATCCCTCAAACAGAAGACTGGGATAGTGAAGCCACTCATTCTCCCTCTGCACTCCCAATCACAAGAGTGAATTGGGAGAATGATTGGAGTAGGAGATGTGTGTGTGGGGCTAGACCTGGGAGATGCCAGCATTAACCAGGTGCAATTTGAAGTTTTAAAAACAGCCCTTCTCAGGGCTACCCAAATAACTAGAAAAGAATACTATGTCAATTGCCAATGAGTATGAGAGAGGAGTAGTGTGATTATAAACACTGACTCTGTTTAGATGGTATATGTTGTGATTTTGGATAGTATATGATAGGGTGTGTTTTGGCTGCTTCCCCGTGTGTGTGGTTAGTATAGGGTGTGATTTTGGATAGTATATGATAGGGTGTGTTTTGGCTGCTTCCCCGTGTGTGTGTGGTTAGTATAGGGTGTGATTTTGGATAGTATATAGTAAGGTTTGTTTTGGCTGCTTCCCCGTGTGTGTGGTTAGTATAGGGTGTGATTTTGGATAGTATATAGTAGGGTGTGTTTTGGCTGCTTCCCCGTGTGTGTGTGGTTAGTATAGGGTGTGATTTTGGATAGTATATAGTAGGGTTTGTTTTGGCTGCTTCCCCGTGTGTGTGTGGTTAGTATAGGGTGTGATTTTGGATAGTATATAGTAGGGTTTGTTTTGGCTGCTTCCCCGTGTGTGTGGTTAGTATAGGGTGTGATTTTGGATAGTAAATGATAGGGTTTGTGGATAGTATCTAATATGACAAGTGAATGTAGGGGGTGTTTACTTTCACGTCCGTGCTTAAGATATATATACTCAAAGTGACTGACATTAGAACCATTCCACGGAATAACCATAGAAGATGGCAAAAGCATCAAGTTTATTCAACAATTTAAGACACAGCTATTTCTGGATATTAGACGGGGAATATGAAGTGGAAAAACTACATCATAAATGGAAGATTGCGAAGAGTTTGGACTTTGCAAAAAGACTGAAAATAGCCAGGGAGCTCTTAGGAGGAATGCTAGAAGAAGAAGCCAAAAAGTTACGAGGCTGCATTAATCCACCCTATGTTAGAGTGGGGACATTGAAGCAAGTAATAGATATTGTCGAAAACGTCAAGTGTTTTTTGGATAATATCTTGACAGAGTACCCCCATGTCCAAAAGGGTTTGGACCCGCTCAAGAAAGCTGAAGAACTGATGAGAAAGGAACTATTAGAAGAAGTGAAGAAGATAAAAGATAACTGGAGTAAGGAGAGAAAGGAAAGAAAGGACAATGAAAACCAAAAAAAGAAAGAGGACTTTGAAAGATTAAATAACAATTGGATAAAGATACAAGAGAAGTTTAGAGCTATGGGGCATCCTGACTGGATTCCCGACGAAAAGAAGAAGGGAATTTTTGGTAAAATCAAAAGGTGGTGGAACAAAGGCAGAAAATAAAAGAAGAAGAAATATCCAAAGGCCCTTTTCAGGGCCACTCATAAGTCTCGAAAAGATAGTAGCTTTCATTGCCACCCTTTTTTTCCCTTGTCCCTAGACAGTTTCCCTATACCCATACAAATCATATTCCCCATGTTCCATGTCCCTTGAGGCTAAATAGGCCCAAATAGTTCCCATGTTCAATTCCCCTTGACGCTAGATAGGCCCACCATGTTCAATTTCCCTTGACGCTAGATAGGCCCACCATGTTCAATTTCCCTTGACGCTAGATAGGCCCAAATAGTTCCCATGTTAAATTCCCCTTGACGCTAGATAGGCCCACCATGTTAAATTCCCCTTGACGCTAGATTAGCCCAAGCTGTTTTTGACTGGATTTTCCCTTGACGCTAGAGTGCCCCATATTACTACTCATGCGATATGTCAGACTATTATGCACAGAGCATTGAAAAGATGTGACATTTGTCCATTAGGCTATAGAACTGAAATACATTACTTTGGACTGTTTCTGTCAACAGTTCAATCAAGTAATTAGGTCAGGTTTATAGATAGTCTTACGAAAATAAATGTAACAATGTCAATAATTCGCAAGCGATATTAAGCCAACAAAACTGATCTTGAAAAAAAGTTCAACATTTTATAAAAACCAAGCTATTATGTGGAAAGAAACAACAATGAATCAGGTGTAATGTGTTTACAATGTCTTGTTTATGGGGAAAAATTATTAAAGAATTTAGAAACACACTATGAGCCAAGGATTTACTTGAGAATCAGTCTAGCTGCAAGTTGACACATTGGTTAGCAGACAATTTTGTGTGGGGCAACTTCTTACAAAATTGAAAACTTGGATTAAAATGCAGAAATCTTTAAAAGTAACATATAAATTTCCATCTTTTGCATAATGTATTTATTTGTATGATTCTAAAAGATGCATAGCAAATAGGATTTTCGAGGTTACAGGTTTAAGATCATGGCATGGGTCTTCATGCTGACATTTAGAAATCACATTTATATAAGCATTTATAGTCAAAATGTGGGATATTTAATACAACTTTTATATAAGCATTTATAGTCAAAATGTGGGATATTTAATACAACTTTTATTAATTAAAGTATAACCGTTCTTTCTTGATACAAAATGGATTTTTGACTCAAAATAACATGTGATCCAACATTTACAGAAATGAAGTCTCATTGCACAGAAATACCACACACAGAATTGGCCATCATGGTGGTGTATCTGATATGACAAAGCTGTCTAAATTTAAATCTTCTTTATGTTAAGTAAATATACATAAGTGCACACATAAAATAAGTGAATGCAAACAGTATTTCTAGCATTTTTGAAGAAAAATACAACAAAATTACATACGTAAAAGCATCTAACTTACTGCCCATAATTATGTATGTAATATTTATGTATCAATTTACATTTACCAAGTCAATTTCAACCCCTTTTTTACATTTATACGTTGCAGTAAAAGCCCCATATCAATATTATCTTCCATTTAGAACGATTAGTGCCAAGATTTTTTGCATGTCCTAGTGGCACCATATTTACTCTGGACCAACTAGACCTTGGAATAAACATGAATGCAAAGTTTCATGTCAATCCTTCAAGTGATTTAGGAGTAACAGTAATAACAAACTTGTTCTAGCAGATATATGAATGACAGGCTGTCTTCTGGTCTATAAAAATGAATAGAGAGCTAAAAAGGTGTTATACAAAAGTTCATGCTTAGCACAATTTGTTCATTTTAAAATTAAGCATGATATCCAGTTGAAAAGTGAATTCATTTGTTGAAATATTCATTCAATTATAGAAAATTAGGAATACTTCGGGATTTGGATAACTAACCTAAAGATCAATAAGAAAATAAATTTATAGCATGCCTATTTTACTTTTTCTCCCCAGTGTAATCTAAAATGAATTTCTTTTTTAATTTGCATACACCTTATTTTTGAGTAAACATCCCTTGCAAAAATGCTGACCATTCTACATGTCAGCAAACATCAAACTTGGTGAAGATAAAACTGTAGATATGATGATAACGACTTGCATGAAAACATTTTATGAATGCATGGGTTGGCGTCTGTACACATATGTATCGTCCTGTCCTGTTTTAATACTAATGTCATAAACACACAGTTCTGGAGAGAAAATGGCTCAAAAATATCATGACCACATCTGCTTTTGCTGGTCAACAATAATTTATAAGAAAGACAAAGTCAAAAAACCTTATTACTGTCAGCTGTGAATTGAAACAAAGATAAATACCATGAAAAAATACATCTAATTTTCCCTTTTTTCCAATTAGTAAGTCCTAACAAACTTTCTCTGACAGTGAATCAACTACCTGCCATAGTTTAGTCATTAAGTCCGCTACTAAGCTGGTGACAGCAATTTGAATCACAGTAACTATCTGTATTAGTAACTCTGTTCTGAACTGTGGACTCTTATCACATTTCATGTAGAGAGGTCAATACTTAATTCTGAGATTATTCTATGCTGTTATAATTGGTAAATATTAACAAGAAAAACAGACTTTTTACCATATATTTTATAGAACAATCAGGATTCTAGAACGTTTTATTATATATCAAATTATAAGCATATTCTGATTTGAATTAAGTAAATTTATGTAACAGTAATTTCTTTTATTATCCTTTATATGAATCTTGATATTTAACTTCTTTTCACTTTTTTAATTTTCTTAATGTGTAGATAATGATAGAAATTAATTCAAGTTCCAAAACAGAACATGCTAGAGAGTTTTCAAGTTCCAAAAGGAACACATTCAAGAGAATTTTCAAGTTCAAAACATCACATTTAAGAGATTTTTCAAGTTCTAAAAGGAACACATTCAAGAGTTTTTAAGTTTCAAAAGAGCACATTTAAGAGAGTTTTTAAGTTCCAAAGTCGGAACTTATTCAAGACAGTTTCAAGCTTCAAAAGGAACACATTCATAACAGTTTCAAGTTCCAAAAAGAATACATTCAAGAGAGTTTTTAAGTTCCAAAACAATGCATTCAAGTTACCGATGTTCTGAATATTCATGCTGCCAACAATTTGTTAAAACAGTTCATAAGTTTATATGTAATATTTTTTGCTTAAAAGTAAACAATTTTTGTGATAATATCATCATAATTTGTCCCAAATTCGATCATTTTTGAATTTTTAGAAAAAAGGATCTAGCAACACCAAATACATGATAAGAAAACCTAAGGAATGCTAAATCGTGTGATTTTTTTCTATAAACGTGTGTTAATGAAACTGCAATGTAATAATTATATGTTCATTGTTAAGAGAATAATTCATGAAGTGTGTTATATCACACAAAGTTTCAGACAATGGTTGACCAGGTGTAAACTTGTCAAAAAAAGTTTGAAGGAATATATCACAGCCATTTGATATGCATGCTTTACTAAAACAACATCAATAAAATGAGAACTATCAGTAACAATGGAGAATATTTCTGAAACTGTGCATAAAATAGGAGGATATCAGGATATACAGTAAAACTTTGTTATGAATGACCTCTGCTATGAATTTACAACCACAACTGTAATCCATTAATCAATATTATTATATAAACAGAGTCATTAGTAGCCACCTACAGAATACAACAAAATGACCACATCTTTTGGCAATGTTCGCATTCTGACACTGATATAAATGACTGCATCACAATCACAGACAAGTACCACTGACTTTGCTTTAATCTTTTGTTACCATGATTCACGCAAATTGAAAATTACTCTAAAAAAACATTGCTATGAATGACTGAACTGCACGAAGAAAGACTAACGCTGCTGACCTTTATTTAATCCTTTGTAACCATGATGGTTTAAATAGAAAAGACATTCCATAGAAATAAAAATAAAAACTAGGTTGGCTACCAGTTTCCCCAATTTTACAGGAAATGCATTTAGTGTTGTTTGTTACAAACTGTAAGCCAGTCTAAAGTACATATCACTAACTGCCACTTTAGTGCCAAATTCATAAGAATGACCATTATGAATATTATTGTAACAGTCATGGACATATGTATTCAGTTTAAAAGATTTATACTGTTTAACATTTAGTGAAAACCCACAACATGCAGATAATATCATACTAAGAAATCTTTCTAATGGAATTCATTGTAGCAGTTTAATACACCATTTGTCTTTGATCCATTAAATGACCAGTTAAAAAATAAATCAGTGGAAAAACACTTTGCAATTTATATGCTAATACCATGTGATTTTCAAATATAAATATGATTCCTGCGTAATGATATATGTATTTCTTATTGTTATATAAAATTAATTTTAGACAAATGCATGCAATATTTTAACAAGAAATGTGAACAAAGAACACAGTATATACGGTAATTCTTTTCTTAAACAGCACTTAATTGTGACCTAAGAAACGAATCCTTTTGCACAAACCTGTTATCAGATACCACTTATCTTGAGAGACCACTTTTGTTGGCAGATGGGGCTATCAAAACAAGTCTCACTGTGTACAGCAATATGATCAAATAAAGCAACATCTGGATTTGCCAGAATGTATTTTGATCTAAATCTATTCCCCCCTCATGCAAGTTGATGAGAAAAAAATATGAAAAATCTGAACTAGTAAGCTTATGTGCATGCTGGCATGAACAACAGAATTTCATACTAACAATGTCTCCATTTTGACATTAGCAACTGATACAAGAAACAGACAAGATGATCAAGTCAGTTACATCCCCAGTGCTGCAAAATGTCTGTAAGTAGACACAAGGATGCAAAATGTCTGTAAGTAGACACAAAAGATGCAAAATGTCTGTAAGTAGATACAAGGATCTTTCAAAGATTTAATGTACAGGATGTCTGTTAGGTAGACACAATAATCTTTCAAAGATTTGATGTACATGAAATAATATCTTTAAGTAGACACAAGGATCTTTCAAATTAATGTACAGGAAGTAGGTCTGTAAGTAGACAGAACAATCTTTCAAAGATTTAATGTACAGGAGTTATGTCTGTAAGTAGACACAAGGATCTTTCAAATTAATGTACAGGAAGTAGGTCTGTAAGTAGACAGAACAATCTTTCAAAGATTTAATGTACAGGAGTTATGTCTGTAAGTAGACACAAGGATCTTTCAAATTCATGTACAGGAAATTTGTAAGTAGACACAAGGATCTTTCAAAGATTTAATGTACAGGAAGTATGTCTGTAAGTAGACACAAGGATCTTTCAAAGATTTTGATGTATATGAAATAATTTCTTTAAGTAGACACAAGGATCTTTCAAAGTCATATATAGGAAGTACATCTGTAAGTAGACACACGGATATTTCAAAGATTTCATGTACTGGAAGTTCATGTTTACAAAGTATAATAAAATCTGTGTGTGTGTGTGTGTGTGTGTGTGTGTGTGTGTGTCTGTCTGTGCATACTTGCTTAATTTGGATCAATGTGTAAAGTTTCATAAAAATATCTAGAACTGATTTGCTCCAGAAACAAAAGTGTGAAGGATAGATGGATGGTTGGATAACAGACAATTGGGTCAAAATGTTTAAAATATAGAAACTGAAGACTGCACAAAAAGGATAGATGGATGGTTGGATAACAGACAACAAGGTCAGAATGTTTAAAATACAGAAACGGAAGACTACAAAAAGGATAGATGGATGGTTGGATAACAGACAATTGGGTCAAAATGTTTAAAATACAGAAACTGAAGACACATTTAAAAATACTAGTGCAATATGTGTACCAAATTTTAGAGCAATCTTGATTATTTATTAATTAATTAATTAATTAATTATTTTTGAGATTTTCATCTTGAAAAAAACTATGGATAATCAATTGATGTTTGCATGTAAAATGGACAAAAATATTTTAAAAAATTGAAACAGAAAAACTGTGAACTACTAGAAGACTAGTATTTCTATCATAGAGATATCTTAAATGTCTCAAAAACTGTAGTTAGCTAATCGATGGATGCATGGGCAGAAAAAAGGCAAAACATTACAAATACTAAAACTGAAGAATTGTGTGTGTGTGTGATTTGGATTTTTAAAGTAGCTTTAACAATTTTAGTCATCTGAGGTGAACACTCTAACCACTAGGCCACCGGAGCAGTGAAGAATTATAAATAACAAATGGTACATACTGAGATGAAAACTAATGTATATCAACTTGTGTAGTGTTCGGTAATTTGATTGAACACAGTCCACCAAAAGCTAAAAGAACTGAAACCATTATTATCGGTATAGAACAATGAATATCCACAAGTTGACCAAACACCACATTGCCGAGAATTGCTGCAATCCGAGCAATACCTGTCATCACACCAAAGGCTGTTGATCTAAAACAGAAAATTAAAGTCAATATAAAAATTAAATATAAAAATTAAAAATATTCAATTTAACTTCACACATTTTACAAGTTGTAACCACATGGAATCCTGACGGTGCAGTCTCTGCAGATGTACTTTTATTGTTTTTATTTTTCTTGAGAAAATTACTGAGTCAAGAAAATAAATCAGTGATTCTTTATGGAGAACCATTAAAAGTGAAACAAGGAATATGACTCTTTACTGATAGCCACACTCAAAATATGAAAAACAGTTTTAGCCATCTTGGGTAAAATAAGAAAGGACTGAAGAAGGCCCATTGTTACATTATGCACAAAAGACCAATTTTATTGTTAACATTCACGCTTAATAAGGAAACACTTATTTAATGGAGTTTATAACTTTAAGCATCGTTTTCAATGTGTAAAACATTCTTTGCTAGATTTCAAGAATATGTACTAATAAATATTATAATACGGTATCACAAATTTTGCCTCTAACATTATCATACATACATGCAATATGAAACATTGTAATAAATAAATATGAAACAATGTAATAAATATGAAACATTGTAATAAATAAATATGAAAATTGTTCGACATATCTCATTCATGAGTGTATACAACCACTAAAAGTTTTGCATGAAATAAAACTTGACGAATAGTGAGTATCGTGTTCATGTAAATACACCCCTGATTCTCCTGAATTCCATACCTTGATGATAGAGGAAAATCTATAATAAAACCAAGAGGACCAAGTGACCCTGATATCACTCAGTTAGCAGTTGTTATATATCAGCCTGTGAATGCAAATTCACACCCAATAAGGTCCTTACAAATGGAAGCTACAGTAGCTCATTGTTTAAGGTGTTGGAGTCATGACCAGAAGGTTGAAGTTTCTATTCTATGATCTGCCAGAATTCTCATTAATATTTGTCAGGGATCCTGATTATAATTAATATTTGTCAGGGATCCTGATTATAATTAATATTTGTCATGGATCCTGATTATAATTAATATTTGTCAGGGATCCTGATTATAATTAATGTTTGTCAGGGATCCTGATTATAATTGATGTTTGTCAGGGATCCTGATTATAATTGATGTTTGTCAGGGATCCTGATTATAATTAATGTTTGTCAGGGATCTTGATTATAATTAATGTTTGTCAGGGATCCTGATTATAACTGAACTCATCCGAGATCTTGATGATGCAAGCTTAGATACACAATTTTATCAAAATATTTTCCGAATTATGGCCTCTGGAATGTTCATAAGCTCAGTCAATTATAAATGATTTCACCTCATTAACTGACTTGATCAAATCTCAGTAAGTTATATATGATTTCACCTCATTAACTGACTTCTCAGACAATTATATATGATTTAACCTCATTAACTGGCTTGATCAAAATCTCAGTCAATTATAAATGGTTTCACCTCATTAACTCATTTGGCCCCGATCCTGTCAATGCTAGTAATTTGGTTTCTGCATTCAACGGCCGATCCCATCATAGCTTGATGTTTCTGTACTGTTTTCAATGGCCAATCACGTCTTTGGTCGATTTGAATGTGTGGTAGATACAACATCTCTAACTGGTTACAAATGGGGCTTTTCCAAGAATCAGACCAATATTGACTAATCAGAAATGATTTTACTTTCCTTTGTGTAAACTTGAATGGTTAAGAAATCAAGAGTTACTAGTTGAGAGCAGTTTCACTACTCGTGTTCTGTTCTTGAAAATTTGTAAATGATGGCAGACATATGACTGGATGACAATGAGAGCGAAAATGAGTTTCTCCGGTTTAATCTCGAAAATAATGAGGAAGCAGAGGAAAAATATGTTCGGCAGTTGGATAATCTGCAAGATTTTGAATCAGACATTCAAGTTTCTGAGAATGAATCATCAGAAGAAGAGTATGCTGATAGCGATGATGATAGAGTTCTTGCAGATCTAGCAGATAGTAGCGATCATGTTAATTTCGTAAATAGTGTATAAAAAAAAGTTGTGAAAGACTTGGACAAATTGTAAAAAGAATACATCACTGTGTAGACAAAACCATTTGGAATAATTGGTGAAAACTTTGTGGATTTTTATTGGATAAAAGAAGAGAAATTAAGGTAAGAATAAATGCATGTGCATGATATTTACAAAATTGTCTAAACAGGTAAAACTATATGGGGCACACACACCTAAACACAGCTTAGTGCTACTGGGGCAGAGCAACAATATAGCTTTTAACAGTGATGGGGCTGAATGAGTTAATAGGCTTGATCAAAATCTCAGTCTAATAAGCTCTTTTAAAAGAATACACCACCTTGCGATGGAAGCTGCCTAAATATCAGAGGTACTTCTGTCAGGTAGAAAGGGATAGTTTTTACAATTTCTTCTCCTTTTTGATTGACCTAAATAGAAATGTAAGGCTCTGACTAGACACAGGAGTCTATTGGGATCATCACAATGAAATTTATCCCTGTATACAAGTTTTGAGAAGGAATTAACACCAGGTGATTTAAGGAATTCCAGCCAAGTCAGGAGTCTCTAAGTATGGCAAGTCACAGATCTTTGTATATCAACCAGTTGTCAAAAGCCCTCCGCTGTGACCTTAAATGAGCTGCTGTTAATCCATTAATCATTCCCCACACACATTAACCATGCCCAAAATTTTAACTCATGTGGAAAGGGACAGCAGTGATTACACTAATCAGCTGTCTAGGACTCTAAAAGACAGGTAATTTAAAGGTGGAAAAATTATTTAGATTACACTGCATACTATTCGATATTTCTAACTGTGCTAAATTTCAGTGTAAAATTTGTTCATAAAAAAAAAATCACTGGACAACTTGATATTTACTGAAAACTGGATTCAAAAAATAGCCCAAAAAAAGTAATAAGTTGAGTCCATTACATAGAAGATCACCTGATTAACATACAAGGTTATCTCTCATTATGGAAATCATGCAAGATCTTGATTAAATAAGCCTATATTCCAAGTTTGATCAAAATCTGATGAGAAATATGGCTCCAGAATGGTAACAGTCCAGCAAATCAGATGCAAGGTCAACTTTTTAACAGGAACAGTGATCTCACTTATTATTGAATTAACTTATGATATAACTGGATCAGAACTATTGTTTCCAGATAGGTAACTAGCTCAGCCAATTAGATACAAGATTAGGTTTGATACTATTGACAAACCTATAATTCAAAATTTGATCAAAACTGAACAAAACACATGGCTTTCAGAGTTGTAGCAAGCAAATGTTGATTGATAGATGATGGATGGACACAGGTGAACTAAAAATGGTCAAGTAATGCCAGTATGTTGATGCTGCATTATACATATGTGATGTATGATACTTTGCTACATTATTCCCCCTCTCCACATACTCAACCTACTAATCAATGTTCCCCATATAATCTTACCAACCAATCATGTTCCCCCACATAATCTGACCAACCAATAATTTTTCTCCATGTATTCTGACTAATCAATCATCCTCATTCCTGTAACCTGAACTGCCTACCTCTACCTATGTATTTTGACCAACCAAGAATTCTTGACCCCCCCTCCTTTAAGTATTGTGATCTATCAATAATTTTCCCTTCTAGTGTTCTGATCTACCAATCAATATATACCATCTGGTATCACTGGTGATCTCACATGCAATCTAATTAAAAATAACCTCAAACATAGCAGAGTTCTACCAAGTACTAATAAAGATCCGATCCAAGTCATGAAAAAGGTCTACCAAGATATAATAAAGATCCAATCTCAGACATGGCTGAGGTCTACCAAGCAATAATAAAAGATCATGTTCTGCTGAAGTTTAAATTTTCAAGTCCACTAATTTATTCCAGCCAAACAGATTAAGTGTGTGTATCATGTTAGGAAGAGTCAACAACTGAGTTTTTTTTTTTTTGGAAGGGGGGAGGGGCAGTATTGAAAGGTAATATTATTGCACTGATAGTTCTCCTTACCTGATAGCTGTTGGGAAGAGTTCAGTCTGTAGAACGTCCAAAGCATTCCAACCCACTGTAGATACTGCCCCAAAGGCACAGGAAATAAGCAGATTTTGTACTTTGTTATGTATAATGGGGATGAAAAAAACACAAATACCTGATATCACCATACTTGAGGCTGAAACAGAAAAAAGTGAAGGCCTTTAAATAAGGTTATCAAAGAAATTTAAATTCTAATAGTCCCTTATAGGGACCTATGCTCTACTAGCTGAACGTCATTCATAGGAATCCACAATACGTTTGTTTCTTCTGTCCTTTTCTTCTACGTAACTGCTGCAAATAGAAACACATCTGAGATATTGTGAGAAACACAACTGTACCAAAATTGGAAATATAAATAATTTCTTACTTTTAAGTGCAATACATAATTATCTGTCATAGCCACTGACCTTGAATCAGACATTAAAAACAGAAGGTCACTGATTCATCTAACTCAGATATGACCTTTCATTCTGATGGAGAAGTTATAAGAGTTTCAATATGGCTGTTGAGGTGGCCATTATTGGATGAGAGATCAATGCGATTTTCATTTGGTGGCAACAAAATATCATAAAATCTTTTACTGAAAACTCCATGCTAAATATGACCATTCATTTAGGAGTTGTTTGAGTACAGTTTTATTGAGTTGACTTGTCTACAGAAGTACATTAGTAATCTGTCTCAAAACATGTTTTGAAGAAATTACATGTTGATTTAGATGATATCTGTTTTATATAATATTCTAAAAAGTCAACAAGCTGTTTACCTGCATCTGAGTTCAAAACCTAATTTTTTCCCAAAGACATTCGAGTGTGTTTCGATCAAGTGAAATTCGTATATTTAGGTTGTGGTAAATAATTATTTGTTGCTCTCATATGGAAAGTCTTTGAGCAGAATTATTTAAACTATTCACTGAAATTACAAAGTGCTCATTGACTTTAGTCTAAAACATTACTAATAGATTACTGAAGACTCATTCAAAGATATTATCACTTACATCATTGTGATACATCAAGACAGTGAAGACTACTGAAGTTCGTTTGGAACATTGTCTATTTTTGAACTTTGAAAGAACATTTAGGATTATTTGGGATTTAATTCACAATACTGTGTCTTTTTAATTTTCACTTTGTATTCTATGAGAAAAAGTTTTTTTATTATACTCATTTCTTTGGTTTCACTTTCTTTTCTGTTACCTAGTATAAGACCATGAGTCACAATACAAACATCACTATTCAGCAGATATTGATAGTGGAACATTAGATATAAGCGCCGGCATGGCAAACTGGTAAGAAAAAAGATCTGTCAAATAGTCAGCACAATAACAGTACTTTAAGCTGCAGAGGAAACTTCTTGTGCATTTGTGATCTGCATACAGATTTGTTCCATTAATTGCCAATTAATTAAATCTTAATATGAATGCAGCTTCTCCTTGGTTTCCAATTCACTGTTTGAATTGATTTGGTGCTTTGGCTTGATGTTTCATATTTGTGAGCTAAAATCATGCAATTCTCAATTGTGGGCCATGATTTTTTTTATTCTTGCAGGTGCTGCACATTTATTTTCTGGTATCTTTTCAAACCCAGAAAAAGAGATTGTCATCCAACCTTTCTCCCCTCCATGTACAATGCTAATACTTCCATTATGCTTCCATGTCTTGGTTTTTGACAATTTCAGTGTGCACCTGCCCTAAATTCTTTGCTAGACATTTAATTTACAGTGTTATAAGCGCATATGTCAAAATGGAATTTTCTGTCAACACATGCTGACTGATATTCAGGGCTTTCCATTCCAGTTACATACATTAAAGGACATTTTTTAAAGATAAAAACCACAATATGAATCAATATGTGTAGAATCTGTGAGTTTTGAAAAAGTTAAGTTTTGAAAGCTACTTAGGACTTCGAAAAAAAGAAAGCTGTAGCAAATGAAAATGGTCTGAATACAGTATACACATACATAAGTAAGCTTTCAGAGAGCCATATTGTATTAGTCAATGTGACTCATAAACAGTTTTTCAATTTTAATTACTACATACTTTCAATATGCTGCTTTGTCAGTGATGTTGTCATGTGATACTATTTGGTCGTATCTTTCAGTGTGTCAAATTATCTTTACTGATGTAATATTTATAGATAGTGTTTCTATATTCTGTGTTTTATTATGCTTTAACCAAATTTCATTTCTGTAACTAAATTTCCTTGTTTCCCAATTTCAAACTAGGTCACAATGATTTCTGAATCAAACATTTAAACATTGAGAAAAAAATAATTCATGTAAATCTATTGGCTACATTCATTAAGAATCATTCATTCATTCACTGCCCGTCACTCCTATCAGGGTATGGGCCGCCAACTACAGATCTCCAGAGTCCTCTGTCCTGGGCCATTTTTTCTAGCTGGTTCCAGGTGTAGCCCATCTTGGTGGTGTCAGCCTGGAGGTTGCGTCGCCAGGTGTTTCTTTGACGGCCTCTCTTCCGCTTGCCTTGTGGGTTCCACCTCAGCGCCTGCCTGGTGATACTGGTTGGCGGTTTTCGTAGGGTGTGCCCTATCCAGCCCCATCTCTTCTTCCTGATTTCTTCTTCAGCAGGAAGTTGGGAGGTCCTTTCCCAAAGATTGGCATTGCTGATGTTGTCAGGCCAGCGGATCCGGAGAATCCTTCTGAGGCAGCTGTTGATGAAGGTCTGGACTTTCCTGATGGTGGTCTTGGTCGTCCTCCAGGTCTCTGCTCCATAAAGTAAGACTGACTTCACGTTGGAGTTGAACAGTCGGATCTTGGTGGTCAAGGACAGCTCTTTGGAGGTCCAGGTATTCTTGAGCTGGATGAAGGCGGCTCTTGCTTTGCCGATCCTTGCCTTGACGTCTGCGTCTGTACCGCCCTGCTGGTCAATGATGCTACCCAGGTAGGTGAAGGACTGCACTTCTTCCAGGGGGCTTCCATTCAGGGTGACTGGTTCGGTACTTGTGGAGTTGATCTTCAGGATCTTGGTCTTGTCCTCGTGGATGTTGAGACCAACTTGTGAAGACGTGGCTGCCACAACGTTTGTCTTTTCTTGCATCTGCTGTTTGCTGTGTGAAAGGAGTGCAAGGTCGTCGGCAAAATCCAAGTCGTCTAGCTGGCTCCACAAAGTCCACTGAATTCCATTCCTGCGCTCGCTGGTGGACGTCTTCATAATCCAGTCGATGGCGAGGAGGAAGAGAAACGGTGATAACAAGCATCCTTGTCGGACTCCAGTTCGCACCTGGAAGCTGTCTGTGAGCTGCCCTCCATGGATAACTCTGCAGGACATGCCGCCGTAGGAGTTCCTGATTAGGTTGACCATCTTGGCTGGGATGCCGTTGTGCCGAAGGAGTTTCCAGAGGGTTTCTCGATCCACGCTGTCGAACGCCTTCTCATAGTCTATGAAGTTGATGTACAATGGTGAGTTCCACTCTAGGGACTGTTCGACTATGATGCGTAGCATCGCAATCTGGTCCGTGCAGGATCTGTTCTGCCGGAAGCCTGCTTGCTCATCTCGCAGCTGTGCGTCCACGGTTGCCTTCATCCTTTCCAAGAGGACTCTGTTGAAGACCTTCCCTGGCACAGATAGGAGTGTAATGCCCCTGTAGTTGTTACAGTTGCTGAGGTCGCCTTTCTTGGGAAGCTTGATCAGGTAACCTTCCTTCCAGTCTGCCGGTACGTCTTCTTCCTCCCAAATCCTCTCAAAGAGTGGGTACAGCATCTCCACTGACGCATCCAGGTCTGCCTTTAGCGCCTCTGCTGGGATGTCGTCGGGTCCAGCTGCCTTCCCGCTCTTTATCAGGGTGATGGCCTTCCTGATCTCGTCTCTGGTCGGTTTCTCACAATTGATCGGGAGATCCACGTTAGCTGGTTCGATGTCTGGGGGGTTCGCGGATGCTGGCCTGTTCAGGAGATCCTCAAAATGCTCTGCCCATCTGTTCATCTGCTGGTCTAAACTGTTGATGGTATTCCCCTGCTTGTCCTTGACAGGTCTTTCTGGTTTGCTGAAATTCCCGGAGAGTCGTCTGGTGATGTCGTACAGTTGTTTCATGTTACCGCTGTACGCTGCCTGCTCCGCCTCAGCTGCCAGTCCATCTATGTATTCTTTCTTGTCCTTCTTGATGTTTCTCTTCACTACTCTGTGGGCTTCTGCATAAGCTTCGACTATGGTATTCCCCTGCTTGTCCTTGACAGGTCTTTCTGGTTTGCTGAAATTCCCGGAGAGTCGTCTGGTGATGTCGTACAGTTGTTTCATGTTACCGCTGTACGCTGCCTGCTCCGCCTCAGCTGCCAGTCCATCTATGTATTCTTTCTTGTCCTTCTTGATGTTTCTCTTCACTACTCTGTGGGCTTCTGCATAAGCTTCTTGAGCATTGGCCTTCGCTGCTCTGGTTTTACTGTTGTAGACTACTGCCTTCTTCCTCTTCCTGTCTTCGATCTTGGTCAAGGTCTCTGCTGTGATCCACTCTTTCTGCTGGTGTTTCTTTGGCCCCACTACTTCTTGGCATGATGCTCTTAGTGTTTCTTTCACTATCTGCCAACTGTTGAGTACACTGTCTTCTTCTTCTTGAAAAAGTTCCTGAAGCACTTCAAACTTGTTCTTCAGCGTCAGAACAAACTCTTGTCTTATCTTGGGGTCTTTCAGAAGGCTGACGTTGTACTTGACTCTTCTGTCTGACGCTTCCATCTGGTTTCTCTTCAGCTTCAGCTTCAGTTTGGCCACCACCAGGTGATGGTCGGACACCACGTCTGCTCCTCTTCTCACTCTAACGTCCTGCAGGGATCTTCTGAACTTCTTGCTAATGCAAACGTGGTCGATCTGGTTCTCTGTCGCGCTGTCTGGCGATACCCATGTATTCTTGTGGATCTGCTTGTGAGGAAAGATGCTGCCTCCAATGACCAGGCTGTTGAGTGCACACAGGTCTGCAAATCTCTCACCGTTTTCATTCATATCTCCCAGGGCGTGGGTGCCCATGACTGGTTCGTATCCAGTGTTGTCAGACCCAATCTTGGCGTTGACATCTCCCATGAGGATGGTGACGTCCTTGTCCGGATAGGTCTCGAGGATCTTCTGCAGTCTGCTGTAAAACTGGTCTTTGTCCTCCTCTTCACTGTCGTTCGTTGGGGCATAGCACTGGACGACGTTGATCTTGATCTTCCTCTTCTTAGTTCGGAAGGATGCCGTGATGATCCTGGGGCCGTGCGCCTCCCATCCAATCAGTGCCCTCTGTGCCTGCTTGGACAGCATGAAGCCTACTCCCTGCGTGTGGGGTGCGTCGCTCTCTTCATGCCCGGAGTACAGCAACAGCTCTCCTGTCATCAGTCGTGATTGTCCAGCTTGGGTCCACCGTGTCTCGCTGATGCCTAACACGGCCAGGTTGTTGCTCCTCATCTCAGCTGCTACCTGTGCCGTCTTTCCTGGCTCGTACATGGTCCTAACATTCCATGTGCCGATGTTGATTCTCCTGGTAGACAAAAGGGTAGTCGGCTTTGTGGCATCCTTTCGGCTTTCACCACCCAGCGTCATGCGTCTTCGTGATGAAGACCCTTCCTCTCCCAGGATAAAGTTTTCTGTTTCTTCTGTTGTTGACGTTTCTGTAGCGTCGTTCTTTTTACGGGGTGGGGGTGCTAACCCCACGCCCAACCCTCCTCCTTTACCCTGACTTGGGACAGGCAGATCATAAATCCCTAAGGATCTCACTGGTGGAGTTTCATTAAGAATATCAAGTCACAAAAGCATCAAGTTTACATGGAGTGAAACGAAGTTCATGAAAATAAGCTTAAATGCAATGAAAAATAACAGTTCATGAAATTATAATGCCTCATTGCAATGAAAAAACACTTTGCAATATCATGCTTCAATGCAATGAAATAACACTAATAATATCATGCTTCAGTGAAATGAAATAACAGTTTGCAATAATATCATGCTTCAATGCAATGTACCGTATTTTCCGGCCTATAAGTCGAGACTTTTTGACTTGAAAGTTCAGTCTTCGTCTTATACTCCGAATCGACTTATACATGGATTTTGTCATTGAAATTGCATCGACTTATATATGGATTACAGTATCCGGTATTTTATTGATATTGCTCTATAATCGGCATAATCGAAAACAGGTCACATAGAAGTACAAATTCATGTTAAATTACTATGTCAATAAATTGTCATAAAATAATATGACTGCATTTATATTTGTAAGTTTTGTCATTATTTATTTTGCATTCTGCGTGTTTTTTCTTATTTCTCAAACATAAAATAAAAGAAAACAATTACCGGTAAAAACTTCACCGGGCTGCATAGCACACTTACGGTCTATACTCTATAGTTTACTGTACTAATTCAAAGCATATTGTTTGTTCCTTAAAAAAAAAGATATGAAATAACTGGTCCATTAATATTTGATTTTCCAGTATAATGTTGGACACACATGAGCAATTACCGGCATAGCTTTTTTTTTTATTGATCCAATTGATCCTACAAAGGGATGTAATCCATATTAACTCGAGTGTTCTATGATTATTTATAAAATAATGTAGATCATGCATTCTACTGAATCCCCCAAATCATATGTTTCTAATTGTATTTGACAAAGTTTCTCAAATAAATTACCGTAGGTTTAAACTACACTAAAATCAGATATATGGATTGACTACCAGTACTCATAGATCATCAGTTTTTTTTTTTAGTTTCGCAATTCAGTTTAAAGCAAATTGTAATGTCAACACTTCACCTATATTCATTTTTAACCAGCTGACGTTTCGGTGTCTCTCTTTGATTATATCGGTTGTTGATAAATTGGTATTTGGTTTCCAACAAAAATCAAAGCCAGCTGCCTCAATTGTTTCGATCTTGATATTGGCTTTAGCTACCGATACTAGTTACCATATTGCCGGTACCCCATTGTTCTTTATCATTAATCCGCATCAATTACGCTACTCGTGTTTAAAATCAATGGGATTAAGTACAACAGGAAATGATGCCCACTCCCTTCTCTCGATGTAAATAATGAATTTAGCCATGGGCATTGTTTTCATTGCTTTAGTACGGGCACATTTTAATGAGTTCGGTATATTTTGATCAATCTTTTCAGTCATAATCATTCATATAAATATCCCCTTACAAATCATACAACTTCTCTCACAATGCCTCCCGTAAAATCACGCAAGTCTTACACGGCGGCTTTTAAGCTGGAAGTTGTAAAGTTCGCTGAAGAGAATGGTGGGAATATGGCTGCTCACAGGAAATATGGTGTAAGTGAAAAATGTGTCCGGGATTGGCGTAAAGCTAAGGTTGCATTATGCGCTACAAAAAAAACAAAGAAAGCAAATCGTGGCTGCAAAGCAAGATGGAGTAATATTGAGGATAAATTAGAAGACTATGTTTTGACACAACGTGCCGCGTATTAGAGTACATCAAAAGAACATGACGCAATAGCTGGGCGGCAAGTTCAAAGAACTTTGACTAGCAGCTTGTGTGGGAAAATGTGCTTTAGCTTCCATTATTTAATCTACGGACATGTACTATTTCATCATTCATTACGTACATCCGTTACGTAATTGTTGTTATTTTCTTTTCATTGAATTCAGTCACATAATGATCTGTGACAAAATTATTGAATATTTTACATCCGTGTGTGGATATTTTCGATGGAAATATTTGTATTATGGATACAATGTATGTTACAAGATTCGCTGGTGAGTACACGGTGTTGATACTCTTTTCATGCAATAGATTATACATGTATATATAAATTAGACATGTGTACGTACCAATGCATGGTTCTCTGAATAAAGTACCGTAATTGTATTTGACAAAATTTCTCAAATAAATTACCGTAGGTTTAAACTTTCAACTGGAAGGAATGATCATAGCTCTTGTTGCAATGGATATTGCCGGTAATATGGAATATTATATGACGATACCATCAATATTTATGCAACCGGAAGTTACTACCGGTAGTATAAAATACATAGCCAAGTTATTGACCTGGCCTCGTCTTATACTCCGAATCGACTTATATATGGACGAAGGATGGAAAATTTACAAAATTCGTCAATTCGACTTATACTCCGCATTGACCTATAGGCCGGAAAATATGGTAATAACACTGCGATATCATGCTTCAATGCAATGAAATAACAGTTTGCGATATTATGCTTCAGTGCAATGAGAAAACACTTTGCAATGTCATGCTTCAATCAATGAAATAACACTTTGCGATAACATGCTTCAATGCAATGAAATAACACTTTGCAATGTCATGCTTCAATCAATGAAATAACACATTGCGATATCATGCTTCAATGCAATGAAATAACATTTTGTGATATCATGCTTCAGTGAAATGAAATAACAGTTTGCAATAATATCATGCTTCAGTGCAATGAAATAAGTTTGCAATAATATCATGCTTCAGTAAAAAATAAATAAGTTTGCAATAATATCATGCTTCAGTGCAAAGAAAAAAGTTTGCAATAATATCATGATTCAGTGCAATGAAATAAGTTTGCAATAATAGCATGCTTCAGTGCAATGAAATAAGTTTGCAATAATATCATGGTTGCATGCAGCAGTTCATAAAATTATACAAACATATGCAATGAAATTAAAAGTTATTTGAACTAACTTAAAACCTGCAGTGACTCTATGAGTTTCTTAATGCAGCGAAAGTTTAAAGTTCCTTGACATAGTTAATGTACATTGCTTAAAATCAGGAAAATGTACTATTATTTAAAGCAGTGAAATGTACAGTTACTTACTGAAGTGAAATGTACAGTTACATAGAGAGCGAAATTTTCAGTCCTTTAAATATCACGATGCATCACATTCTACTTACCTAACAATGGTTTCCTCCCTAATTTATCCATCGCAAAGATTGTCAATATGTTTCCTGGTAAATTAGACAATGCAGTCAAAAACCCTTCAAAGAAAACCCAGTCATCTGGAATTCGGTTACAGGATGTTGTAGTGTTGGTCTGGATAGCTGGGATGTTTTCTTTAATTCTGTCACATGGGGATCCACCATATTTTTCTACTCTGTTAAATAATTCGGGAAACCACATCCAAAGACCATAATATCTGCAAAAGAGGGCAAGGAACTCTTGCAAGATGACCATATTTTGTTATTCACAAGTAAGCGGAATTTTCTAACGGTCATATCTAACATATGCTATCAATATACACTTTTAAGTCCTGTCCAGTTACAAACAACAAAGCCCTGATCTGACATCACATAATGTGCCATCTGAGCAATGTCTATGTTGTTTGTTGTTTTGATTACTCCTAACAAATTGCAGATCTATGTGCAGTTTGCAGCTGCATTTGAGTCTGCACATGCAAGTCTATATAGTATGTTAAATTTGGCAATGAGTATGAATTCATTTTCTTCATCTTGTTATCTGAGCTGTTGACGAGTCTTTTCTATATGATAAAAATATCTTATAGTAATGTGCATAATCCAAAAGCAATTTTCTTTCACCCAACAAGAGTAAAGCTAGCCATCAAGAAGTCCAACAAAGAGACCATGGCTACCACATTGTGGAATAATTATCGAGTATCACTGAAAGATGTCTGATCCATACGAATAGAGTATGATTTTATCATTCCCATACTGCCATCCACTGGCAAAGAAAAAGTGTAATCCAAATGGACTAAAAGAGTAATCTGAGCAGAAAAAGAGTAATCCAAATGGACTTAAAGAGTAATCTGAGCAGAAAAAGAGTAATCCAAATGGACTAAAAGAGTAATCTGAGCAGAAAAAGAGTAATCCAAATGGACTAAAAGAGTAATCTGAGCAGAAAAAGTGTAATCCAAATGGACTAAAAGAGTAATCTGAGCAGAAAAAGAGTAATCCAAATGGACTAAAAGAGTAATCTGAGCAGAAAAAGTGTAATCCAAATGGACTAAGAGTAATCTGAGCAGAAAAAGAGTAATCCAAATGGACTAAAAGAGTAATCTGAGCAGAAAAAGAGCAATCCAAATGGACTAAAAGAGTAATCTGAGCAGAAAAAGTGTAATCCAAATGGACTAAAAGAGTAATCTGAGCAGAAAAAGAGTAATCAATCTATAACAATAAAATTGACTGAGGATATGTACAAAATGATTTATTTACCCTTTCTGGTCTTTTAACATCAATTCCTGCTTCAAATGTTCATATGAAATACTTTGAGCTTTAAAAAGCAAGTCTCACAGACTGCTTTTCAAAACACTTTGTACCAGCTGAAATTATGAATGTTTTACACACCAGCAGAGAACCAAGTGCTGGGTTACAGTGCTTGAATCTGAATTCAGTTTTATTTTTGTTAACAATACTGAGCAATCTGTCACAGTCAGCATTAGAATGGTAAAGAACCAAACTTCCTTTCAAAACTGAAAAAAGATGAGGAAATAAATATCTTCCAGTTATTGGATCTTTTAGCTGGGAAATAAGGTGCCATTGCACATCAACTCTGTCTGCATGAAGTACACTGTCAGGTAGAATGCCAACTTGATACTTCAGGAGTTCTCCTTCTAATTTATCAGCAGCCTTTCCTGCATCTAGGTGCATCAGTTGTAACTGAGATGTTCATGGTTTTTGTCTCCAATCCAATATAAGGGGAGATCACACTGCTCAACCACCACATAGGTTGGCAGATAACTTCTAGCTCTCTTTAGATAAAGTTTTATCTGGGAGGGCTAGATTTGTGATGTAGTACTTATTGTAAGGTATTATGACTGGATAACATATTTCAAGAAGAAAGAAACTTCAACATCTGCCAAAACCTAGGGTCTGCCCACTAATGTTATAAACAACAAAGATGTGTGGCATTATCTATTTACAAAGGTTGTTGAACATAAATGTAAGATATCCCTCACGTAACTGACTGCCAGCTTTATGTCATAAACAAATCCAAGTGAACATATATCTTCAAAATCTTTCACAAAATATTCAATGTATGTACAAACTAAACATTAATTTATGCTGGGGTAATTTTCATCCCCCAAAATGGCACACTATACAAAACCTTAGTTTAATTTGATGATAATAAATCAAGTTATACATAAATGACAATGCACTATGTAGATGTGCCTGAGGCTTGTACTGTGGTATATGATTTATATGAATTTTATTATTCCTTTTTATTCTAGGGAGAGCAAAAAACTGTGTATCTGAATTTAAGCAATATGGCTTATTACCCAATCTGAAGAAGTGTGCTTGCATATGTGTGTCTGTGTGTGTTAAAAACATATACTCACCCAAAATTTTATGTAATATTAATTATCAAGAGAATCTTTTCTGAGACTGGGGCTTTTATTCTAGGGTGAGAGAAAACTACGTATCTAAATTTTAGCAATATGGCTTAATACCTAATCTGAGGATGATGTGTGTGTCGCTCTATGCGTGTCTGTGTGTGTGTCACTCTATGTGTGTCTGTGTGTGTATGTGCTAAAAACATATATACTCACCCAAAACTTAATGTAAAACTAATTATAGACAGTATCACAGACTTTCTTCTGAGACTGGGGCTGAACACCTCCTTAGTTTGAGACAACATCTGTCAGTAAAAAACATGGTAGTTTTCACACTATGAATAATACTAATATCGTCAAAATATCATGAGCAGTAATACTGAAAAAAATGAATAACAATAATATTGTAAAAAATGACATGAATAACAATAATATTGTAAAAAATGACATGAATAACAATAATATTGTAAAAGATGACATGAATAACAATAATATTGTAAAAGATGACATGAAATCAAGGTTATTAAGACAGCTCATGACCAGACTCAAACTAAATTAAAAATCTTGATGTTTGGATGTTAGTAAGTTAACAATGGCCAAGAAAATTGTGTGTAAAGGTTCATGGCAATCCAAACGTAGTCATGGGGAAGTAACAATGACAAAATTGTGTTAACAGATGGAAAGATAATGAATGCCAATAACAAGGACCATCCCATAATGTTCTGTTTTAATACCAATAAAACTAAAATGTACAGGTCCAGTACAAGAAATGGGGTCTACTATGGAATTATGAAAGGCAGCTTAACAACAGTTCTGAAAATTGCTGCAGAATGAAAGTAAATATTTTATTCAATTGTATTTCAAGAAAGTAGAAAGGTAGAAAAACATAAATTATAATTGAGAAAACTAAAATGTGTCTACTGATACTCACACCAAGGCCAGAAAATCAAAATGTGACAGATGGATGGATCTACATCAATCTGTGACAAGGCATAATCGGATGGATTTACATCAATATGTGACAGGCATGGATTTATGGATCTACATCAATGTGTGACAGACATGGATGGATGGATTTACATAAATGTGTGACAGGCATGAATGGATGGATCTACATCAATATATGACAGACATGGATGGATGGATTTACATCAATGTGTGACAGGCATGGATGGATGGATCTACATCAATGTGTGACAGACATGGATGGATGGATTTACATCAATGTGTGACAGGCATGGATGGATGGATCTACATCAATGTGTGACAGGCATGGATGGATGGATCTACATCAATGTGTGACATACATGGATGGATGGATCTTAGAGGCTAACTACATGCTTCTACCACTGTCAAGATGGAGCAAAACGAAACAAATTATGAGGAAGATAGACAAAAAACAACAAGATAGATAGATTGTGGTTTGATTTTTTTTAAAGGAATGGAGAAAGACATTAGTTTTGCAAATGAGTGAATTTCTTTACCTACAGACAAATAAATCCACATAAAAAAGAAAATGAGACTGAAACTGCCAAACAGGCAGATGAAAATGCACACAGACTGGAAACTTGCAAACTTACCAATTTTGCTTGTGAAGTAAATTTATCATAACAAGAAATATCCTTATTACTGGCTTCAGAATCATTCAGTTGTACATCTCCTTCATCTTCAGACATCTTTAATGCTGTGATCTGAAATAAAATGTCAACAATGAATCTAAGCAAGAAACATCATTCAACCCAACAAAGTATTCCTTTAAAATCCAAATGAACTGAAGGAAAGTTAACATGAATTCAAAAACTGGCTACAACAATAGAAAATGATTAAACTTCAGGTAAAAAAGCACCAAACTGAGAATATTTTACTAAAAAAAAAAAAGATTATATCATATTCTAATACGGTTTTTAAAAATTCAGAAATTGCAAAATCGAGAAAAGGGAGGGGGGAGGAGTCACATGATCATGTTCATATCACATACTCCTAACATGACACTGATGAGAAATAATCATATTACTTTAAGAATAAAAAAATTACTAAGTTGTTTACTTCTAATTCACTAGTTCCATCTTGACCTTGACAATAACCAATCATTTTAAAATTAAAATAAAACCTGTTTACATGGCTGCCACTAACCCTGAACCAAGGTCAGGATCTAAGTCAAAATTACTTGTTTACCAAAGAATAATTCAGGTCAACTGATTTTCTGAAAAAATATCTCCAGTAAAATAATTCACAATAGCACGTAATAAACAAACAAAAAAATGTAATACTGACAAACGAAAAAAATTAAATAAAAATAAATATATATTAAATTAGATATATGTAACACCTTTTTTTAATTAATGCCTTTGTTTTTCTCCATGTATACCTTCAAGCATCCAAATTAAGTCCATGCAAATGATCAAATCAAATTCATGACATAGGTCAAACATCTGTTCACTTGCTTTGGGAATAATGTATTAAAATAATAATTATAAGTATCTTTTGTGGGGTTCAAAGTAAGATTAAAATCACCAGCCTAAAATATATTTTCATCAGGCAAATTAGCAATATTCCTCATTATCGGCATATATTTGTTTGGGCCATGTCATTCTGCATTCCTGAATTTTAATATCCAAAGTGATTATCTTGACCATGTACTTCGAATTTTCAAACAAGATTGTAACAAACTGTAACATCTATAGCATTAGATGTATTTGAATTAAATTAACAATCATATCCCATGTGGGCCTAATATATTTTTTAATCCCCCTCCCCCAAATCTGAATATAATAAAGAAAATTATTTAAAAATTGTTTTTGCTATTAAAATATTACGAACATCTCTTCTAATCTCTTCTCAATTTAGGGTCCCCAAATCATATATGGTACAATGTTTACACCTTCCATTTTGTTACATTATGTATGGTCTTTACCATCAATGAATTGAAATGAAAAATACAAACTCTATGATGTGCAGACATTCTGTTACTCAAGATAAATTAAAACTATACATCAATACTAGACAACAGTAAAGTTTCAAAATTGGATACATTTTTATAAACAAATCTCAGATCAGTAAAAGAGCCACAAGGCTGCACTCTTGTGCAATGTTATCCTCTTATAAATTGTTGTAATCCTACACAAGTTATTTCTTCTTGAAAACTGGGCATGGAAAAGACTGAAGTGTGCCATTTTCTGTCTGACTGGTGATAAAGCTAGCTCTAAAAGAAGCACATAATTAATTATATGACTAATTATTTTGATAAGTAGACCTGTGACCACAACCATGCAAGCTACTTTTAAAAACTCTTTCAAGAGAAACATTCCGATATTCTTTTTTTTAAAAAGAGTTACCTAAAATAACTAGATATTACAGACTGGTTCTTTATTGACAAAAACTTTACAAGTGTTGCATACTATACCTGAAAAGATAATTTTTCACAATTCCAACTGTGTATTGTTCTCAAAACTTCAAGGGCCATCTCTTCTCTATTTTGCTGCAAAGAAAGAACATAAATTAGTTGCATTATAAAAGTGTATTGAATATCTTAACACTTTTTAATTATTCATCTTAATATCTCACATTATTGCAAGTGTATTGCAGTAAAAAGAGTGCACAGCATCATGATGATGAAATATGGGGCAGAATAACCTACATTTAAGATGACCCGTTTCATGATTCCTCATATAACAGTATTATTAAGGAAGTAAAACAACCAATGTGGTCAGCTACCCAAAGATGTCACTGATCAACATTGCATTAATTCATACACATGTGGGAAATATCAGAGTATCTCAATTCACGGAGAAATTACATAGCTGATATTATCAGGTTTTAAAGGAACCCAATCAAGTTGAGGATCTACATCTTTCAAGATTCAATTATTATTCAGATGGTTTGGCATATGTAACATTTCGCATGTAATGTTACACGTATAATGGTGGCATTGGGGCTTTAATTGACTCAATAACAATAATAATAACTATTATAATTATTACAGTTATCATCATAGGAGAAGACTTGAGCAACTAAAACATCCCTTTTTGTTGCAAAATTTCTCTTTCAGTAGAAAAGCAATAATCAGGTTTCCCTGTATTGCCAGTTTTGGGGACAAGCTATTTGAGAATGTTCTCAATCATCATCAAGCAAGAAAAAAAGCAAGAGTGTTGTTTTGGCAATATGAATATACCTGTCATTGGAAAAAAGGGAAAGTCAAACAATGTTTATCACACATGACCATCACTGATTATTTTAATTTGGGCTTTAAATGGCTACTAAGTGTATCCTACTGGCTGTAAATCCTAGCCTTGGGGTCTTTGTGAATTAAATGTTGAATTAATGGAGCAATTCTTCTCCAAAATGATAACATACAAAACTAACAATTACATCATTAAATATTCAACAGCCAGTTTAAATGAGAATTGCATTCAGAATTTACAAATCTCAATCCATAGTTTACTTTCTGTCAATCAGTATCAAAGACGTCAACTTGTACTGCATGAAGCCAGGAATACTGCTTACATTTCAGAAGGGTAAAATCAGAGGCTGTACCAACTATTAACTCCTGCTACACTAAAGTTGGTTCAAAATTCTATTTATCTATTTGGAAGAAGACCATGACAAAACAACATCCAGCAACAAAAAAACTTTTAGTCCTAAATATTACACCTAGTCTAGTAAACAAGCACACAACTTCAGTGGCCGTTTCAGCTACTACTACTACTGTAACTATTATTATTATTATATACAAATGTATTCTTATAATGATGAAACTGTGTCAAGTCTTCATATAATAGTCTCTCAATTCTGCCTGTACTACCAGTAGTAACTACTCCCTGTTGAGCGAGCCAAGAATGGTCTCTGGCAAAATTTGTTTACAGAGGATACAACTCATTTAGCTAATTACCAGCTAATCCTTCATGAGATCCTCAAGAAGCATGCATACACTAGGTAAAATAAAACCTCTAACAATTTGAATATAGGGTTCAATATCTCAAAATAGTTCCTAAAATCAAAACTGAACATGAAGTATGTAAGTAACAAAATCAATTGCTAGGAAGTTAGATTAAGAAGCCATGCTTAGTAAATTCTTTTTAACATCTGACTGGTTTGAAACCATTTTTGGTGTGAATGAGAGTAAAGTAAATCTATTCAATACAACTGATTTACACAAATACAACTTCTTTTCAATCTCGCATTTACATGAATTAGTCTTAAAACCCAAGTAGAAAAATGCTCACCAAGACAAATGCAGATATATGAAGCAGGAAATGCAATTTTTGTGTGTACAGTCAGGATGAAGATTTGACTCTTTAATGATGGATAGATTCAAACTGCATGAATTTAACATAAGCAAGACATCTCAGGAATGCAACATATGCATAAATTGAAGATTTACTGTAAGCAAATTTTGAATCCAAATTGACCTACCTGTAGCAAGAATTTTGGACTCTCAGGCATCAGGTAATAAAAAGCTGCTGATGTCAGACTTGGTACAGTACATAGTGCAATAAAAATCCTCCAACTATTGTATGTGAAATTTGGAGAAAAATAACCCAGTTCTGCATGTGGAATCACTATCCATGCCAGGCCTGAAGAGATTAATATTCATTCATAAATAGACCATCTAAAAAAAAACAATTTTGAATAATAGTAAATGTGATATATATTTGGATGGTCAGAAAATGTGAATTAAATAAATATTTGAATTAAACAGTGCAACAGGTTCAATAAATACAAAAGCTTTTGGATATTCCTATACTAAATGATTGATATCAAGACACAATGCAAATAACTTTTTTCAAAATCATTTAAATCACCCACAGTCATGTGTTCCTCAAACATTTTGAACATAAATTGTTATAGAATGTGTAAAGCTCCCATTCCAGAATAATTAAACCCATGTCTGATATTTTGCAAAAAACAAGCAGGTATGTATTGTACTGTAAATCCTATACTGATCACTGATATGACTATTAGGATTTTTATAAGACAGCTTCCATACTGGATAACTAAGAGACAAGATGGAAGAGCAAATGCATAAACTAATTGACTTTAATCAGAAGATCCATAAATATTTAAAATTGCTGAATGAATAGCTGCAAGTCCCTTGATTTGCAGTAAAGCTTGAATCAAACTAGTTTTCAAAAATATTGAACTTTAACCCTATTTCTGTTTCCAATCAGAATCCAAGTTCAATCAATTTAAACTCACACTTTGATGATAAAATGTGCATGGAACAAAAATCATTATCTTTTTTAAAAAATATTTGCTCCTGTAAAAAAAAAAATCTATACTTTCCTAAATATTAATAACTTCAGAAAATTACTTTGGTGAAAAATAGAGAGTCTGGATAATTACAGGTGGTGTATTCGTACACTAAATACCTGAACATGTGCCATTCCTTTTCTCTTCCATGTATCCTGTGTTCAATAGAAACTGCAGTCTTTAATGGAAGGAACCATCTTGTAGCCATATTAGCATTATTCTGCTGGAAATTTCATATTGCAGAGTTAGTCTGTGGAGTTTTCAGAGGCATGCACAATGCTTGCTTTTCTAGCTTGAACATTAACATGAATTTCTGAAATATTCACTCCTAGTTTTTCCTGGTCTTTGAGGGGATTATCACATAAAGTCGGAGTACTAGCTAACTCTGATTATGAGAAACTTCAGTTGTTTTCATACAATCAGAGGTCCCCAGAGATGTGTTTGAGGCATTAATAATCTCCAAGTTATCAACATCTGATTCAAAATCATGATCCAAGTTAGAAGTCATGGCAGAGGGAACTTTAATTTGTTTTCAGTTTGCAACTTGATATTGTCTTGAGCACAGATGAATGGATTTCTGGTCATGTGCAGTCAGGCAGTGTGAAAGATGCATGGAAGTGCTACCAGACACATGCAAAAAACACCATGGTAATGAAGACTAAAGCAGTCAATTTTACAAAGAGCAAACTGTGGCTAGACTTTGTTTAGATTACTTATGCATCACAAATTTTAATTTGCAGGTTTCACTGCATGAAAAATCATAAATGGCCAAATTCAAAACATGCCAGATGCACAAGATTCCATTACAGAATAGCTAAATTAAAACAGGTGTCTGATGGTAATTTTTTCTTGATTAGCACACTACTGGCCTGGTATCATCACTGCATGTTGATATGACTAAAGCCTGTTTTAAAAGGGTGCTACACCTTGCCATCCCTCTTTCAAATTTCTTGAGGATTTAAATCCGGCATATGGGAACATTGTACATGTGTAGGTTTGGTATCAACTTGGCATAAATGACCCTTATTATCCACTTGCAGAACAAACATTATATTAAAGTACATTAATGAAGAACATAAACATGTCTACTTTAAAGGCCAGCTGCTCTCAGAGGAAACTGTAACACATTTAAAATGAACTGACTGAGAAAAACCATCCAATTACTGACTGAGAAAAACCATCCAATTACTGACTGAGAAAAACCATCCAATTACTGACTGAGAAAAACCATCCAATTACTTGTATGGGGACAATACTAATAAAGCAGGCTTCATTTCTGTGTCCAAAGTTTTAAGTCCACATCTATCATATTTGATATGTGAAACTAAAGTAAAATATAAACTCAAGGTAAATATAAATGGTGCTGGATGCTACACCAAAGTCCAGAACAAAGATCTATTTGTGAAATACAAGCCCAGACACATCCTGACCTGCAGCAATGATATTCCCTCCCATCCAAAAGGTAGCTAAAGCACTGATCATCTTGCCTCGTCTCTCTTTTGGCTGGAATTCTGTGAAGTATGAGAATATCACTGGCATGCTTCCCCCAACACTGAAAAAGAATAAATAAAAAATATGTAATTTTCAGTATAGGTTAAAACTCATGTTAGTTATATAATACTTACCTGCTATTACTGTAATGATATGTTTTTTCCTAGCACTAGACCTAAGTCAACGGTGATTATTCTGCCTCCATTAATTATTTGAAAGTCTAGAAAAAACAAAAACATGGTCACAATCTGACTATACATATGTAGAATATCATTCATCTTTATTTCCTTTATTGTGGAAAGATCCAAGCATCATAGTGGTCTGACCAAAGGGCAAATCTGACACCTACTGAGTAGGGGTGCAATGATATGTCCAAACGGTCTTGTGGTATAACAAACCCATATAGCCATACAGTAATAAATACTTAATGAAAACAATAAAATAATCACAGACTTGAATAACACAACATTTCTAGGTGATGTTACCTTTTGGTAGCAAAATGAGCATAAAAATGAAACAAGTCTACAAACAAGTAAAAGCAGTCACATTATCAGCAAATACAAATCTCACTGCCAATTACATTCTGTTTGTGTTTTAATTTAAAGTTTACAGGAGGATTGTTTTAAATATCTCAACACATCTGCACTATCTTATTTATTAATTTTGTTAGCAGGATGATAAATAAGTCACTGAAGTCTTTGAGGAAAATAAATATATCGATGTCTGAACTCAAAGCAGCCATCTGTGTAACAACAATGTCTCTTGCTATAATTAAAACTCTCTCTGATGGCATGGAAGTTGCAGGAATGCAAATTCTTTTACTGGCTACTTGTGCAAAGAGTGGAAACTTGCACTGCTGAGTTTTCCACCATATGAAAGGAACCTCATCCAACATTATTAGATTTATAAATTATAATCTTTATCTGATTCTTCATCTTTTCCATGAGACAAGCAGCAGCCCCATTTTTATTTGATAATAAAATCAGAGGAAATGGCATCCAAGGCATGTCCAGTCTGCCTTTCTCCATAGGAAGGTCATCTATGGCATAGTGGGAGGAAATGGAAACGTGGCCAACTGACCATCATGTTATGAGACTCCCCAAGCTACAAAGGGTTGAAATAGAACATAGTAAAGGGTGGGTTTGGGACCTTATATCTCACCTGAAATGGGTGACTGAAGCCTGAAACCTGTTCCAAATAGGGACTGAACGATAACAAAGAGGAAAAGGAAGATATTGATACAATTAAATGGTGACCTGTGTCCAAACCTTCTACACATTCCCCCTACACCTTGAGACATAGTGAAATGCTGAAACAGAACAAGAAACAAGTAGGAAATACAAATATAAAACAATTAAACAGAACAAGAAACAAGTAGGAAATACAAATATAAAACAATTAAACAGAACAAGAAACAAGTAGGAAATATAAATATAAAACAATTAAACAGAACAAGAAACAAGTAGGAGATACAAATATAAAACAATTAAACAGAACAAGAAACAAGTAGGAAATATAAATATAAAACAATTAAACAGAACAAGAAACAAGTGGGAAATACAAATATAAAACAAACAATTAAACAGAACAAGAAACAAGTAGGATATACAAATATAAAACAATTAAACAGAACAAGAAACATGTAGGAAATACAAATATAAAACAATTAAACAGAACAAGAAACAAGTAGGAAATACAAATATAAAACAAACAATTAAACAGAACAAGAAACAAGTAGGATATACAAATATAAAACAATTAAACAGAACAAGAAACATGTAGGAAATACAAATATAAAACAATTAAACAGAACAAGAAACAAGTGGGAAATACAAATATAAAACAAACAATTAAACAGAACAAGAAACATGTAGGAAATACAAATATAAAACAATTAAACAGAACAAGAAACAAGTGGGAAATACCTACACTACTACTAGTTATCAAGACAGGGATACAAAGCAGTGCTTCACTAGAAACGAACAACACATAATCCTCAAATTCAATGAAAATAGACACAAACAAACATTATCTTAGAATAGTGGAGAAAATATTAAATACCAAACAGAAAAGTAAATGACTGAAAGCTAGCAATTATGCCAAAAGAGACTGAATAATGAAAAAGTTTCAAACATTCAGAGACATGTTATAACAAGAAAAAGAAAGATGATATTCCAAATGATAGAAGTTGACAGAAGTATCAGACCAGGACATACTGTTTTTATCCTAAACCTAATTACTAAATGAAGGAGAGAATAATCCCTTTGGACTGGGAATTAACATCAGAAAAGAAAAAGCAATACAACAATAGCATGTAATGTATACTACTATTGAAAAATAGACCTAACCCATGCTTCCAAACTATGCCATAAGGGATATAGCCTGACCCAGTCACCAATGTTACTGCACAGCATTGTCCCTTCATGTCCAGTAAGTGCATGTATTGTTATATGGCAGGAGTTGTCAGTGTTTACAAGATATGATTTAGTGCTAAGACCCCACCCAAGAAATATGGCCCATGGCCTGAGTGGTATGCATATTGTAATTTATCTCCTCATACCCATTAAATGTACACAGGGTTATAGGATGGTGATCAAAACAGTTTCCAAACTATGTCTCAGGGGCAAATCCCCTATCATATGAGCAAGACCCTGGGACTGAATTGCAAATATGTTCATTTTCTTCTTGTACGTGGTTAAAGGGCAACATTAGCAGTTTCCATGTCATGACCCTTCACACATGACCATGCACCTGTATTTGAGTTACGTCTAATTTCTTCTCCTTATGTGCATCAAACCAATATGGTATTACAGGGTGAGGATCTGAACAGTTCAAACATTATGCTCCCCATGATTTAAGGGTGGTGGCGGATTAATCATAAAAAATTAATCAATAATAATAATAATAATAATAATAATAACGAGGGCTTTGTATAGTGCCTAATCTTAAGAAGCTCTAAACACTTTACAACATATATAATGATATGACTACCAAACAACCAACCATGAAATTTGAAAACATAAAAACATGCTGAAAATATTTAAGGTAGGAAACATTAGTAGGTCTTGAAGTTTGTTCTTGCAGTTGAAAAAGGTGAGTTTTAAGAACACTCTTGAAAACACTGTGTGTTTGTGTCTAATTTCAATGGGAAATTCGTTACATGTTGCTGGGCCCCGGTATGCAATAGAACAGTGTCCATATGACTTCATTTTCATAGTGGGAATAATGAGTATACGACTGTCACAAGAGGAGCATAAGTATCTTGCTGGTGTGTACACATGGGTGAGGCCAGATAGGTATGCTGGACTGGAATCCGTCAGTGAAACCTGGCACTAGCACAGGGAACAAATTTTGTGTTTAATTCTGGATCGAATGGATTGCCAGTGAAGGATACAGAGCAGAGGGGAGGTGTGCTCTGATTATGGTACTCTAAGGATGATCCGAGCAGCTGTGTTTTAAACTTTTTGAAGTTTCTGGAGTAGATATTGAGATGAACCAGACATAACTGAGGTACAATAGTCCAGTCTTGAAAGTACTAATGAACACACAAGTTTTTGCGAATGGAGCTGATGCATCTCAGCTCAAAACATGCAGCCTTGCGTTCATGACGTTGGTGCAATGTGAGAGTAATGTCCAGAGTAACACCTAGATTTTGTACTGACTGTGTGAATTTAATGTTAGTGTTGCTGATATTTATTGTTTGAGGTAAAGGAAGTGAATGAGAAAATCTTTGTGTTGTGATCAGAATGGCTTCAATTATATCATCATTCATCTGCAGCTTGTAACATGTCATCCATGATTTCACATCAGAAATGAACCTCTCTACTCTCTATAATTACAACACCTACTATAAAGAATACAAAAATTACTTTAGATTTTTCGGAAAACCATTCTTTTCTCCATACCCTGCCTCCATAGATCATATCACATTTTTAAAACTATGGTTCAAATCATGTCCCATAAGTTTAAAGTCAATATCTTTATACATGAAGGACACTACATCTACATTATTAATGGATGGAGTGTCCTACTGAGTGCCAGAGTCTACTGAATAATATGGAATTATTTATCACCCAACACCCTGCTTTCAAAACAAAAATGAATTTCAAGATTATATATAACCAGAATTTCGACAACACATATTTAAAAAATGGCAGACAACATGTCAAACATATGTTTCAAAAAACAAATGAACAAAAAAACCTGCTTTTAAAACAAAAATGAATTTCAAGATTATATATAACCAGAATTTCGACAACGCATATTTTAAAAATGGCAGATAACATGTCAAACATATGTTTCAAAACAAATGAACAAAACAGTTATTTTCACTTTCAATCTCACATTATACATGTTTGAAATACTAGAATCTCACAACAAGGCTACAATTCAAGATAAATATATAAAGTCGAACTGTAAAACAACTGTTTGCTTAACAACATTACTAAGCCAGACAGCTGAGTTATGCCAGCTGATTGATGTTCAATATCCTGAATTCACTATTTTTCATTGGGTTGCCACAAACTACGAATTTAAAGACTTAGTGGAAACAATCAGACAACTTCCGATGCAGACAAATCTATGTACAAATATATTTCCCAAACACAAACATTTATTTCAACAAAAGCCAATGGGAGGGGTTGTTGATGAACGAAACCAAAGCCCTCTGAAATGACTTTACTCACACACACCCCAGCCCTGTTTTATCTAAAGGGAGATCTAGTGAATTCAACATTTGGTTTATTATTGCCTCTGTACAACTGCTTCTTAGGGATCAATATTGGTGTACATATTACTGAGAAGATACTGTCAGAGACTGCTAAACATGCCTTCATACTGGCAGGGTTGAGTGGTTCCAAATGTCCATGTTGGTTGAATGGCAATCTAGAGGAGCAGTTCAAGAGCTGCCTACCTCTGAATTTCCTCTATTCTTCCTCCAAAAGCAGTGCTGACCCAAACAGGGTTGTCCAGAACAGAAGGTTTAGGACAAGGTTTGAGTGATATGTATTGGACATAATGTATCAATCCATCAAGTATTGGCCATGGTATAGCAAACAGCCCTGATCAATGACCCTAGCAATCCTGGCCATCACCTCCTATGAGTGGCAAGTGCCAGGTGTCTCCATTAGGGCAGAAAAGTGCTAAAGAGACAAAATTAAAAGCTAGAACATGTCACGTAGCACATTTTATCCACCTAATAAAACAGATGAGTGGACATGGGAAAAAAACCTACATTCTTGTCAAGTGCTGGGAGATCAGTAATGAAGGCACCTATCATATTAAGTATAGCTGATTGAGGAAAGAACCTGAGAGACTGTATCTCTTCCTCCTTATCAAGGTCTACTGATTCATTATTAGCCCCAAGTGGCCTAAAGTATTCTCTGTTACGGATCACTGCCATCTCACCTCTGTCTGTATGGGTTCAAGTCTCAAATTCGTCAAATGTGGGTATGTGAGAAAGCTTGCCAGTAGCTTTTCATGGGTCAGTGGTTCTTTCTGGGGGTGGGGGTGGGGAGTGTCCCGGATTCTTCCTCCACCATTAATACTGGCAGCCATGTATATGTTGAAAAATGGAATTAAACACTACAACAACAACTGATTCTTTAGCATTACAGTCTGAAGCAGCCAACACCCTATAAATTGTCCTCAGTGGTGGCTTGAAAGCTAAACTCGAGTCTGTTCCATGGTTGGTTCTGATTATGATAAGAATGATCATTATGAATAATCTTTGATTTGAAGGAGTTTTGTTATACTCTCTTTGAACTGAGGCCCAATCTGAGTCTACTTGCAGCTTCATAGAAGACATGCCAGATGGCAATGAAGGCTCAAATTCCATCCCTATGAAAATGTCAATAGTTCTCCTGTGTGGACAATCAGTGAATATAAAAAAGTCAGGCACTGCCAGCTGGTTTACCTGGAAGCTAGCAGCATAGAAGACAGTCTGGCTTGGATCAGTACCATCCACTTAGAGGGCTTGCCTGGACAGACAGATTTCTCAATAAAATCTCCATCATAGTAAGGGTATGTCACTGACAATACAGTTAGATAATTGGATCTGTCACTAAGATCCCCATAAATCATATTTGGCTGGACCAATTCAACATAAAGGTCACCACAGGGCTGGTGACTGTGCAGTTTTATTATGTACTGGATCCAATGAATTTGATACAAAGCCAATGTATCATGACTTATAGGCCTGAAGACAATGCTCAGACATGCAGTGGGAATTATACCGATTGGGCTAACTAAACTCTGGTAATGCTCCCCCAATGAGTCGGAAATGCAAGCAACAAAACAAGTTGATTGCATTATCTAATCACAACGTATCACATGCTAGACTGTCAGTGATAGCTGTACAGGCTATTTACAATCCTAACTCTCAAATCCAAACCAATCCGACCCAAAGCTATATTAATCCTTACTCTCAAATCCAAACCAATCCTTACTCTCAAATCTAAATTAATCCCTACTCTCAAATCCAAATCAATCACTACTGTCAAATCTAAATTAAACCCTACTCTCAAATCTAAATGAATCCCTAGTCTCAAATCTAAATTAATCCCTACTCTCAAATCTATATTAATCCCTACTCTCAAATCCAAATCAATCACTACTGTCAAATCTAAATTAATCCATACTTTCAAATCTAAATCAATCACTATCTTAAATCTAACTTAATCCCAACTCTCAAATCTAAATCAATACTTACTCTCAAATCTAACCCCTTCCCTTTCATTCAGATATTAAATTTTAAAAAAGTAGGTTTTTAAAAACATTCCCTATGATAAATAAATTATTTTTGTAATAACTAAGATTACCAATGGTGAAAGTCCAGAAGAACATTTTCCTAACATTTATTTCAATTAATTAATGAAACTACTAAGGACAGACCTCATATTGTAGTTGATAAAGGCCATTGATTTTTACCAAACTGATTAATATTATGTTTGCCAGTATGAACATGTTTTGGCAACAACCCATTTTTTCAATATATTACAGAATTCTGTTCAGTAGATTACCGTCAGCAATTCCCTTTCACCCAAATAATTCACCAAATTGCATAGCTTTCTTGCCATATAAAATGTTTTTTTCCTAAAAATGCAAACTTCATGATCAACAGGTCATCCTCTAGTTTGTATAGACAGTGTAAGAAGGTTATTAATGGGTAATGAGGAGCCACAACTTGTCCTTGACACACAAAACGTATAATTTGTGTTTATGTTGGAATTACTCTATGTCAATTCAGTAATTTCACTTAACATTCATTTTGGTGAATTTTATGTAGATACAACTGACAGTGATGTCACCATTCAGCAGTTGTGTATACTGATGCATTTCACCAATTTCACTATTTAAACTGGATGCTGACAATGTGAAAGATTGTCTGCAGTTTTTGTCATCATAACTGGTGGTTAGTTCAGTATGCTTTACGATTATGTGTTTTAATGCTTGTATGAAGTTTGAAGCTCTGCATAATTATTTTAAGGTGTGTGAGTTGCATTTTTAATGTAACTTTTAAAAAAAATTCAGTCATATCGCTCTGATGTCTGCAGTGTGGCAGTTTATAGTGATGTCTAGCACTGGGGCATCATGCCACATACATGTAGCATCGTGTCCCACCCAGTCACATTATCAAGACACCAGGCCAATCATTTCTAACACTAATCTCTTAATGCTGAGTGCCAAGCAAGGCAGGTTTTAGCATAGTGTGACCACGCTATAGCACGCTCTGTTATAACACAAATATGAATATAACATGGTAGTGGTGTAACTCCCAAAATTTTAAATACATGTATTTTTCTCACACACGAAAAAACTCTTCCTTAAAAGTAAGAAAAAAAAAAACATAAAATGTTTAGCATCATTTTGGGGAAGAGACCACACCTGAATAATACATGACGATCGTGGTGTGGCTCCTGAAATTTTATATACAGTATATGTATTTTTCTTGCAAACAAAAAAAACTTTCTTAAAAGTAAGATAAAAAAAACGTAAAACATTTAGCATCATTTTGGTAAAGAGACCACACTTGAAAAAAACATGATCAACATGTGGCTCTTGAAATTTTATATACATGTATTTTTTTCTTCTCGCACATGAAAAAAAAGACCATTTTAAAAGTACGAAAAAACTTTAAAAATTGATTATATTTTTCGGGGAAGATATCGCACATGAATAATACAAGATGATCATGGTGTGGATCCTAAAATTTTATATGTATTTTTTTTGCATTGAAAAAATAGTTTTTCTTCTTAAAAGTACGAAAAATAAAGTGTAAAATGTGTATTCTAGGATTGTGTAGGGCTTCGCCAATGTCACAAACTGCAATTTTTTTCTCTTTATTGTCTGCAAAATATACCATCTGGCGATTTTGTAATTGACGACATTAATGATTTTTTTCTAAACTTGTATATATGATTGGGTTGGAGTGGAGAAATTCAGAGGCCCCATGAAAGGAAGTTGCAAACTTTATATAAAATGGACTGAAATTTATATACTGTTACAATCTCTTTGTCCATATTGACAAACCATCTTAATAGTGTATTGTTATTTCATAATTTGCTTATGTTAACATTGAGTACAAGTTCTGGATGTTGTGGGATATCCGTTTTTTGTTGCTGACATTTCTGGTAGCGGAGATCAGCCTAACATGGCATTATCTCATAATCTTTTACCAGATTTGAAGCTGCTTGCTAGTAAATAATATATTGTGTGTGGACGGTAAGTAAAACTCCTATTCTTTCCACTCAGAATGTAATCCTTCAGAGCACCCACATTTTCTGTACTAATCCTAATCAGAACAGAACACTTACATCTCTATCTTCAGTTGACCCTTTGTTAAATTTCTGACACATAAGTGGAAGGCAGCATCACTACATTTGTACACATGTACAAAACACCTTACTTGTTGCTCTATTCAATTGGCAGTAGGAACTGTAGCTACAATTGACCAAATGAATGCAGAGTCCTTTTTTTAAAAAACATACCCAGATAAAATAATTTGCTCAAATTTCAATGAAAACATTACCTTGGAAGCACCAACTGTTATAAACCCTAACATACTAAGTAAATGGGAAAAAAAGCATGCAATAACAGTCTCAATCATGCAATAGCCACAATAAGAAACAAGCATGTTTGGTTCTCCAAAGCTGGTCTTTAGTGGTGATGTCAAAAACGCATGCACCTTTCATCAAAGAAAGCTGACCACAATCTTCAAAGAAACGAGAGAACTTTACTTCAAAGAAGTCAGTACTAAACATAAAAGCAATGGAATCTGATGGATTTTTTCATTTTCCAACGTGACTAGAACACGTTTAATGTGCTGCGAAACTTTCCTTTTTGCAGGGAAAAACTTTGTGCTCATGAACGCTACCAACAGCGGCTTACAACACAAACTAACGTTTATTGACTTGGGACATACTGAAAAATAAATGTGCTTCATCATTCGTTATGTGATGGTGCTATGTTTACACACTGAATTCAGACCTATGACAAAATTATTAAATATTTTAAATCTCATTAAAATTTATATGATGTCTTCTAGTTTGTTAGAATGTGATGATATGAAAAAGGGAATCACTTGCAGGTGTTACAATAGTGCATATCAGATTATCAAAATGTCATGATATGGAAATGGAAATCATCAATGTTGCAATAGTGCATAGCAAATTGTCAGAAAATGATTAGTTGCAGTATTTATAAGTACATAATAAACATTTATATATGTATTTACAGATCTTTTCCATAGCAGATTTTCATATTACCCAATTCCACTGATGAATCTCATCAATAAAAACAGCCAAAACACTTGGGATGCACTAGATGCCAAAGCACCCAATCCATTAACTGTTAATGACCACATCAAGATTGATCGACGTCCAGCCCTATCTGCCATTGAGCCCCAGAAGTATCCACCAAACATCATTCCTGTAAAAGCAACAAAACAGTTACACTACAGTATAATATTTGTCTCATTCATATACACAGCATACATAAATTCTAACAGTATAGACCAAAATCTGTCAGAGCATTATGCATCAGCACACCATACAGCATAAATTCTGATTAGACAACATACAGTGGGCCTGCAATGTAATTCTCTCATAGGATGTCATAAAATTTTAAGTGAAGCTACCTTTTACTGAGGCCTGTTCAATGGAAAAACTACATGCATCATACCCACATTATACATCATTGTAGAGATCATGTTGTAATGAGTACATGCATCATACCCACATTATACATCATTGTAGAGATTATGTTGTAATGAGTACATGCATCATACCCACATTATACATCATTGTAGAGATCATGTTGTAATGAGTACATGCATCATACTCAAATTATATGAGATCATGGTAAAATGAGTACATGCATCATACCCATATTATGAGATCATGTTGTAATGAGTACATGCATCATACTCAAATTATGAGATCATGTTGTAATAAGTACATGCATCATACTCAAATTATGAGATCATGGTACACCGCTCCCTCGATAACTCACGCCCTGATAACTCGCGAACCCGCTTATAACGCGGTGTCCGGCGTGGATCCCAATGTTTTTAAAGAAAATATTTTTTAAAAATGAAGAAAATCGTGATCAGAACTGGTGAATGAAACCTTGATATATCGCCCGTTTTATCGTCGAAAATGACGGTTAGTGCCCGAAAAGTTAGAATCAACATCGTGAAATTTTCAGGTTTTAATAAGGAATCACATATCTTGTTAGATTTTATCGGAAAATATATTTTCTCAGTTCACTGTAAATAATAATCCTGTATATGTATAGGGGAAATTAGTGTTTTAATCTTTTCATTGTGTTGCAGTGTAAGCAGTATAATCGTTGCATGTTCTCTTCTATTCAAACATGAAAAGAGTCAATTGACATTCACATCGATGCCCGGGAGCACATCTGTGAGAACCTAATTAACTGCCGACTGCGTTTTGATTGACGACTTGGGGAAGTGTTTGTTGCATTGTAAAACTCAATTAAAATAGACCTGCTTTGTTTTATAAGGCGGTCTTTTGTATCAAATCAGGTAAAAGACGTACAATACAAAAGTTCAAAGGAATGCAAATCCTACATGCATAAACTCTTGTGGTCAATATCGTGTCTCAACATCAATCAAATTAGTTGGACCAATTGAACATGGTTTCAAATAGTATGTACTTATTGTCATTAAAGTATATATTAATCAGTAATTTATCCTAATGATTTGTAAATGTGATCATGGATAGCAAGGGAATCAAGCGAAAGGCGTACTCAGTGAATGAAAAGCTTACTGTCATTGAGAGGGTTCGTAATGGTGAATCAAGATCAAAAGTTTGTAGTGAACTTAAACTTGCCATGTCGACACTGAGAGGTTGGCTCAAGGATGAGCAGAAATTTTGGGATTATTTGCATGAAGTTGATTCTGATGATGGATTTAAACAGAAACGGGCATGCACTGCAAATGACACAGAATTAGATGATGCTGTGTACACCTGGTTCACACAACAATGTGAACAAAGTGTTCAGATTTCGGGAACAATTCCTAAGGTCCAGGCAGAGAAAATGGCAAAAATTATGGATACTAAATCAGATTTTATGGCAAGCCATGGATGGCTTTGGAGATTCCAGCGCCGACATGGAATAAAACAAAATTCTTTGTCGGGAGAGATACGCTCAGCAAATCAGGTGGCCGCATCTAGTTAACACAACCAACTCCGGGAGATACTGACCCGTGATGGATATACAGACGACCAAGTTTATAATTGTGATGAGGCTGGTCTATGCTATCGGATGATTTAAATATTTTTTATATATTTTATTTTACATGTCTGAAGTTTAGACCCATTAAATTCATGGTTGGTAATGGTTTATCTTTGTAAATTTTTTTTTTTTTACATTTTACTCTATTTATCTATCTAATCAATCTATCTATGTATCTATTTAGTGATAGCAGAATTTTATGTTTGAGATCAACACAAGTTTCGACGTCGTTTTTCGATATGAATGTTATCTTTTTTGATAAAATAAATCTTGATTCATTTTTAACAAACAATAAAACTAGAATGTATCCAAATCAACACAAAAAACAGTGACGTAATACACAATGTGTTTAGTGATACACATGTTAAGAGTACTGATACCTTGTGGAATAATGTTTGTTTTTACGATCTTTTCAAGATATTTTATCCAGAAATTAAAGGTAATTTATAAAGAAAAACGAACAACACCTTTTAAAGAAATATTTATTCACAGTTATTTTCAGCATGATTATAAAACGAGTATTTAACAATGCCCCTCCCCATCCCCCATTTCGCCTCTGTCGATCTCCCATCTCTTTATTAGTTTTTTTTATAGGTACCTCGGTAACTTGCGCCCTCGTTTATAGTGTGATCGATGTTTTTGGACCCCACTGTGCGCGAGTTATCGAGGGAGCGGTGTATAATGAGTACATGCATCATACCCATATTATATGAGATCATGGTGTAATGAGTACATGCATCATACTCAAATTATGAGATCATGTTGTAATAAGTACATGCATCATACTCAAATTATGAGATCATGGTATAATGAGTAGATGCATCATACCCTATTATATGAGATCATTATGTAATGAGTACATGCATCATACTCAAATTATGAGATCATGTTGTAATAAGTACATGCATCATACTCAAATTATGAGATCATGATATAATGAGTACATGCATCATACCCTGTTATATGAGATCATTATGTAATGAGTACATGCATCATACTCAAATTATGAGATCATGTTGTAATAAGTACATGCATCATACTCAAATTATGAGATCATGGTATAATGAGTACATGCATCATACCCATATTATGAGATCATCTTGTAATGAGTACATGCATCATACTCAAATTATGAGATCATGTTGTAATAAGTACATGCATCATACTCAAATTATGAGATCACGGTATAATGAGTACATGCATCATACCCATATTATATGAGATCATGGTGTAATGAGTACATGCATCATACTCAAATTATGAAATCATGTTGTAATAAGTACATGCATCATACTCAAATTATGAGATCACGGTATAATGAGTACATGCATCATACCCATATTATATGAGATCATGGTGTAATGAGTACATGCATCATACTCAAATTATGAGATCATGGTATAATCAGTACATGAATCATACCCATATTATAAGATCATGGTGTAATGAGTACATGCATCATACTCAAATTATAAATCATGGTGTAATGAGTACATGCATCATACTCAAATTATGAGATCATGGTATAATGAGTACATGCAATAATAACCATAAATGAGATCAGAGAATAATGAGTACATGCATCATACCCATATTATATGAAATCTTGGTACAATGAGTCAGTGTATATTGAGGGACAAATGTACTATGCATTGGCAGATCTTGGTCGACTCTGTTCCCAGGCAAGTGCACACTTTATACATGCCAGTAAAATGGGAAATGTAGGTCATTGTGACCTTTAAATATGAATAGTGGGGAGAAAAAATAATTCAAATTTGGTAAATTTTCAACAAAATCTTTTTCACACTCCGTTTTGGCAATGGAAAGATCATAATGTATAAATGCTTATGACTGCCTGACAGATGGTTCTAGAAGTTTCAGATGCAAGGAAATTGGCATTCAAACAAGTAAACATTCAGAGCTGTAATTCCTGTTGTAAGGAAATATGATAATGTGATATATTGTCATTAATTATACTGGCACTTTCACATCGTAAAATATGAACTCTTTTAATTGTAATTATCATAAAGATGCCATGAATATAACGTTCATTTCATAATTAGTGCAGTAAGGAGGATATAACTGCACATGGAATGCAGTCAAAATTACAGTACAATTTCAAAATGTGAAATCAAGATTTGGAACCCTTGACATAACGCATGTAATTTGGATTAGCAGAACAAAGAAAGTACATTTTGAGGAAATTCAGGACATAAAACTGTAAATATATTTTTGCCACTCTTATTACCAGCTAAAGATGGCACATTTATGCCATGCCACTTTTGTGCTATAGTAAGGACTCCAGCAATTGTACGACCTATCTGGCATCTATTGCTAGCCTCAATCCAAAATATTGTATCAGAAAAATTAACACATAATATTAAAAAGCAACCGGTATGAGGCAGTCAACAAAACAGCTGCTTTAGTTGATTCAGAAACAAATTTAAAATGTAAAGCATCTACTACATGAGTATACATGATTTGTTTACAAAGTTGTTCCTAATACACTATGCTGCTATTGGGCACACATGTCATGCATGTGAGTGCAATATGAAGGTGTGCAAAATCGTATAAATATTGCATGAATTTGACATTGTAAAAAGTTAATGGAGACAAAAATGAGCTTGTAAAAAAAAAAAATAGATATAGACATAATTTTCTGAAAATATTAACAGGATTACCAACAAAAACGATTGCATTAAGCCATCCTTTATCTGCTGAAGAAAGGTTAAGGTCACACTCTGCTGATGGCAGCATAAAGGACACAGATAGAATCTCAATGGCATCACTGGACACAGCCCATCCACACAACAGGAGAAGGGCAACGTGGAACTTTCCATATCCTGTAGATTAATACAAAAAGATTGTAAATGCAAAAATAAGCAATAAAATATCTGCCCTTCTGTTCCTCTCATTCCATTTCTAAGACCATCTACAAACCATCCAAACATTTGGAGTCTCTAATTTTTTAAAGGCATATGAAGGGTTTGCATAATATCATATTCTCTTACGTGCAAATATGCGTACACTGATTCATGCAAATGTGCACACCTGATTCATGCAAATGTGCACCCACTGATTTATACAAATATGCACCCCCTGATTCATACAAATATGCACAAACTTATTCATGCTTGGATGCTCACATAGGTAGGTCTAAAGTCTTGTACCATGTTTAGCATCAAACATATGTAGACCAATTGTCTCTAGACAAGAAATGTAATTGTAACCAGCCAAAACAGTTACACATATAAGATTTAAAGTTGAAAATTCTTGTAAAAAATGGGCATACCATCTAAACAAACTGTCAAATTACCCAGAACCCATCTAGCCCAATCTAGGCCTAGTTACAAAGATCATTATTTGGTATCACTAACAGTGTCATATGGCCACTGTAATTTCTCCAAAGAAAGAGATTAGGAAATGAAGGATGGAATTTAACATTGGACAAAAGACTTTATACCCTTGGGTGGTAATTGCTGAATTGGATGGCAAGTTTTCCATATTTTATTTCAGTGCACCGAATTATCTGATAACAAATATATTGAAATACAATCCCTAAAAGATTTTCACATTGATGTGGCAATCAGAATAAATGAGGGATATCATTTATTGCAATTGGTACGTAATAGTCTCTAATATTTCAAATAAACCCACAGAAAATGTGAAAACAAGCATTGTAAAATTTAAATAATTTATTTCCCTCGAAAAACAATGTAAAACTGGGGAAAAAAATAACTTACGGTTTTAATAATCAAATTTAAAATAATCTAAAAATTAAAATTTTAAAAGTTTTATAACTGAAATGTTCTAATGAATTCACATTAGAGTCCTGATGAAAAGTCCAAGATGGAAGGCCACAATATGCTTTATCCTGTACTGTGCATTATGTGCAGTAGATATACACAAGAAATAACACTCCAGTGTTGGAAATCTGAATAAAATTTTGCTGTCTTTGTCCAAGAAATGTGTATGAACACTCAAATAATTCCATAGAAACAAATAAATCTTTTAAAATCTATGGTGATACAAGTGAAGTTAATTAATGGACATCAATGACAGTTACAGTAACATAAAAATTGGATCTATAAAAACATTTTAAATGAGTATCAATGCCCATTTTCAATGAACAAAAGTAGAAGAGACTTTATGTTTGTTTGTTTGTTTGATTAGGATTTTTAATGTAGCTTTAACAATTTTTCAGTCATACGCTATGATGTCTGCAGTGAGGCAGTTTATAGTTATATCTAGCACTGGGACATCATGCCACAGACATTTAGCATGATGTTACACCCAGTCACACATTATCCTGACACCAGGACGACCAGTCCTAACACTAACCTCTTAATGCTGAGCGTAAAGCGAGGCAGCTGTTAGTACCATTTTTGTACGTCTTTGGTATGACTCTGCCTAGGTTTGAACCCATGACCTTGGATGCTCTAACCACCAGACCAGTGGAGCGGTTAAAGGCTTTATGTAATAAATATTTGTCATATATATATATATATATATATATATATATATATATATATATATATATATATATATATATATATATATATATATATATATACGCATTTCTGAATCCCCCGTATTCAACATTTTATGGCTATATAATACACCTTACCAGCAAACCATATACTTATAATATTAATATTATCTGTAAAAAGGCTTCAGTCATCAACAAATAACTGCTGCCTTCTTGAAAAATTAGAGACAAAGATAATTGTAATACCTGTTATAATATTTACAAAAAATGATGATACTCAAAACATAGTCAAACATCTTTCATCCACACCATGGAACACATGAATTCTGTCCAAATAAATAATTCCTTGGATAATGATAATATACAATACAATCGGTATGTCTAGAAAACATTATATTAATCTGGATGAGTGACATTACAATATAATTATTGTCCTGTATAATTATTGTCCTGTATGGCTAGGGATTTACAAATCCACTTGCCTGACAGCCAGGAAAAGCTCAATTTTGGTTTGGGCAACCTCAAGTTTGCATGGCACTTGCCATAGGCAAGTCAAAAACAATTTGAGAGAGGGATATAACATACCTAGCGTCAGTAATCTGGGCAAAATACATAAAACACTAAATGTGCAAGTTACTTAACCAACAGTATCTTTCATCTAATATATGTCAAGAGACTGATACATCCTTATTGCTTGGCAAACAATTAAATCAACAATAATGAAAATTTTCAAATCATTCTCAAGATTCAGATTGTCAAACATATTTTTGCATGCTACAGGTTTCAAGGCAATCACGATAATTGTTAAGTATATGTATAAAATATATGTCCACAAATTCATCAGTTATGAGCGTAAATAAATATTTACAAACAGTCTAACATTCATTCTCTGTCTCCCTCTCTCAAAAATCGAGCTATTTCCAAACCTTTATCTACCTATCCATTTATCTATGTACAAGTCTACTGTTCTTTTAACATGATCTGCATATACAGTACTATATCAGGGGTCAAGCTAAACTTTAATTTTACAGAGAAGTAACTTCTTCCTCTGGACAGAATAGGCAGAAGTGGCAAGGAGAAGTGGGATGAAAGCAAGAGACACAATAAGTGTGTGTGTGTGTTTGTGTGTGTGTGTGTGTGTACTTTATCCTTTAATTTTGATTATGTCCTCTAGTTTTAAGCAATACTTCTTTAACAAGTTGAAATATCTGTGTTGCATGTTTATTTATTATCAACACATTTTGTAAACAAATTATTATATTCCTTTTATCTGTTTCACAAAAGTGAATAATGTCACTAAACAACCTTGACCTAACAGCACTCATTCATAATCCACACCATAACATTTTCACATGTGTTTCTGACCTACTTAATTAAAAATTTAGGTTAATCTTCTTTCACATAATATTTCAACTTTGCTTTCATTGAACTATATTTTGTCTAATCTATTTACTTAATTATTTACTAAAACATACAATCTAATGTAGTGGTATTTCATACTCACAGTGATGTCTATCATTACAAATATACTTACACTTTCAAACTGATTTTACAAGGAAAATGCAAAGTCTTCATTTACAATATTCTTTTTTTTTTTTTTAAAACTACTATTTACATATTGGCGTTTAAATTTTGAAAATAAAGTTTAAATATATTCATCATCAAACCGTGGGTTACTGTACACTATGTATTATTGGTGTCAGCATTATTGGTATCAACACTGAATACATTTCACCTTGCATTACAACACAACAAAGAACTTACTGACTACAGCATGAGAGTACCGGTACCTCAAAAGTTATAAACTAGTCAGAAATTGTGCTTTAAAATAAAAATCACAGGGCAATATCGTTTTCACTTTTTTTACATAAGACGAAGATTACATCTTTCAAGTGACCCACTTTGCCTGTTTTTAAAAAAAGTCTTACTGTAATGCCCATTTTGGGATATTATATTTGGGTTAATTTCAAATTTCCAGTCAAGTTGCCCTGGGTAAGCTGATATTTATAACATTTGTAAATCCCTGATGACTTATCCTCACTATTACTTTCTTTGACAGTGGCTTTCAGTACTCTATTATAATTCTTAAAAAAAAGGTAGCTTACCAACTTGTTTCAAGGCAGTCTCATATGGGACAGCAACAGAGTCTCTGTCTGCAAAAAGACATGAGAATTATGTAATATATAATTTTACTTATAACACCTTCTGATAGTGCAAGATTTTCCTTCCCTGGTAGATTCTGACGTGAAGATAGATCATTTTTATTCTTGTAGTTTTGAGCAAAACAATTGGTACAGTTATTTAAATTCCTGGAACTGCTCCTGTCTTTGCTGAAGATTCCTTATTAATAAGGTTTTTTTTGGAGAGAGAGCTACTAGGCTATTGCCTTGACAGGTGGTTCATTGTTATTAAGGTTTCTTGCTGGAAAATGGGTCATATTACCTTTACAGTTGTCCTGGGACTGAAATTTCTTTTTGTGTGTTAATTATGTAAACTATGCACTAAAGCAGACAGCTATCAAAACAACTGCTCCAGTCTGCTTAAAACATGAGTTTGTACTAGTCCAAAGAAAACTAGCTTTAGCAGTTAACTAAGAATATGATAGCTTTAGCAGTTAACTAAGAATATGAATGTTTTCAGAGTAGACAATACTAGCTTCTGAAAGTACAATAAGTTATAAAATAAATATATATAAAAAGTTATTGGCTTGTTTTTTTTCCAAATCGGCCTTTGAAGTCCAGAAGTCAAAATGACCAATTATAGCTAGCAGTCTCTTGACAGGTACACATCTGAAACAAGAAAAAGTTGTATACTCTGTAACCTGACTAAATTCATTATTTAGCAGCAATCAGCCCATTAATACACAGGTATTACACAATTTTGTAGGCACTCCAACAAAAACCATGTCTTCACCCAGTTGTTTTCTGTCATGGATCAGGTCAGAAATAAAAGGTTGGAGAACAACTTGTAAGCCTACTATTCCTACAATGTAAGACTCAGATATTTATGTTGTTTGAGCTGATGACTCACTGCCAAATAAAACAGCATTGTTTAGTGAGTTCCTCAGACAAAGGAATCAATCACCAAATTTCCAGGAACATTTCACACACCTTGCAGCTCAACAACTTTTCCACAAATTTCAGTCTAATTGCTTTAGTAGGACTATACTTACTCTGATGTCTTTTTCACAACTAGTGGTAAGCAAAATGGAAGTTTTTACTTAATATTAACTCGATTCAACTTTAGGAATCCTGTTCAAATGAAGAATTATACATTTTCTACTTCACTGCACATATCGTAAACAATCAACTCTATTTTCAAAACAGTTAAACTATTAGGCACAAACGTCAACGCCAAAATATGATTGGCTCAAACGGTTATACTTAAATAACATCCATGTATCAGACAAATAAATATTTTCAGTTGAATAAAAGTTGAATTGAGTAAATATTAAATAAAAACTTACTTCTGCATTTACCACTGTTCTGTAATTATAGAATTCATGTATCATAGGGCCGCAAACATGCTACGTGTAGCTCTTTTCATCGGTTGTCACATGAGCTCGAACTTGTTCCAAGCGGAAAAATCGCACATTTCGAAGCCCGTAACTTCAGTTTGGTACAACTTATAAAAGTCAAAGATGGCTTGATGAATAGAAAAATATTTCAGGAGTAAAACAAGCCATAGAATATGGTAGTGTGCTTTTAAATACGGAAATATCAGAAGGAAATCGAGGGTCATGGGTGGAATCAAGTATTTGGAAGTTACGTACCTTCTCTTTTTATATAGTATGATACAAAGGGTCCTGTGTCCAAATGGCCCAATGGGTCATGGTGGTAATTAGTCCTACATGTTTGATATTTATGTTTTGGGCATAGCACTTAAACAAAATCAACATGTGCTATGTCTTGCCTGTAGGACAAGGGGTTAATCTAAGGTATTTTTGTCACTCTGTATGATTTTGTTCCTTCTGATTATTTTTTTTTATTATTTTTTTTTTCCTTCTTCACATCAATGATCAAGCTCGCATCGATCACCTGCGTGGAGTATAATTGATGATGTTCGTAAAATCGATGTGTGGAGGGGAGAGAAGAATAAACACCAAAGCCCATTTAATAACTCTAGTCCAAAATTAACACTTACCCCTTTGCAACAGTCTCTCTCTATCTTCGGGATATGAATTCGTCCTTTCATCTTCTACAACTTCGTCCATTACTGATTTCTCTTGAACCGATTTATGTGGTAAAATTAATGCACAGCATTATAAGCGTCCATAACACTTTAATGATATTCCTCTGCAATCGGAAGCTTATCTGGACTGGTCCCTTGCAAATGTAGTCAAAGTACATACGGATAAAAATATTTAGACCCGAAACCAGGTCGTCTTCTTCTTTGGTAGACGATCTGGGAGTTTTATATCTGAGCAATCCATATTAAGACTTTATTCCCCCACCACCATTCAATGTTGTAGCCATTTAATAGAAACAGCTTTGGCGGAATATGGACGACTGACAAGGAATTAGGACTAAGGGGTATGATAACTTGTTTATTATCGGATTTGGACTTATATATATTTTTAAACATGGCTTTAACACTGTTTAAAGTCATATCGCTAATATGTCTGCTTTCGGGAATGAACTTCTTTCCACTGAATAATCCACAAGCAGTAGCAATGGTAGAAGCTTTCCCCCCCCCCCAAAAAAAAAGTTATACCTCGTTGATCCAGAAATAGTTGTCAACATTTCCCACAATATCAGCGGCACAATTTACCCAAAACACACTCAAATACTGTCCAAAATGTACCCAAATACTGTCCAGAAACAAGCATTAGGTAATTAGGTACATGTACATGTGTCTTTCACAATACGATTGCTTATCCGTTGCGACAGAGAACTCGGAAGAACCAAGGATGTTGTCATTAATTCAGCCCATGACTGTTCACATGACGATTTGTAATGAATAAAGATTTGATAATTCCTCTCTTGATCAATCAAGTTAACAAGTTTATTTTGTGCATAGATATGGCCAACATTAAAATTTAACGCGCAATAATTAGGACGAATTATTTAAATAGTTGGAGATTGCATAAAATTGAACGAAACAAAGAATTTCTAACTGCTTTAGTAATTTAACGTATTTGATTTTAACCCAGAACTTAACTTTGAGAGGAATTTAAAGTCTCTTTAGTTGTAAATGCATCACGTGTTTGTTTCTGGACAGTATTTGGGAATATTTGGGTAAATCGTGTATGGTGATTGTGGGTTACGGGTCAAAACGGACCGGTACCAAAAAGGCCCACGACCAAAACGGACCAGTGCTTAAAAGGCCCAGTCCAAAAAGGCCCGACCCAAAAAGGCCCATTTATGTATTATATTACCAATTACTAGTATCATGTCTAATAAAATTAACTAATATGTAATATCAAATTCTTGTTTTCTGGTAAATCATAAATGTCTATAAATAATGTGCAGTAGAGATTCATTGTGCTGCATGTCACAATCATACGTCAAATTATCATGAGAATAATTGTGACACGCTAATACATGTTCTATGTAAGATGAACAAGAAAGGCAAATAATAATTGTGTAAGAAAACATTGTATGTAAAGCAAATAAGTAATATCTTTGCTATAACATATCAAGAATGAATACGAGTTAGTGTCACCCACGTGTGGTTTGTGCATGCCAACTTTGTTATGGTAATGCCTTAACTAAGGAATGGCGATTTCATTTATGATGGATGGATGAATATTTTAATTTGCGAAGACTATTGACTCTTCCTGTTTCATATACATTCAGTATCGTTAATATGTGTATGCGTAACTTGTCTGCGTTGATTATAATGTATGCTTTCAATAGACATTTGTTATATTCTGTGCCTAGTAGGCACCGTTATTGTGTTGTGCTTGCAATGAAAGTCAAGATACAATTGGAAATGATTTAAGAGCTTATTTATAAATAAAAAATTAACAACATAAATTTGTATGATAGGTTAGAAAGAAAATGAAGAAAAGATATCATGTCTAACTAGTATGAGCACATAAAAGACAAACACTAATGCCATTTCAGATTTATTAATGTCAATAATAACAATCATTATCGATAATACACGAATATTAATATCAAATACTACAACACTATTGCCCATAATTGCTGTCCAAAAAATTTAAAAGCAATACAGATTAACTAATAATACTGTTATGACATATATTTACAGTAAATGCTATATGATTGGAATTTTTCTCTAAATGGTTTATTAAAGTTTATTTGCATTAAATAATACTGAAAGTAAAACGAATACTAAATATATATTGGGATAAATTCATTCATTACAGTTATATACTATTCAATAAGATATCACTATACGGGTATGTTAGGAAAACTCGCTTGTAAGATATATATTAAGACAAACTGGCTTGTAATATATGTTATGTACATTATGCTTATGTACATTGAAAGTCGGCAGACAATAACTAGAGAGGTTACAGAGTATACATTACAGATCACGAACTCAGCGCTACACTACCGAACTACAGATCATACATGAAGGTTAGCTAATATAATAATTAAAGAACGAACAGGTTGCCTTTCAACAAGCGAGCATGGATGGTTCACGTGTTTTCCTAACTAATAAGCTGATCAAGCAAGAATTTTCCATCACGTTAAGAAAAACATGAGCGACCTTTTATACCAAGATGCAAATTTGTGTTCTCGGTATCTGAAGGTGAACTTAACCTTGGAGCAGACGGGTCACCATATTTGGTAATGCGTTTAAGCGCAGACCACGATGAAAGCTCGAACAAGTCCCGCTCCTTACTAAGTTCATTTTCAAGCTACAGAGAACCGTTCGCATTCTTTCTTTACCGATCCCAGTACCTAAATTCCCAGATGTAGCGCCTATTTTAGGAGAGCTACCTTGCTTCTTCCATCTCCGTCTATCTCTCTATATCTTATCATCGACTCGTATCTGCATGACATTGATCAATTTAACTCAAGATCAGTTTAATTACGACTCAATTGGGTGATTATTTATATTTACACTCTGAGACCATACAGCTCGCCGACGGAGCTCAAAAACTTAGAGGTTTTGATCTCATGCTGCATGTACTGGTCCCAAAGTGTATTTAATGATTTTTCAAATCTGTAGCACCGTCTCTCGCGTCCTAGGTCATTACACAGGACGGCTAAACGCACCAGATCAGCCTCCCTCCGCAACAGTGGCACTAACTGGTAGAAGCCTAATCCCATGTGTACTGCCCTTGAATTTATACGATGGTGCCAGCCTGAAAATGTAAAAAAAATGTATATATATTAATATGATACGGATAATTATGTCACGTATATTAACGGACTAATGTCTTTATACTGATATGCTTTATTTTTGCCGTGCTTACCTTCAACGTCGTTGTTTGTTCGTACTTTCTGGCGGTAGACAGACCAGGCCTCAGCTGGAAACACTGGGTTATCCAACCACTGCCTGCGGAGGTACCCGATAAGGGTTCGTGTAGCATTGGTTGTAGCCTTCGTTTGCAGCATCTGCACTGCTTGATGTATGTGTGCGCTGGGCAGGAACTGAAGGGCCAGCACTTGACGTACGAAGGAGTGAAGGCCTTCTCGTCGCATGTATGTTTCAGCCAATCCAACAGACTGAACGTGTCGCCAAACGGCCTGGGACCAGTGGAAGGCACAGCCCTTAAGTTCTACGCCGGGAAAAGCCTCTCTGATGGCGAGCCATGCCGCTGAAAATATGCATTTGAAAATAAAATTCCCGATATGATATTGTTTGTGTATGAAGCAATTATATGTGAAAGGTAATACGGTGTCCTAATGATTAGTAAACAGCTTACCTTTTTCGAAGTCCAGAACGAATCCTTCTAATGATATATGTCCCAACCTTGACTGCAGAGAACGAAACACCTGTAATCAAAGAATCGAAATGAGGCCAGTGTTCGTAGTGCTGTTACCATAACCAATTCTACCTTAATTACATAACGTCATTTACCTAACATTCAAAAATGACTCATCATTTAATTCTTGGAAAGAAATACAAATGCTGGAAACACTGTAAAACATTCAAGAGACATATGTTTCATTTTTTAGATATCACGACATAGTTTCATCAAAGGGTGTATTCAGTTTGTTACTGTTTCTTCTATCTATTCTATATTTATCCAATAAACACGCTGAAAATGTCAGTGAATTTTTTAACAGGTAGAGAGAAAGAAAGCTTACAGCCAGATAGTCTGACTTCGTCTTCCGGCTCATTAGACAGAACACAAGCGGCAACTGCTTCTGTGTGCCATTTCTTTCGATGAAAGCATGGATGGACATAAGTTGACCCTGTTGTCGGAAAGGCTCACCAAGGACCTGAAAGTTATAATCACATTTATTAAACAATTGGACATGAAGGCTATTATTGTGTGCTATTATAAATTTAAAACAGACAATATCTGCAGCTCAGCAATAACTGGTAGTCGTACAGCATAAAATAATTAATTCAACATAGTGATTTACCTTAAATGTTCCATCCATATACCACCGTTTCGCTTCTCGCAAAAGTCCTAACTGATATTCTGTTGCAAGAAGGAAGTGTCGCTCCCCATCCATTCGGATGTCTGCCACCAAGAAGTCGGGAGCGTTGATGAAGTCCTCATTCAGCTGTAAAAATCAGAACAAATAGATAATATCATTCATGTCATAAAAGAATCACACTTTAAACTATCCAAATTTAATTACGAACTATATATATATATATATATATATATATATATATATATATATATATATATATATATATATATAATAAATTTTATCTTCAAAATATAACTGACTCCAGATATTAATACTAATGAGCAAACATTATAAAAAAAAAAGAAAAATCAATTTGTTTAAATTGTAATTGTACATTAGTCAATTAATATCTAACTGTAGATTTGTCAGATTTCTATATAAACCACAAACTTCAAAGTCCAACGTTCTTGGCTCCTCTGGACGTAATTTCGCTCTATATCTATTTGCAACTCTTTTCAAAAGCGCCTTTTTGGGGAGAGATACAGTATCTGGTCCAGCACTCTCCAGAATAGCGTCTTCGGCAATTTTCAAGGCTGGTGTGAACAGTTGTTCTCTAGCAGCACGTCTCACCTTTGATAAGGAGAAAATCTTGTTATGTCAAAGGAGTTAATTACAAGCGTATAATTAAACACTAAACATGTATGAAAATTTCTTGCCTTTACCACGAAATCCACTAAAATTATGAAAAGCATATTAAAAAAAACATTTCACGATTATTGCCTTTAGTATCACCACTGTGTTATGATTGAATATTTAAATAATTATAGCATCATGTAATTTTTGTCTTATAATTCTAATTTTGCGTTGTTTGTGTACAAAAGGTACAGTTAGCTGCCAATGTAACATGCTATGCTGACAAAAATGTACCTTGGCGTACACCTGTGCCTTTAGCTGACGATCAGATACAGCGGGGTGTGTGTGCTGTGCATAGCTTTGAACAAACAAGTTCCCTTGCTGGCGTATTGTCACTTTGCACTTCACGTAGACACTTCTAGAAGTGCAGCGCCACAAAGTAGAATTCACGTTGTCTCGCTGCAAGGACAAAAATGCATTATGAAAGTCATTGAACAGTCTTGTCAAATGAGGAAATGTAATACAATTAAAGATTCGATATCACACACACACACACACACACACACACACACACACCAATTGTATTGTAACAAAGTAAGGTCGAGAAAGATGTATTTTACTGCGTATTTAATATATGTTGTAATTGATAAGTGATTAATTTCCTAGAAACAACAGTATTCAGTGTTAGAAATTATACAATCAATTAGGTGACATTCAATACACAAGTTCACATCCATATTAACAAACTAAATTGAAATTATCATGTGGAATTTGTTTGTCGATATAAGTAAAAATGTTTGTCCAGGATTTTGAAGAAATTGTTTTGTCAGAATTGAAAATAAATCGTATGTATTTGTCTACGTTTACAATAATTGATGTAAATACTGTTAATATCGACACATTTTCACACACCTTAACCCCATATGAATATCCAAGACTGGACACCAATAGCCTGGTATGTTTTTGTGACGATCCCTCTAGGATTGAATACGTTATACCTTGGTATTCGATCATCGTCTCAGTCAAAACATCGTGCACTGACCTGAAATAAACAATGTTATGCAAGCAATGTTACAAAATTGAAGCATTTATGTTGTAAGGAAGTATTGCAGTTGTACATGTTTCATGTTTGTATATGATTACCAAGGAATTCAAAATCATGTTTATAATAACGTGTTTCATACTCTTTGCAAATAAAACTAGTATTACTTGCATATACGTACTCTTCTTCAATAATATTCACTTGATCAATGTTTCGGTCACTTATATCGAATGAAGTGTCTGCGTCGGGGATGTCGGGAATAGTAATCGCCCCATATGGATCAACTTCAATTTCCGTTGACTCGGCCACCGGAATATCAGTCGATAAATCGGCAATACTAGGGATCTATGAAATAAATGAAACAATAAAAGACATTTTAAACAATTTCTTTGCACCAGATAAACCAGATAATAACTTTTAATTTAGTTTCATTAATAGCCTTATATATTTTAAACACTTACACTTAACTCCAAAAATGGCGGGTCTTCTGGCTCATCTTGGTCTTGACCGTATAGACCTATGGTCGCTGGAACCTGTTGTAAACGATTAAGGATTTATTTAATTAATACAAAATTTGCCTCGATAAACGCTCATCAGAATCAAAATGGTTTTGGCGAAATCAAGATTTTCGATAGGAAAGTACTTCACTACACCCCAACATAAATGTACAAATATCAAAAAGCGGGTGGCAAGGGTCAGATGAAACTCGGACTACTTGAAAATGTATTCACCACCAAGGAAAAAGAAATGTATTGCACAAAAAGTGAAGTTTAGTTTGGAATATACCAAAAAGCGGACGTGCATTTAGCCATCAAACATATATACATCATACTATTTGCACGCAGTGTGCCACAAATTTTAGCATTTGGCATGGTGGTAGCTACGATGTCGTAGTGTCAACATGATTTGTACTGGTTGTCCACAAAGTATGAATAAGGGTACTAATATAACTCCTGGTTGCAGATGTACTTTGTGAATCTAGACATATAAATGGGGGTGGTGGTGGCTTTTTTATTTCCTGAATGCATGAAATCGACGGTCGCATTATACGTCACTTGTTTTGTATTTCAAAGTATGATCATAGGGTTTTAGTATTAAAATGTCATTAACTAAAGTTCCTTACAAAACTATTATTTGGAAAATAATATGTATAAGAGTTGCTTAATATCTGATGTTTCTATTAAAAATGAGAGAGAGAGAGAGAGAGAGAGAGAGAGAGAGAGAGAGAGAGAGAGACTGTTAATATCAGGAAAGTAGATATTTTACATTTGATAATACACTTATTTCAAGTGACAACGGTCAAACCTATACACTGTGATACGGGATACTATGACCATGTAAGTAGTGCAAAACAGTCATGTAATGATTTATTTTGTACTATTATGGCTGTTTTGATTTGTTGTTAATACAGTAATAACTATCCCATATATATATATATATATATATATATATATATATATATATATATATATATATATATATATATATATATATATATATATATATATATATATATATATATACACACACGGCATGAACACGATTGTATTATTACTTTACCTTCTTACAAGTGTTCTTAAAATTTCTCGTGTCGCCTTATGAATTTTAAACACTTACACTTAACTCCAAAACAGGCGGGTCTTCTGGTTCATTTCTGTCTTGATCGGATACACATATGGTCACTGGAACCTATTGTAAACGATTAAGGATTTATTTAATTAATAGAAAATTTGCCTCGATAAACGCTCATCATGAACAAAATAGTGTTACGAATTGTCAGCAGTATTTCTTGAATAACCGTCTTGAATTGTATGTGAAACGAATTGAATCAACTATATTTTTACTTGTTTATATATATATATATATATATATATATATATATATATATATATATATATATATATATATATATATATATATATATATATATAAACGACATGAACACGACTGTATTATTATTTTACCTTATTACAAGTGTTCTTAAAATTTCTCGTGTCGCCTTATGAATTTTAAACACTTACACTTAACTCCAAAACAGGTGGGTCTTCTGGTTCAGTTCTGTCCTGATGGGATACACATATGGTCACTGGAACCTATTGTAAACGAATAAGGTGTATTTATTAAATGAAAAATAGTGTTACGACTTGTCAGCAGCATTTATGGATAAACGCCGTTAATTTTATGAGAAATTAATCAACTATATTGTAATTGTTTATATATACAACAAAGTTGGATTCATCAGCTCGTCTTTGTCTTCACCTTCCACCGCCATGGTCATACGTGGTTGAAATAATTTCTTAATATTTAGTTGCTTTATATCATACCTGATTCAAGTCTCTGCATGGCCTGCACGTAAAACTGATTTCCCCTCTGCTATTTACAGCATCCCTGTACGCCAGCAAGGATATTCCTAGAATGAATAATTTATTTTATAATATTCTTAGATAAATGTTTTCGAATCATACTCTGTAGGATGTACAATTAAAACATGCAAAGGATACAAATTCATATGTGATATAACTGAACACATAAAGCTAAAACTTTTCGTAACTAAAGAACTTTCTTATTTGTTGTGCTCTTTGTTGCAAAAGTCCGCAATAGGCAAAACTATCAAAGGCACACACTGTCATCTTTATATGTTTCATTGTAGTTCTTGTAACTTCAAGAAAAGGTAGAGTACATAAGAATAATAAATGTGTTTGCTCGTGCTCCCCTATTTTCAATTGAATAGAAGTGAATATGAAGATTTTCACAACTTTACAAATATAATTAAAAGTGTACTTACCAGTGCTGCATGTGCGATGTTGCCAAAGTCCACACACGTCACAAGCAATCGCATGCTGTCGCGGCCTAACATCCCGAGCACAATCAATGCAGTGAACATACACCATTATACAAAGTGCTTATCTTTTTTATAAGTAATAATTAATTAATAGACGAGTATAGAAAACAGATTATGGTGAAACGACGAAAAAATAAAAACTACAAACTTAGAAAAATAATCCTAAAAATAAAATAGATTGTAATAAAGTTGGCACACAAGTAAATCCATAAGCAGCATGATCAGTGATCACCATTAAAGACTTTGCCATTTATATAGGTATTACATGCTGTAACTATCTTATTATTTGTTGCTGCGCATGCGCAGGTACCTTATGGGAGTATATGTTTTCTGGTCCCATAGGAATTCGACAGATAATCGCCTGGGGTAGTTCAGTAAGTAGTGTCTCAGTAATCGTTAAAAAAACTGTTAAAATCATATGACACATCAAGCGCTGTTGAGACAAGAGGCATAGGAAAATGTGATTGTAGAGATTTGTATTTGACTCTTAATTGTGATTATCAAAGTTTCCTAACATATTACATAAACCTGAGACAGAAAACAGGTAAAGGAAGTGTTAAAAGTACAAGGCGATCACTGATTCTTAAGTAAGATCGGGACTAATAATACAATCGTGTTCATGTCGTTGCTGCGTAATCGGTAAAGGTCTGCTGTTTGCTATCCGTTATTTATTTTTGTATAGGTGTTAATCTTCACCAACCAGTGTTTCAGTTTTGGCAGCTCAGTGTTTTAGCCATATATATATATATCAACATATAAGTGACTTCGAAGTGAAAAGATATGGTTTTGGCAGCTCAGTGTTTGAGCAGTATATGTAAATATATCATTGAATTAGAATTGAATAGATATTGTAGAAAAACTTACTTTTTTCTTCTTCTTCTTTATTATTATTATTATTTTTATTATTATTATTATTATTATTATTATTATTATTATTATTATTATTATTATTGATCAGTCTTGTTAACGGTCCTTTTTAACCCGGGCCTTTTCCGTCCAGGTCCTTTCTGACCCGTGACTGGCCTTTCTGGACCGGGCCTTTTTAACCCGGGCCGTTTTGGTATTGGGCCTTTCTGACCCGTTACCGTGATTGTGGGTATTTGGTACCTTGTTCTGAACAATATTTCCAAAGTAATGGTCCGTCATATCCCATGTAAGTGTGAGCCATGATTGCAGCTTATCGATGGTAGCCGCTGGATGTCCTTTTAGCTACAATTCTCATTTCTGGGGTTTAAATTCCATTCCGCAATATTTGGAAGAGTACGACAATCGCGAAGGGCGCCAGTGACCGCGTTGTCTAAAGTGCTTACCGTTAGGGATAATTGCCATCTCACTTCTGTCAGCGTCGTTCGAGTCTTGTGTTCGACCAATGTGGGTATGTGAGAAAGCTTGCCAGTAACTTATCGCGGTTTGATGGGTCTTTCTGGGGGTTTTCCCGGGCTCGTTCCCGTTCTTAGGCTGAAAAATAGCGTTAAACCCTACTACAACAACGACAGTCACGAAACGTTGTTTTTACGTCCCGCTGTAATCTTTCTACAACTGGGACAGTGAAAAATATGGTGTTTTTTTATAATGCATTTCTCACACACAGGATGAGCTACGAAGAATTTAAGGATTTGAATGTTAGTCTCTTGTGTACACTCAAAGTCAATCATTTGCAAGCACTGTTCTGCTTTTAAACTTGTTGCGTGCGATTTTCTTATTAACAAGCGACATTGCCAAAGGTTTGTTTTCAAAAAGGGCAACAAATTCGTTCTACTTCATGAATGCATGGTTTGGTCGCTAAACACCCACAATAGTTCTCTCAATAAAATAGATTGTTTTGCTCTCAACTGGTAAAATCTTCATTACATTTCTCATAATAGTAACCTTATCCAAGAAATCCTTTGATACTAGTAATGGAATCGAAATAGTCTTGATTATAATACACGTAATATTTTTAATCAGGGAAACCGATCTTCGAAAAACGAAAGCTCCATAAATTGGTTGAGTGTACACTGGCATCGTATATCGATTTTGTTACGTGTTTAGGCTCAAATAAAACCTAACACAGAAAAAAGTGAAAACAACAAGCATTATAAATTGTAACAAATAATTTATTTCCCTGGAAAATTATTGTAAAAATTAAAAAAAGAAACTTTCAGTTTAAAGAATCAAATCCATAAATAATATAGGAATAATCCACGAATTAAATTAAAAAAGTCCTAGTAATGAAATGTTCTAATAAATTCAACTTTGAATCCTGATGGAAAATCCAAGATGGAAGACGATGAAGTACGCAAGAAATAATACACCAGTGTTTGAAATCCGATTAAAAAATTAAGAACTGTCTTTGTCCAAGAAATATACATAACATCAAATATTTCTAGAGATGCGAATTCATCCTTTAAAATCCAAATGATCTAAAGAAAATTTGTGATAACAATTTTTACGGCTAGTAATTAACTACACGTCTTCAGATCAATACAGTTAAACCACTTGTTAATTCGGTTTGCCTTGACCTAATACATTATACCCTGTCGCTAAATTATCTACGACATCAAAATTCGGTGAATTCACATGTATTCCTGTAATTCATTAAAGTAAGACATTAAATCGTAGAACACAATCAATATTCAAACAATATGATAAATTCAAGAATTAACGTAACACTTTCCTATCATAACTCCACATAGTGTTTTTACGACATCAATTAACACTACGTCATTCTTAACTACGATATAAGGTAAGAATTCTAATTCATAATTCAAAAGCACATTACTTAATTAATGTAAAAAATTAAACTAATCATACATATGTATCAACAAATCATGCGGATCTGTAACGAAGAAACACTATATCGATTACATCACAATAAATGTGGATTTGAGACAAATACCTCGTGTTTTTGGTGCGTCTCTCAACCGTTGGTTTTTGGCGGTTTTTTCGATACGCTTCCTTGACGAATGGATTTCACTCAAATCACATCCGGAGCCTTTCTTCCAAAATAATTCTACACTGGCTATTCTCACAATAGCGAATTCAGAAGACTGAAGTAAATTTCAGCTAGTAGGATATTATATGCTAAAGATTTCTCGTGTAAAACACACCCCTTTTTTAACAGTGGCCAATCAGAACAAATGTATTTTCTCGCGCTTTACTTTAAAAGTCGCTTACATCAGCGTGTCAAGATGACACGCTTTGGTTTTAAGTAACAATTCTATGTTCCTTATAAACATGACACTTTCGTGATAAAATGAAACTTTCCTCAGGTCACGGCGGTCAGTACTGACCCCTGTATAAACAACTTGTTGATTAGTACGGTAGTCGACTAGCGTTTCCAGGCGCCCCCCTCCTGCACGATGTGTCGTAAATCTAACAAATTGCTACCTGGCTAGAATTAATAGTTATTTTTTAATAGATTCGACCGAAAATTTGGCACTTCACAGTTACTTTGCGTACTTTGTTTTGCATTATTAATTTTTATATGATCTTATGAATTTTATATGATCTTAGCCAACACTCACAGCGCCTACTAGCTCTTTCAAAACTTGGTTAACCCTGCCACCATATCATAACTTGGGTGCGTGAGAAAGCTTGCCAAAATGTTTCAGCAGAAAAGCTGTGTTAATGTCTATTTTTAAATTTAAAAAACCCCCAGAATTGTCCGTTTCTTGGAGCACTTCCATTATAAAATCTTCATTTTGGTGATGCATACTACTGGAATAGCATCACAATTAGTATTGTCAGTTCAGTACCCTATACCCTATATCCAGTCCAGTACCCACGAATTTTATTCTAATCTTTGTTTAGAACATTTTCTTTCCTCTCTTTTTTTGGTGGTGGTAGAAGAGTTATATTTATGCATTTTTGGTAGGGCTTTAGAGGTAATTGTTTATTCTTGAGAATATTAGCTCAGTGAGTGGTTGTCTCTGTGTATTTCGGCGACAGTACACAGTGAATAATAAGGCCTTGGTGATGATCTGGAAGTGAAATCTGTGTTCTGTTTACAGTGCATCCTTTAAAAAAAAATGCCGGTGAACATTTGACAAGAACCTCACCGTAAAGTTATCTTTGAAGGTATTTTCGATTAACATATGATTTGTATTGATTATCACAGAGTAGAAAGGTCAGTTCTGCGAAATATATGTAGAAAACATCCAGTAAAATTAATTGTGGTGTATGTCCTGTCTGGCCAGTATTTATTAAACTTTAAATAACTATAAAATTATATTATTAATGATAGACACATGAAATTTTGAATATGTTATATATATTGACTTTGAAAAAATTAAAATGAAATCAAATATAAAAATTAATTATTATTATAAAAGTTTCAATGAAATTAAGAAAGAATTTTAAAAAATTAAAATTTGCCCCTTTAATTCAGATAATAGTTTTTGGAATGATATTAAATGATATCAGCATGTTTATATTCGTTCACCATATACAAGCTACAATGATGGATATTTGTCAAATTTTCTCTGAGAATCAATCGGTGTAAATCAAAATGAGACCTTCAGTTAAAATGTGCAAAGACAAAATTCTATCTGGTATTTGTTATTTAAACTATTTATTAGGGTCCAAGCAAGTAATGTATGTGTTTGTGACGCGGTGACTTCCTGAGTAATACATATATGCTTGTAAAGCCTTTAGTGAGAGGACAGAGATTACAATTTTTATATTAGAACCTACTCAAGTTCTCTTCTAAATCATTTTAAACTGTCCAAGAATGAAATACAGGTGAAAGGGATAAAATATACTTTCCCCCAGGTATTTTTACCCTTGGATGTACCCCCCCCCCCAGCAAAATGATGTAAGTTGAACGCAAAATGCACTCAATTGTATTGTTCAATTTGGTTAAGATATTGATTGACGTAGTGCGGCATCGTGACCTATATGATGTTTTGGAAATTCTAATGTTCCGCCTTGCTTTGTGTTATTAAATACAAACAATATTTGTAAACTGGCACTTTAAAAATTATATAAGAAATATTCAAACAGATAATTTGAGTTTAACTGTGTACAACTGATCTTAACATGGTTACATATCCCACATGAACAAACATTCATATATTTCAGAATGTATGGAATCCAAAGTTCACCATCATTGCATCATAGAGGCTGACATTGTACCTATAGTGAATCTGTAAGGCACATTTCTGGCTGTGTGCACTGAAAGCATCCCAAATGTTATTTTCATCATGAATATGCCTATGTATGGTAACATTTTTCAATGTTGTACTTTGATAGAGTGCGGTATTGTAGCATCAGCTAATATCTGATTCCACTGAAACATAGAGCTTAATAATTCGTAACAAACACCCTTAAAATATAATATAAATGTTCAAATAGATCATTTGAATTATGTCTGCACATTTGATATTAACAAGTACATTGTATATATCCCACATATGCAAATTTCCATTCTTGTTTACAAGTTTTGGGAATCATAATTTAAAATTTAGTTCATGATATAGTATTGGTACCTATAGTTGATCTGTGTGGCCACATTTGGCTGTATTCACTTGAAATATCCAAAATTAGTATTTGCCTCGTGAATTAGATTGCTTATAGTAATATATTTTTATTTACTACATTGTCGCCTGACTGTATACTGGTATGGACTAATGTTTGCACCAATGATCAAACCTCACTGTCCCAACATTGCCTTAAACTATATGATACATAATCTACCTGATTAGCTATTTAACATGTACATGACTAAATATGTTTCAAGAAACCTCATATACTTTTATGATGAATTTATTACTTTAAAAGATGGCCATTGCTTCACATTTCTGAGTGTCACTCTGTCAAGTTTAATATTTTTCCTCATGCCTGCAACAACCTGAATGATATTTGGAAATCACTATATCTAACACATTTTAATTTCTTTTACCTACATCTTTCTGTTTTCTAGAATTAAGTGAAAGATGTTATATTTTTCAGGTCTAGAAATCTTTGAATCTTATTTTAAATTAATACTTTAGTTTCTATATACACAACGAAGTGCTCCCATCACGTGGTAAATTTGGCAATGGTTACCGATAAATCCATTACCGAAATGATAAAGACAAACTTGTACATGATGTCTAACGGTATCCATGGTAGATATACATGACTGACCTTCCACTTGACTGATAAAGTTTATTTTGACATTGAAGTATGTGTGAAATAAAATGAAGGCACTTTCTGAACCTCATGTCATTATAATTATGTAAAGAAGTAAGTTTAGCAAGAGATTAACACCGCTTGCTAATCGACCACATTGACTTTGAAACCGTTAAAACATGTCAAAGGAAAATAACACATATATTTACAGTTATTCATAAACATAAATAATGCGAAGATGTGTGTCTTAATTGAGAACGTGTCGTTATATCAGTAATTATATGCAAGTATAATCATTTCGCCGATAGCGGTTAATGTTCAATGAGTGAGGCGATATGATGTGGGATGGAATCATTTATTTCCGTTTAAGACCTCATTTTTTTTTATTATACGGAAGCTTCAAGCAGTCCGCAGTTCTCGTTCGTTCGTTAGTTTTCCTTGTTTCACCCGTATGTCTTACTCAAAATCTCAAATGTATATATTGAATACACAGGATTTATTTCACACTATCAACTACTTCACATGATTTATTCAACACTAACAACTACTTCACATGATGTATTCAACACTATCAACTACTTCGCATGATTTATTCAACACTGCCTTTAAATCCTGCTTGGGATCTAATTGCATTGCTGATTATTTTGTAACCAATTGCCAACAAAGTTTCATGATGGCGCATCTCGACATGTATGTACTCGTATCCTGAACTAAAAACAGGTTCACGGTCCACCACTGCTTAAAGTCTTAAAGTTGACTTACACCATAGAAGAAGGCTTGTCCTGAGAGAGAGAGAGAGAGAGAGAGAGAGAGAGAGAGAGAGAGAGAGAGAGAGCAAGCAATGTGTGGATAAAGTTCAATCGGATTTTACTTTTACTTTTCAGAAATAACCAGCAATATAGAAAACAGATGGAACGTGTGTATATTTGTGTTTATAAAACGCGTTTTTCTTTACCTCCAATTCTGTAAATTATCATAATTTTTTTTTAAATGTGAAAAGTGAACTTACGTAATTCATTATGGAAAATATGCAAGAACCAAACCTTTTGATGTTGTCATAAATAGGACAATATATGATGTCCATAATAAGTTTGTATACATGTAATTTATTAACAAACCTGAATTCCCAAAGTCTATTACTTCTCGAGCCATTCGACGCACTTGAAGTGTAAATCGAAGCTGTAAATATAACCTTAAACACTCGCTACTGAATTGGGCTGAACTAGATTAGATTAGATTGCGTTGTGATAACTGTTGCACATGTTGGAGGTTTGATTTACTACTGATTATATGTTATGATATTATACTATGGAAAACAAATTATTAGAAATATCCCCATATAAAATGCTTGCAAAAGCAAGTAATTTTTATATTGGTCCGAAATATTTTGCTATTATTATTTTATGAAAGACTTACTTGCATATTCCAAACATACCAATGAGGCTATGGATAAATACATAAATACATACACTTTACGGTCTGCAATCTCCACAAAGTTTCCAGATACCAGGCAAAAAAAGGCGCTTTGCTCCATTGGATCAACAAAACAGAATAGATGATAGCGCCATGTAGCAATTGAAACATTTTTTTTTTGTGTGGCTACACTGGTTGCTGATAGAATCAGAGAATCTATTATTATGAGGTCAAGGAGAGTTATGAAAGTTGTGACTATCGACACAAATATTATTTTTTTAATCTTTCCGTATAAATAATATAAAAACCGTAAATGTTTCGGATTGTGACGATTACTGCTCTGGTCAGTAACACCGCAATTCCTCTTACACGCAAAGATTATACAGAGTACAGAAAAGAGATGGATTAAACATTAGAGCTTTTGGCCAAGTTGACTATTTATACCAAGAAATTGTATTGTATGCAAAATAAAATGTATCTAATAGCAGTACCAAAGATATTTTAACATCTATGTCATCTATGTTATCTCTTTTCAAAATTACTAGCTGGAGGCCAATTAAGAATTATACTCTTTTTAAAAAAAAACCTGCTCATAACTTCAGGGTCATAAATTATTTAGGGAAAGAATTTCTTGATGTTTTTTTAGATTAGAAGAGAAATCAGCACAATGTGTGCACGGTCGAGTGAAAACTATGATTGATAAATATCACAGGTTCGGAAAGAGTAAATGAAGAAATCTTTTGCCTGCACCAGTACGTTCTATTGGAATAGTTTGTAGCATGTTATCCTTTTATTATGATTTCAGTGGATAAAACAAAATATTTTCCAATTACATCCCCTTTATATGTCATCGGAATGGAGAAAACACCACTCTTTCCAATTACATACCCTTAATATTTGATCAGAATGTATAAAACACGACACATTTCAATTATATACCTTTTACTTACGATTTCTATTCATAAAACACCACACTTTCCGTAGGATGATGATGCTTTTGGTTGTAATTGAAACCGGTCACGAAGGGTCATTTGTTCACTATTTTACACTACTAATTAATATGGTAGTGATTTGTTTTTTCCCGTGAGGAAGGAATGGTGCCACATCCCCACGGGCGTTTATGCATACATAGTATGCTATTCAATTTGGTCGTCATGTCGCGCTCCTATGAGGGGCTATAGACATGAATGAAAGACCAAGGTGAGTGGGAATAGTATACAACCACGCACTCAACCCTATCAACCAATCGGAAGATGCAGAGCTAGAGGTGCAATGGCACCAAATGGTGACTAGTGAAAAATGGTTTCCACTAGTCATGTGTTGGTGTTGGAGTCCGGCAGCGGAAAAGGATCTGTGAACTGGCACGTTGTTGTCGTTCGTCTTGCACGCCCTAGCCTTATCAAATCGAGTCCAGTTGTTGCTAGTGGACACCCTATACCGATATTGTGTAAGACACCTGTGCAATTAAGTCAATCTTCCAAGTTATATTTTTCCTAACATCCTAACATTCCAATTTTGTCTAGTACAGAGTGTACATTTGGTGTTATCCCTAACAATTTTGTAAACTATGTATGTCTAGTGACATGTGAAGGTTGATCAATGTCAGATTTTGTGGATTGTTAATTTTGATGGTGAAGAGCCAAAAATGATCAAGTTTGATTTTTGAAGAACGAGATTGTCGAATAGAGTTTCCGAGCCAAAAGAAAACTCTGTAAGTATAAATGGTAATAGCCCTCAAAAGGGCTTTTTTGATGGAGGGTTACAGGGTGTAACCGATGTTCCCTCATTCCGAGCGGCGAGTCCCTGTGTCTTTCTTGTGTGTCTTGCTTATTGTTGATCCTCCATCTTGATGTTCGCCTCCTTTCATCGTATCATTTCCGATTTTTCCGTAACAATTTGGGATACTTTGTGCTGTTAACATAGTGTATACAACCTCATATGACAGTCTATTCTCGCGTTGGTAGTTATTCAACGTAAAAATTTAAAATAATTAATGCTATTGTGAAAGAAATTTATTGCAGCAGTGTGCTGCCGGGCTAGATGGTCTGGTATTGACCAACAATATCCATGTTATGGGCCTTAGTTCATGCAGCCTTGTGCTGCAGGGCCTGATAGTGTGGTTATGACTACCTTATATTAATATTAATTTGAGGATCTGACTGAGTAAAATAAATTTATATTGCAACATTTTGTCGCTGGGCCTGATATTCTTTGGACTTTGAGACTATCTCATAATATCTATTTGAGGCCATAAAACGGGTCACGATTTAGTGGTCACAATTTAGACCATAACGATATCCCGGATTGTTGTGGTTCTAATTTGAACATGTTAATCATAATTTAGTTGTATACTAATGCTGTCAATGAGGCTGTATATAAGGAGAGATTTAGGAGCAGACAGAAGAGAGGTGGATTCCTAGACACTTGTTTTATAATTTTGTATGGTCCTATATGTTGATATTTCTAACATACTTCAATGTTTATTTTGTTTGTCCTGGTAATTTCATTAGAGTGTTACATCATCCTGTTAGGTTTGGTTGCACAGGTATCGTCATGAGATCGTTATACCCAGCGTAGTGTAGGTGGGCTCCCCTTGAGGGGTAACGGAATCCCTTCTGATCATGTACACTCCCATTCCGCGAGGATGTAATTATTTTAAAATATAAGGTTAAAATCAAGGACTAGTGAGTTATTTGCTCTTGATGTAATCATTTTAATCTTATATTTTATCAATGAGTCCGGTTGTTCTGAATAATTCTATTATATTTGGAATTGTTTTTTGAGGGTTACTGTTGGTTAATTGAATTACTTCTTGGTATGTACTTGGTGCAGAATGTTTAATTGTTTAGATCTGAATATGTCCCTTTCCTTTTGCGTTTTATTACAGTTATTAAAGATATGAGATAAATCTTCAGGGATGTTACAGTTGAAACAATTAATATTATGTGGAAAGGGTCCTATATATTTCTCAAAACTGTTTGCCAGTTTTGTTTTTCCCAAGATTATTCTATTTATTTTAGACTGTTCATAACTATTGCACCTAGGTGGTAAGATTTTTCTATTGACTTCCTTAATTATGTTATGTAAAATTCTCCTTTGTTTGTTTTTGTCCCAATCAGTCTACCACTTTTGATTAATCATTTAGTAGATTAAATGATATATTTCAGTTTGTCTATACTTGAGTGGCATATAGTTTGGTTCGGTGAGTTTGTTTTTAGCCAGTTGATCTGCTAAGTCATTTCCTTTTATGTCTATGTGGGATGGAATCCACATAAACTCAACTACTAGATTTTGAGAATTTAGTATTTTTTTTTATATCTGATTAATTTGTTTAAGGAAGTTTTCTCTAGATTTGGTGTTGTTGTTTTGGATAGAAGCAAGGACGCTGAGCAAGTCACTAATAATCAGTGTCTTATTTGGTTTGTTTTCTTCTATCCATTTTAATGATTCAAGGATGGGCCAAAATTCTGCTGTATAAATGGAACAGTGGTCAGGAAGACGCCTGCCCATTTGTATGTTATGTTCTGGTATGACCCAGGCTGCAGCTGTTTTAAAAGGATTTGTAATTTTTGAGCCATCCGTGTAAATTTTTGTGTAGTTTTGATATTGATTATTTACGATTTCCAATGCCAATAATTTTAAATCTTGTTGTTGATTTTCTTTGTTTCCGTTGTCTGTAAGAGAAATGTTTACTTTTGCTGGTACATTACTCCAAGGTTCTTTATCATATATTATGTTAGCTTCTACTTGGAATATATCTACTGGAAGTTTTTTTTTTTAACTCATGTACTATTTTTCCCATTGATGTATTATTTTTCAAGGTTTTCCTAACGGGAATGTTACATTTATTGATGGCCAGTAGAGTGGGGTGCATTTTGTCATGGGTCGACAGTCGGGTTGCATATCTTAAAATGAGTTCCTGCCTTCTGAGATGTAATGGCGGTTCCCCAGTTAAGACCTGCAGCTCGGCTGTAAAGGTCGATGGCAGTGCGCCAGTACCAATAAGTAGGTTTTTTCTCTGAATTTTAATTAATTTGTTTAAATGACGCGTGGATGCCGTGGTATATACTTGGCAGCCATAGTCTAGTTTTGATCTTATTAGTGCCCTATATAATATTAGAATAGTTTCTTGATTAGCACCCCACTGAGTGCCGCTGAGGCTTCTTAATAGATTTAGGTCCTGATTGCATCTTTTAACTAGGTCATCTATATGATAAGCCCATGTTAAGTGTTCATCAAAGTACATACCCAGAAATTTGGCTACTTTTACAAATGTTATAACTTTATTTTGAATGGTAAGTTTGGGGTAGGTTTTGATTTTTTTTACAAGGGATAAACAGAACAGCTACCATTTTTTGGTGCGACAGCTTAAATCCCCATTTATCAGCCCATTTTCCTATGTTGTTTAAGCTGGTTTGTATTTCAGCCATGTGTTGGTGGTTGGAGGGGTTGCCTGCTCTCCAAAGTCCACTATCATCAGCAAATTGTGATAATTCAATTTTAGGTGTTGCCAGATTGGAGTCAAGGTCATTTATCATAAGGTTAAAGAGAGTGGGTCTAAGAACACTCCCTTGTATAGTTCCATTTTCAATGGAGTATTCTTCAGAGTAAGTAGCCCCTACCCTAGTTATAATTTTGCGGTTGAACATTCGACCTGTAATGCCATAATGATTTCATTTGGCTATAAGGCCTTTGGTCCCGAATGCTTTTTCCAGATCAATTAATACCGCAATTAAGTTTCTATCCGCTTTTCTTTTATTGTTAAATGCAAGTTTTATGGCGGATTCTAATCTTATTAATTTGTCCATCGTGGATCTTTTATTTCTAAACCCACATTAATTTGGAGATATCATTTGCTTTCAATGTGGTGTTTAAGTCTGTTAGTAATAATTGTTTCCATAATTTTACAGGTGTTATTGGTAAGTGAGATGGGTCTGTACGAATTGATATCATTCCGATCCTTATTTGGTTTAAGTATGGGTATTACTATCGCTGTTTTCCATTTTTTAGGTAGCTTTCCTGTGTCATATATTATATTTAGCATTTTGACGATTGATTTAGCTAAAGTTTTAGGTAAGTTTTTATATATAACATAACCTATTTGATCTTGCCCAGGTGAAGTTTCATGTTTAGTTTTTAGTGCCGGTCCCATTCATATAATGTTATTTCTTTATTTAGTGATGAGGATTTGGGTCCAAGGTCATGGAATAAATTGTGGAATTTAGTTTCAGTTTTAGCCCTATCGTTTTGAAAATCAGCAGTGTAATTACTATTGCTGCTCATGTTTTTAAAGTGTATTGCTAGTGAGTCAGCTTGTTCTTTATGATTGCTGGTATTATTTATTTTCGGGGTGCTATTGGTGTGCTTCCCACTGATGGTTCTAATTTTATCCCACACTTGTTTTGAGTTTGTTCTAAAATTAATACTACTGCAGTATTTTTGCCAAGTTTTTTCTTTCTACTGTTTGATTAAGTATTTGAGCTTATTGTCATGATTTTTTGTACTCTAAGAAGTGAGTAGTAATATTAGTTCTTTTAAATTTAGTTAAAGCTCTAAATTTGGTCTGTCTAGTTTGTTTAATTTCATCGTTCCACCATGGTACACTAAGTTTTCTTGATTGACAGCTAGTTTTAGGTATAGTGTTGGTGGCTGCCTGAGTTATGATCTTAATTAAGTTGTCATAGTAAAGGTCAATGTCATCTGATTCTATATCTGATAGATTGGCATTATTTATTCTTTCCTGGTTATACAGCGAGCGGCGATTTATTGCAAACAAGCAATTCAATTAATCAGTGATAGTATTTAGTCTCTGGGTGTTAACGTACTCATTTTCTCAGTGTAGACCGAGAGAGTCAGATTTAAAAACAATATAGCTGATGGATGGTCTTAAAATTATTATAATTTCTATTGTGATGATCAATACTTATTGTAAGAAGAATCATATTTTTTGGTGTAGTACTTTCATTTTTGCTGAATTAAATCCACAATATACATATAACAACTGTTATCATAAATTTGTTATTGCTCGTCGTCTTGTATTCAATGATAACAAGGTTAGGTTAAATGGTGAACAACCCGAGATATGCAGTTTGGTATGTCTAACACCATTTGAAGTATCAATTGGAGCAATATTTGATCCCAGACGCTAGCGTAAATATTAGATTACACGGTATTAAATCAGATTGCTTGGTATTTCTGGTAGATAATGCACATAAACTAAACCCAAATATGTGCATTGATAATGCTGATGAATAACATGGTTGACATCATAATCAAGAGTTGAAAATAGTCAAAAGGATACATGCATATACATCGCCTTTCAATGAAATGTTTGACATATACAATTGTCTCAAAAATTATGTTTGATGATTATCTTACCATATTATTTTTATCATTCGAGCTGCGCCCCTCCCCCCCCCCCTCCGAAACCATGCCGTATTATTTTATCAAAAATTTATTTATATATAAAAACAATAACAAAAAACAATTGAGATTATACCAACTTGTATAAAATTTATGAAAATACATTTTCAAACAGATTATCATTAATAATTTTTTAAAATCTTACATACAGAACATTAGAGGATGCAAATAATGCATTTGAGTTATAAATTACTTTATATGATTTGTCTTTTCTCAGGAGTAAATTTATGATATATAAAGTTATAATTCTTATAAAACAAAACTTACCTTTGGAGAGTCAGTCTTGATAGAACACATGACGGAAACGCCGACGAGTCGCGTTTAGTCTGCGAGAACGAAATAGTATAGCCGTCTGTTGTGAATGCACCCTTTTAAATTTAATTTTCTTTCCAAATATATTGTAACCCCGCTCAGATTGACTTCCGTCTTGATTTTTGAAAAAATACGCCATGCAAAAGGTACTAGAGAATGCTTCATATATTTTTAGAATTGTTAGCGGTTCAAGCTGCTGTTTTCTGTCAGAGTGACAAAATCAAGGTTCTCAAGTCTATTATCGATTTTAACTCTGCTCCTGTGATCTACGACCTAACCACTAGGAATCAAACCATGAAAGTATTTCATAAACAAATCTTTGTGATCTGTAACAAACATAATTTCCAGTAGTTCCTCGAATAACAAGTTGCAAATAACCAAACTGATCAATATTTCCAACAACTTTCCCTGTTAAACCGTTCCAAATAATTCCTCTATCGTTATCTTTGTACTTATCATAAATCGGATGTGGTTGAAATTCATCTTGTAAAGATAAATTTGCTATGTTATTATATGTTACATTACCATAAACCTGATAAACTCGCATCCCTGTTGGAATCTCATCACCCGTAAACAAAGTCATATTTCAGGCGGAATAAGTGTCATAAGATAAAAGAATATATATGCCAAGGCTATCAATAAATATTTACACGACTATGATAATACGGCACCATCAAGTTGTATAACCTACCTCGAGTCCAACAACTTGTACGATTATGACACGCCCGAGTCTATACCATTAGGTAGTTTCAGATGGATTAAGCAAAAACAGATTTTGAAGAAACAAATGAACCAATACCGGATGATTTTAGTTATTTTATTGAAGTTGAACTTGTGATAAGAATAATGATTATCTTTTTTGTCCAGAATCAATGCTGATCGACTACAGTTCATCATCAGAAAATAGCAAAGTTATTCTCAGGTAAATCTATCTCGGACAATTCCGTTTCTCATAGAATAGTTCCCAATTTACCTGACAAACATTGATATTTTTTGCATTACAAAAGTCTGAAGGAGGCACTTGATCATGGGCCAACAACAAAGTCGTTTTCGTATTTATTTAGACTAACACTGGGATGTGGGAGGGGTTAAAATCACGTTGTAAAAAATAGGGATTTGGCGGAGAAACCCCATATGGAGGACTACTCTTGTTTCAAATATTTCACTATTAAATTGGCAGTGTCAGATAAAAGGCTCTACATTACTTCATTTGATTAGTATAAATAAATGCTACGGCAAAAACTCAAATAAAATTGTGGTTTAGTTTCCATAAACTAAGTTTTGTACTTCTCATTGCACGCGGGAAGTAATGAAAAAGTTCATATTTTCAACAATTGTAGACGCCAGATATGAAAAAGAAAATCGAATCCGAATGTTCGAATCAATAGCGGGTAATATGGACCGAATTAGCCTGATTTTGGCCCGTAATTTTGTCACATTAAATCCGATCGAAATCAGCCACTTTTTCAAACATCCTCTGCACGGGGGGGGGGGGTACCCACGTAAAATTTCTTAATAGCTAACCACTACATGTTTGACTCCCACCCTTACCCCCACCCCGAAAATTATTCTGCGGGCGCATCTGGTTTGCATTGTTGGACGTCATTTAAATTTTTCCCGGAGTTGGTGGTGGGGGTGAGGACAGACGTTCACGAGTTGTTAATTTTTGTAAAGAGGCTGTTTCAGTGTTACAGCACATGCGAATTACCCTGTCCTGATTGATTGATTACTTGGATTTACATCGTGTGCGCCCAAAAAGGTATTTGGGATGGGTTTATTCTGGACGGTTGGACTTCATATTAGTGCCACATCCGCCAGGCGTTTATGTGTTCAAGGAGCCCTACTAATTTAACCGTCACACACACACACACACACACACACACACACACACACACACACACACACACGCATATGACATGTCCATACCATTTCAGCTTTCTCTTTTTGACAGTGGTCAGGAGGTCTTCATGATGGCCTACTTTGTGCCTGATCGTGTTACGCACTTCTTCATTCGTGATGTGGTCCATGTAAGAGATGCCAAGGATGGTTCTGTATCATCTCATTTCAAGTGCGTGGATTCTTCGTTGTAATTCTGCTGTCAGGGTCCAGGCTTCACATAAATACAGACTAAGGTGGCATGCTCGTCTTCACTGCCTGTCAGCCCATTAATGTCATCTGCAAAGCGTAGGCTGGTGATGTTACGCCCTTCAATGCTGACTGTCATACAGTGGTTTTCCGGGGCTTCTCTCATGATGCAATCTAAGTAGATGTTGAAAAGCGTGAGTGACAGGAGACAGCCTTGACGTACTCCATCTGTTGTCTTGAACCACTCCCCCACATACCCTTGAGCAATTACTGCACTGGTAGCCTTGGCGTACAGCTGCTTGATGGTATTTGTCAACTTTTGACCGATGTTGTACTTCTTCATTGTGTCCCGCAATGCCTCATGCCACACTCTGTCAAAAGCCTTTTTTGAAATCTAGGAACACATGATAGATGTCTTGTTGATGTAGCGAGTACTTTTAATGAATAATAATAATAATAATAATAATAATAATAATAATGTTAGGATTGAATTTTTAGTAAAATTAATAAAGATTGATATTTTCTTTGAATTGTATTAAAGTAATGAGTTTCTAAAATATATTAAAGGTAATTTCACTTGTTTTTGAGGTACAGCTATACAGAATAGAAAGGGTTACTGAGCAAGTGGAAATTAGGCAATGTATATCGATGTGTTGTGTAGAAGAAGCAAGATACTAAAGCTTGCCAATGTATAAGCTGTGTGGAAACATATAACAAAAATACATAATACATGAATTTTGCCTAGCTACAGTTCTAAGTACCAACAGTAAAAATATGTTTTTGACCTAGAATTGGCGTAGGTCCAATTCAGTTAATGAAGGGGAAGTAAGATTTCTCTAGACGATACAGAAACGATACAGAAACAAGATGGCTTCCAACTACGGCTAACCATATTTGGTGTGACGACGCGAAACGAATATAAATAAACTATGCGCGATCAGGTCAGATTAGTTCTCCATGTCAGCAGAAAATGAATGTTTGACTCTTCATTTCAGGTAAGGACACTGTATATGTCATAACCTCTTTTAGAAATAGGTATTTTTAATGCTTGAGATTTTAATGGTAAAATTCTTTTGTTTGCAACATTACTACTGAATTCTTTTATTTATAATATATTGTAATAGAATGTTTTATGTTCATATTTAATTATATTTATGTAAGTTTTATCATAAGGGTTGAATTCGCTACCAACTTCATGTTTTGATTTAATGATTGAAATAAAGTATTCCTTAAGTAAGAAATAGTAATATCTAACAATGTATTCTAAATCAATACTCTTTTTTAAAATAAGTAAAGTGCATTTATTGTTATTACATTTGATGCGTTTACTATCTTGAAATTGATTGGGAATTAACTATTGTTTAATATTCTAAGGTGCAGAAGTTATATGAATAAAATGAAGTTGGAAAGCTTGGTGATAAAAATGTAATATGTATTTTATGAATTTTTATTATAAAGTTTTTAGATGTGTTTCTAGAATGTAGTAATATATATGTGTGTTGATTATTTAAATAAAGTTCTCCATGTCAGCAGAAAATGAATGTTTGACTCTTCATTTCAGATGTAGTGTAGCTGATTTAACATCGTGACGGCACGCTTTTAAGAGAGCCTTCTTCCTTCTTCTCTCTCTCTCCCTTGTGATGATTACAACAACTTTCATTACATAACAATAATAATAATAATAATAATGAGTATTCAGGTCCCGCAGGACATATCAAGGGTGCCCGTCTGCTAGTGCAAATTTTTTTTGAAATGAGGTCGGGTTGTTTATTTTATGTTTTAAGGTTTTTTTATAATTTTTGTTTTAGCTTGGATGTGTCAAAGGAATTTTAATTTGTTTTGGAAGGTCATATTTATGTTGGGGTTGTTATTTTTTAGGGAAATCTGGGAGAAGTGTTAGGGGATCAAATTTCTTTTTTTTTTGGGGGGGGGGGGGCTTTTTAAAATTCCATTCTAGCTACCTGATATTTTGAGCAGCTATATAATATATGTAGCAGGTCTTCAATGGTTTTGCAGTGATAACAATTGATATTAGCAGGCGTGGTTAATAAGATATTGGCCAAAACTTCCTGCTTATTTTGTTTTTTCGTTTACGATGCGATCGATAATTTTTTGGTCCAGGCTGTTCACTTTGTGTGTTTTAATGGACCTGTTGGTTTCTTTTTATAATGGCGTAGAGTATCCTGCCTTTGGATGTGGAGTTCATTGCTCATACCATTTCTGGTTAATATAGTTTCTTATCATGCTTTGGGCTTCTGTTGTGCAACATTTGAGTGGGGCAGAGTTAGGTTTTCCTAACATGTTTTTTTTTTTTTTGGGGGGGGGGTCGGCTAGTTCATTATCAGGGATTCATATATGCGAGTGTATCCACATGAATTCAAATATCTGATCAGCTGTGGATAATTCTTTAAGCAGATTTGGTGCTGTCATATTTTATGGATTTTGTTACAGTAAGTGAGTCGCTAATGATAACTGCTTTTGAAGCTTTTTGGTCTAGAGTCCTATTTAACGATTATAGTATTGCCCAGAACTCCGTGGTGGAAGTAGAACATTGGTCTAGTAGTCTGGATCCCATTTGTATGTTGAATTCATGGGGTAACCTCTGCGGCTGCTGTTCTCGGGTCTTCTGTTGTTTTGGACGTTGTTTTGGACCCGTCTGTGAACTTTTTATTTTACGGTGCCAGAGTGTCTTGTATTTCAATTGCTACGATGGTTTTGAGTTTAGAGTCTTGTTCCATTTTATTCCCATAATTGGGTTACTCCATGGTTGTCCAAGGGGTGGGGTCATGGGAGTGAGTGTACTCTTCTTGTAGAGGCATTGATGGCTGCTTTTCACGGAGTTCTAGGATTTGTTTGCCACTTGGTGGGCTATGAACTAGTTTGCGGCTAAACGGTTTGTTGCATTTGCTAATGGTTACTTGTGTATGATGCGAGTCTGAGTGATATGTTAATCGATTGAAATATTCTTCCACCTCGCCTTCTTAAAATGGCGTCCCTGTCTGCACCCACTAGAATAATATTTTCATGTGTGGTCAGCCCTACACTTTATACTTAGTTTTGAAATATGAATACTATACTTATATACCTCGGCAATTAACACAGTACATGTACTTATATACATGTATTTCTTTATTAATAAATTGTTAAAAGTGACTGGATCTTAGCGCAAGTAGAATTTTGTTTAAAGACCGGTTATCGGCCTTACTAACATCAGCAACTCCCCCAATCCAAACAAAGACCCCCAGACTATCCAAACACCACACGACTGTAACATAATACCTTAAGCTACCCAGGATACATGTCTACAATTAAAAAACAAACAAACAAACAAACAAACAACAACAACAACCCCCGAAAAAAACCACACAAGGGTAAAACCTCCAAAAAAAAAACAACACACACACACACCGCTGATACATTTTTTAAACATCATGCATAGTATAATTATTGAGCAAGATCGGTATAGTTTTATTTCCATTGTCAGTATCTGCTTTTAATTCAGTCAAAACATTACGATATCTTAATCAAATATGCGCGATTAATGCTGCCTTGCTAAAAATGTAAAAATTGTACCAGAAAATTAATTGAACAACTTCTAAGGTAACCATGTGTGTGTGTGTGTGTGTGTGTGTGTGTGTGTGATATAAATGGCTATGTAAAGAGCGCCTCTTCGTGATGTGGCGAGGATGCAGATGGGTAAATGAAAAAATTGAGTATCCAATTACAATGCAGCGCATTTAGTATTTAGTTATCCATATGGAAAAAAAAACGCTCATATGCAATTGACAAACGATAATTCTTTCGTTTGTTCTGGACAAGCTTAAAATCATTTCTTGGACATTCCATTTTCAGTGTTGGTATATTTTTAAGATTAAATAAAAAAAAAATTTCACTTTCAACTCAGAAAAGAATTAAAAATGTAAAGTATAACTTGAACGGTGTTTTCAAAAATCTTCTTGACTTGGGTGATTGCCGCTTCTGCAAATCCCCGGATGACGACACTATGCGGAAATTGTGACGATGGCGGACATACGAGTGAAGTTTGTGTCGCAAAAAATTAGTAAAATTCGATGGAGACCTTGCTCAAGACAGGGTCTTTTTTCATCAGATGTGTTTGCGACAGGAAGCTGGGATGATGAGGTTTATTTCAAGAACGACTCTATTCGCAGACTTGTGTATTTTAATTGAGAAGACTATTCCCACGGCCGCCGTATAGATGATTTGCAGAAGGCTATTCGCACGACGGTTGCGTACGTCTGCCGTGTACTTGATCCGCCGTTTCTTTTTGTAAAAAATAAAAACGTTATTTTGGTAAAACTCTTACGATCCATGCCGGATTAATGGAGGCCCAAATGGACCAGTTGCACCTGCGCTCCACGCATGCCTCCACCAACACCCACCCGGGGGGTGCCGACGCAGCGATATAACATTATTATCGGAGGGTAACGTTCTTGTTGAAATTGCTCCAGGGCCCCCTACATCCCTAATCTGGCCTTTGGTACAATGTCACATTTGTACTGCTTCACCCCAAGTCTTCAAGGAACAAAAAGTCAAAACTTAACCAAGTGGAAACATACCCAAATTAAAACTCAGGCACATGATTCGGAGGGAAACTAATGTGTACAATCACCAATTAAATGTGCCTAACTACTACCGTTTACCTAACTATGATATGGAAGTTTCATTACTCGAAAGAATATAATTTTTTTTTTTTTAAAACCTGAAAAGTGATTTTATTATCACTATATATGCAGAAGGTGAATCCAACCATGTTGTGGCTTATTCTGACTTCTGATATGCATTATTTTAAAGCTACTATAGCATAATTATTATGTTATTTGAAGCTATACAAATCTTTTATGATTGATACCAGACTAGACCTGACTGATTTTTTTTATGAATGCGCTTCTGAACTTGTGCGGAAGAGAGATTACTGAGGCATACCGTCATTTTGTCACGCGATGCCCTCTTTGCCTGAAACAGCTTTACTAATTTGTATACGCAAGTGCACAAATGAAAACAAAAAACACAGCAAGTAATTTGCATACATTTGTTGTAAACAGCAGGACGTACATCCAAGGTTGGATATACCTTACAGGTCTGAATATGACCATGTTACCCTAATTAGCACATTGCTAATGGTCATTCCTGCTAATCACATGATTATTCATTGATTATTCATATAAAAAAAAATCAAAGCAAACCTCTAAGTCGCCCAAGAAAAAGATGTTAACAATCAATTATAATTAAAATCACTTTTATTATGTTAATGAAGGCAAACTAATTTAAATGAAAAGAAAAAGGTATGAAAATCAAATGTACTACGCACACTAAATTTGTATAAAAGAGCTGAAATTTTCCATTACATGTAAATTTATATCCTGAGCAATGTTACCAGATACTTTTTTCAATTCCTGCACATGTACAAAAAACGCCTAATTTATATATTAAAATCTGATGAATAAATAAGAAGCAGATCCCATAAATTTAACAATACTATTACACTGATAAAGTGATAATAGGGACTCTGCACAACAGGCTACAGTTACCAGCATAGATATGCTATTGATATGCTAGCTTAATTGAAATTTGGAATTAGAAGCATGCTTCATTCTTCCAGTTCTGGAATTTAAAAACAAATTTAAGTATGTGAGATAACATCTATGACTGGAGATACATGTACATCCAGAAAAAGGATTCATTAAGACGTTTAGTTATTATCGTCACTAGCGCCAATTTGAAATTGAATGTGGACAATTTAATAGTAATTTGATGCAGCCCAAACTACGGTGACACAAATCAGAAACCAGCCCAAAAACCTGCAACCTGCAATCTAAAATATTTTCATGCAACCAAATTTCCCCCAATTGGGTGAAAAAAAGGTGTATCTGGCAACTCTGATCCTAAGCTTTAATAAAGGTGTTTGGTATACTTGCTTGTAAATTTTGTATTATGTTATATTAAAGTTTTTATTGTGACACTTCGGTCAAATATATTTTGGTATAATACTAACTGAACTGTGTTAATTGTGTAAAATGCTATAGGCATGTCAGGCCTTGCCAACTTGCTTTTTCTTGTCATAGATGCTTGCAATGGCAGCATCACATTTGCGATTTAGATGTAATGATTCATTATCTAGTTTATTCTGTCATCCTTTCTTAAATATTTATTTCTGAGTTGAACCTATTATTTATATGTGGCTTAAATATTAATGCAGTTTAGATGTTGAAAATATATATATATAAAATGAGTATATTTCATCAAGCTTACCAGCTTATAGTCTACATGAAGATGTAAGACATGTTCTTTATGTTTTTGGTGCTATGTCTTACTGCCCAAATAATGAACTTGTGTAGTGTGTTCTGATGCAGAGGTCTCAGAAACGCTTAATTATGCATATTTGAATGCAAATATTAGATCTGGGACGCACAAGTCCTCCGTACGCATGCAAATCGCTGGGAGACAAAGTTAGTGTAGATTACTTTATCATTTTAGCTGTGCTGATATTTACAGTGACATAATTCAGTGGTTAAAATACCCCCAGATGTGCTTGCTGTATTAGAGTACATCAAAATAACATGATGCAATAGCTGGGCGGCAAGTTCAAAGACTTTGACTAGCAGCTTAGGTGGGAAAATGTGCTGAAATTTACAATGACTGAATTCAGAGACAGAAAGATCCTGAGATGTACATGTAGTTATTAGAAGAGTACACTTTAGCTTCCATTATTGTGTTAATTTCTGACTAGCCAAATAAATAGTGCATGCGACTTCCAAATCAAGACACATCAGGACTAAACGTTTGCAAATTTGGATAAGTACATGTAGTTTGGGGTTAAATGGCAAACTGACAAAGGTTTTAATGAGGTTCAGAAGATTGCTGAAGTTTCTAGAACTGACAGTTTGGATGGAAATAGTAGCCAAGTGTAAGAAAGTGCGTTATGCCTGGCTTAGTGTTTGGAATACAACTATTCCATGGATTGTCAAAATTCAGTCTCACCCTGAAGGACTATCAAGAATTACATCGCTGTTAGGTTATTCTGGGTATCTAAGGTTACCAATATTGGCACAAAACCCATACCGAATTCAATTATCACTAGAATATTATATTCAGAATAATATAAAGTTTGGACAAATGGATATGACCCCTATGTTTACATGACTCGAGATATGGCGGCCGAATTCTGTGCATGGCTTTGAAAAAATGTAATGTTTGTGCATCAGGCTATGAAATGAAATACATTACTTTGGACTTTTTCTGGCATTTCAGCCAAAAATTGAATTTTCAACCAAACCAACATGTGATCCATTGTTTACAGAAATGATGTATCGTTGTGCAGAATTACCAGACGCACCAAATAGCCTGACACTGTTGTACATGTCAGTGTTCGAAAGAATGTGGAAATTAAACTCGATGGCAACCAACAGTTCTTCTAATTTGCAAAGTTCAACATTGTCAAGGATGGAACTGCAACTTTTGCTGGTGGGACTCCTACTTTTACCAAATAGGGAGTCCTGGATGCCTAGTTTTAAAATCCTAGCGAGACCTCTGTGATCTTGACTGACATTGGAATGAGTATCCAAATTTTCAAAATTGTATCACACACTTGCCAGCACATATTGAAGTTTTGACTTGTTAGGCAATATTGAAGCCTTAGGTCTTGCTAGGATTTGAAAATTAGGAGTCCAGGACTCCATCTTGGTAAAAGTATGAGTCCCACCAGCAATGGTTGCAGTCCCTTCCCAGAAAATGTTGAATTAGGGTTTAATGTCTATATTCTTTATAACATTAACACTGAAATTTACAACCGTGTCAGCCTGTTCAGTGCATTTGGTAATTCTGCACAGCGATACATCATTTCTGTAAGCCGTTTATCACATGCTGTTTTGGTTGAAAATTCAACTTTTGGCTGAAATGCCAAAAAATATTCCAAGAGATTATGTATTTTAATTAAAAAAATCATGATGCATGAACATTACTTCCTTTCAAAGCCATGTGCAGAATAGTCTGCCATATATGGAGTCATGAAAACATAGGGGTGGTATCCCGTTTGTCCAAAATTAGTATTATTTTGAATAGAATATTCTGGTGACAATTGCCACTTTTCAATTGGTAAGCATTGCAGGATTTTATTTACATCAATTGAATTTGGTATGGGTTTTGTGCCAGTATTGGTGACCTTAGATGCGCAGAATAGCCTGACAGCAGTGTAACTCTTGTTAGTCCTTCTGGTGAGACTGAAATATATCAATCCAAGGAATGGTCTTATTTCAAACACTAAGCCAGGCAACACACATTATCTTGCATTTGGCTACTATCCCATCCAAACTATTAGTTCTAGCAACTTTAGAACTCTTCTGCATCTTGTTAAAATCATTGTCAGTTTGCCATTTAACCCCAAAATTCTTGTCCAAATTTGCAAACAACGTTTTGTCCAAGTCTTGATGTATCTTGATTTCAAGGCTGCACACACTATTTATTTGGCTACAGTAAGAAATGAAGACAATAATGGAAGCTAAAGTTCTTCCTGTGTTGGTTACTACGGTATATGCATGGGTGCGCAATCCAAGATATTATTTTACACAAAGACGGAATTTCCCTTGTGTTATACACGTAGGCGCATTATATGCACGAAAATATGGTACATGTAGTAAGATGTTGCACTGAAAAAATTTTGGTATGTCATATGTTGTAGGACTACTTGGCCTTTGAAATTTCCTTTAGATATTAATATTCCTTTAAAAAAAAATAATAATTTGGAATAACTCTATAGCATACTCTAAGAGGTGTATAGATGATAGGGAATATGAGATAACTTAAATATTGAGAGTTAAATCTAGCAGATGTAAAAGGCAAATTAATATCATCGCATTATGTGTTTATACAGCAAAAGACAAAATATAACAAAAAAGGGTTATTCAGATTTGCACAAACATGGAAGCAATATGCTTACTAGTAAACACCCAAAGATATACAACATTCAGGATACTTCACTTTGTTTTGAGTAATATTTATTTGAATATTTTTGAATGCTTATCATCCAAATTCTGATACAAGTATTTTACAATGAATACAGTAATAAAAGAGAGAAACACTGTGCATGCCACATAAGCATTTCTGGATGTGAATAGTGACTTAACAACATAATCTTTTAATTTTTTTTTATGTTTGTATGTCTTAAAAACATTGGGGGCCGAGTGGTCTAAAGTAATTAATGTTACTAAACACAGCCTTCTCATTACCGTCTGCGTGGGATTGAGTCTTGGGTTTGGCCAATGTGGGTATGTGAGAAAGTTTGCAATTAGATGCTCATGGGTCGGTTATTTTTTCAGTTTTTTTTCCTTCAGTTTCTTCCTCCACCATTAATACTGGCTGCCATGTGTACCCTATCTTGTGCTAAAAATTGTCAACGTCAACTAAAAACATTGCATGTTGATTAATACTTTTAGATTTATGAAAGTTAAATTTAAAAAATAGGTTTTATAGGTAATTGTACATGTACTATTTAAGAAACTATCCTTAAAAATCTAACATGCTATCTCAGGAGGATTTTTTTTTCCTTCAGCTAACAGCAATCATTTGTGAGCACACATTGTTATGATCATTAGCTTTGGTATAAGTGACTTGGGCCGTTACCATTAGGCAACTTGCATCCTTGTAGCGGCATTCTTTGTTACTCAGCTCAGTTCAGTCCACACAAATGTGGTATCTAAGTAAATAATCCCTAAAACACTAAGCAGTCCCAAGTGTTTCTCACACTCAATTTGCAAAAAACATAAATTAACATGTACAAAAGACACTGAATCATTTACCAACCTGTTCAACAATTCATTCCTTATTTACCACTGATTACCTTTAATTGCATCTCAAAACCTACTGTTAGTTTGCAGTTGGCTGCAATCATGTTCGAATAACATCTTATTCATCATTGACGAACATGATCTACTGACTGCTGCTTATAGTGAAAACAGGTATTGAGTGGCAAGAGTCACTTATATCAATGAAAAATAAATAATTTACTTTATATTAATTTGTCAGCAGCAACTTTCTCCAGTCAGTTAAAAATAGTGCCACTTTCAAAATTCTTTCACATTTGGCAACAAATGCGAAGCCTAGTTGAGGCCCTGTGACTGGCAGTTGAACTAAGGAATATCTTGCACACTTTGCATGTGATATTGACAAAATTGACTTTGTTGAAGTATGATATCTTTTTCCTGATGGAATAAAATTTGGGCAAAAGTGGGTGCATTTTCAAGTTCTGTTGACATGGAACTCATTTAGTTGAAATGTGATGATAGCTTAGAATTGTCATTTTAGAGAGAGTTAAATTTCTTTAATGAACCAATAATCATGTTCATCAACATTAGTATATTTTTTATTCCTTTCCGTAAAAGAACATGCTCCAACTACAGCAAAGCTCAATATTACACAATATTTATTAAAAGAGGTAAGTTGACAGTGTTTGCAGATTGCTGCTTTATTTTTGAAGGAAGCGAATTCATCAGGGATCTAGCATTTCAGGACAAGATCCCTTCTCAATATGCCTGGCATCTGATGAAATCCAAAATTAGTAAAGAATTTTGGTTCTGAAAAAAAAGGGAAGATGCAAAATGGATACATGTTCAGAATAGAGAAGGATGTGATTCCAGCACTGATAGAGCAGCCAGGTAAGAGCCATGACAATCGGTTTAATGAATGAAAATGATTGTGGCAGATATAAAGTGTTACCAGAGACTAGATGGAATTCACAGACATGAATGGATTACCTGGGAAGTACAAGGCTTGGTATTACCAGCAAGATAACCCCTGACAACTTTGGATAACAAGTCCCATTGATGGACATAAAAGCAGTTGAGAAATTGTTCAGTACATATCTACAGTGTTGGATTGGAGTGCCATGATGCCTTTGTAGCATCAACTTTTACATTACCAGCAGCAAGAAGCAGTTACCACTGTCATCTGTGACAGGAGTTAAAAGTGACCAGGGCCAGGCAGGTTATGATGTTGAAAGACAATACATGTGAGTGAAGCAGCAGTAGAAGGTCTTGCATGGAATGCAGCAAGAACAAAGAAGTAGCATGCTGAGTTCCAAAAAGTAGCATGCTTTGCATAAGTGGAAGACAGACCATATAAAGCTGTCAGTTTAAAGAAGCATGGTGATTGGCTACACTGGGAAGCTGCAAGGTCCAGGCAGCTGTCTTGAAATTACATCTAAAGTTTATGCCTTGAAAATCAGCTTCCTCTTATGCTAATTGTATGATGTTCTCCCTACATTAAGAAACCTTAAGACGTGGGGACTAATTGGCGACACCAACTGTAAACGTCCTGGGAGATTTGCAAATGTTAAGCACATACTGGCATCGTGCAGTATATCTCTGACAGATGGTTCTTATCATTGGTGCAGTGTATCTCTGACAGATGGTTCTTATCATTGGTGCAGTGTATCTCTGACAGATGGTTCTTATCATTGGTGCAGTGTATCTCTGACAGATGGTTCTTATCATTGGTGCAGTGTATCTCTGACAGATGGTTCTTATCATTGGTGCAGTGTATCTCTGACAGATGGTTCTTATCATTGGTGCAGTGACTATGTGCATGCTGAGATTGCTGCCAGTATGAATATAGCCAGAAGAAATAAACATTGAGTGAAAAGCATTCCCCAAATTCATCTTTATGAGAAGCAGCAAGACAGAAAGGTAAAAAGCTGAAGCAAGAGAACTATAACAACAGTGCAGGAGTGGGAGACACAGACAGATGAGAAGGAACAGTTGAAGTTCCCAAGGGACATCTGTGACACCAACTTCAGACTTGAAATTGTACTGTAGACAAGAGGTTCTAAGCAGGTGATTTAGTTCAACTGAGAGTGCTAGGGGAAGCTAGAATGGAAAAAGTCCATTAGAGGAAACTTGCCAAGTATCAGCCACTCATGTCAGTGCCAGAATAATCAATGGAATAGGATGACGTGACCTTGCAGCAAAGACTTTTTAGCATGCCATGGGAGTGATCAGGATTAAAGGACCTAGACACGGGAATTATAGTTACCATAGCAGGTAAACAGACAGGAAGTTTCATATTGAATTTGGCAGAAGAGATTAATCGGCTGAGTTTGATCAACTCAATTTGCACACTCCTGAAGAATTTTGTGGGTCAGTTTTTGTTTTGTTTTTTATGGTTTAACGCCATTTTTCAGCACAATATAGGCTATACATGGCGGCCAGTATTACTGGTGGAGGAAAAATCCGGACAACCCCCGGAAAGAACCACCGACCCACAAGAAGCTACTGGCAAGCTTTCTCACATAACTACATCTGCTGAATCTTAGACTCGAACACACACAGACAGAGATGAGATGGCAGTTGTCCGTAACGGACAGCGCTTTAGACCACTCGGCCACTGGTCAGTGTTCAGATACTCTAGGAAAAGGGATAGCCATCAGATGATGGAATTGGTTGCAGTGAAGAACTATTTATATCTATATATCAATTATACATCCATTATGGCTGCCATAATGACTGTCTTGAGAGTCTTTTCACAACTCACCCTAAATGGATGACCATTATGACTTGAGAGTTTTAACCAATAAACTTCTGATAACGTCTATTTTTTTCCAAATCAAATTAATGGCAAGCTGATATACACACTATGTGCACCACAGAAGTTATTTTGAAAATGTTGTTATGTCTTAAGAATACCAGAAATAGTTTCAGCACTCAACAGTTCTAAGGAATAAATGATATATCTTGAATTTCTTAAAATGATTTCATCATCAGTTTCTTAAAAGGAATCTTTTTCACTTTCTATTCTTAGAATCGTACAGCCACCTTCCAGAAACATTAGTGATGTTTAAAATGTTTTGGTAATTGTTTTGGAGGCCCAAATGAACCAGTTGCACCTGCGCTCCATTGGTAAATGTTTTAAATAATTTTAATTGTGCAGTTCTATCCTGTCACTAATAGATTCACTTCCACCCGAGTTTGATGACTTTTATTAGTCAGGCTCTTAGAAAAGAATGACGATGTTCATGGGCTGATGATGGCAAGTCCAACTGTCGATGTCATGTTGTAAGAGGTTTTAGAATAGAAGTATGGTACATCTAGCATGGAAGATGCCATTGTGGAAAGGCTAATTGCTGTTGCTATGGGTTTAGTGCCAATTTTTAGCACATGATATGCCCTACATGGTAGCCAGTATATTCGATGGAGAAATATCAGAGTTTGGAAAACCAGATTAGGAACTACTGACCTATGAGAAGCTACTGGCAAGATTTCTCACTTATGTTGTCCAAGACTTGAACACACATAGATGGGTGAGATTTAAATGATATGTGATTGCGAGTACCTTAGACCAACTGGGGCCCAATGGAAAGAGTAAGCTAAGCAGTAGTGACAAGTATTACACAATTAAAATATATTCCCCCCCCCCTACACACACACACACACACACACACACACACACATTTTCTATACAGCACTTAAAACTGGTCTTTGAGGGACTGTTCTTGTATATTTTATGGAAGTTCGGACACGTAAACAGATGGAGGGTATGACATTAATCCTGCTAAATAATTTTGATGATGATGATGATAATTGCTATTGTTGATATTCCACAGAGTAATTCAGTCAGCATATGGCATTTGCCAGGAGACTCCCAGGGTGAGGAAGATATGGAAGATGATGTCTCTGATGAATTGGTCGAAAAGGAACCTCGTCTTCTATGTGAAACCTTACACAGAGGAGATGTGCAGGACTTGCAGGTATAAAAAATGCATCTTGCTTTAAACCAACAACTTGATTCAGTTTTACTGTGGTTTCATTTATTTCCACGGACATCATTTCATGGTTTTGTGAAAAAGAAAGAACTATGTGTGGGTACATAAATTTGTGGATTTGCTTCTGTCTGATTTTGCATAGTGCCATTTAGTTTAAATATTTTCAACTAGCAAATAGTCCGCCAGTGTTTAGGACTTATAAGCATACTTTGTACACTGAAATTAAGATTTAGACATACTTGCAAAATATCACTAGCAAGAAACTTTTAGACATTTTATTCAACTATAACTTACAGAATTTTAACTAAAATATTGCTATCTTTTTATCATAAATTTTGATCATCGCAGCACACACATGTAGAGAATAAAAGGATAATATACATCCAACATAGGCTTGTCACTTGAATGGTTAAGACAGTACTACTGAGAATAAAAAATATTTAATATTTAATAAAAAATATAATAAAACACTTCACAGTCAAGATCGATTCATACATTGTGTTCAGATGATTGCACTGCATCAAACAGAGCTGACATATCCAGTGAAACAAAGCACTTGCTGAAGCACATCTATATATGATCTTTGTACTAAAACTGTTGCCCATAAAGATGCACGTCCATTAGATACCCATGATGATGGTATGTAAAATTGTCTCAACGATTGGATCTAACTATATGCAACTTTGATAAAGCTGAACCTAGGGCATTGTGCCATTCCAGCATTAATTGTGTGGCAAGTAGACAAGACATTATTGGCATGAAGATTATTTCAGGACAGATTTTTAATGATCAAGAGGAATGTTTTAGTGACATGTATTTTCTTTTACTTTTTTGGTCTTGAGATGCTTTTTTCAACTAATGAAATGGAAGAATTAGTTATTTTTATCAACAAATCAGATTTTTTTTTCCCTCAAGTATGTGAGGCATAGAAAACATTTTTCAAATATCTGGTCCCTATTTTGATTTAAAAAAAAATTAAATGTCGGTATGGTTTTGTCCGAAAATATTGTGACTTGTGAGCTTTTAGTACTGTCAGTAATTTGTGTATATACATGGTATTTAATTAGTACTTGCTGATTGTTCAGTAGTTTTATTATTTTAATGTCTTATTCCATTGGAATAACTGGTTTACCCCATGTGCCAAGTTTATGTGTCGTGAGGTTGTACTCTACTTCAGAGCTCTACATCATCATCTTTTATGATGCATCTTAATGGGTAGTAGTACAGATGGATGTAGCCTTACAAGGATTTATATTCTCATCATTTTAGTTCCACTCATAACAAATTTAGAATATTTTGAAAAGAAAGACTGCAGCGTAAGAATAACATCAGAGCTAATTTGTCTTTCCTAATTTTATATTTACAACAACTGTATCTGACCCCTTTCCAAGAAAACAGATGGGTTAATTTAATTTGAATCTCAACCTCTCAGATTTTATAAACATTCATTGTCAAGTTAGTTAATGGACCAGTCTGTACAAATGACTCCAGTTATTAAGCGAAATAGGCTTTTACAATTTGACTCTTGGATGAAAATTCTTAGAGGGCAGATGGGTCTTTCTAAACTTCAAAATATGTCTGATCAGGAAAAGGACAAATCAACACCACTTTACACAGTTGTAAAGAACAATTCGAGAGTGATGGGATATGGCACTTACATTGAGCATTTTGTCATCCACATTGCAGCCTTTGTGGACTTCATGATCATTGGCAAAAATTCATCATGTACACTATTGTAGACTGGTTAAAGTAAGTGTTGAAAAAAAAAAAATTAAAGTATGTTTTTAATTTGTATTTAGGTTCTAATCCATATGGATTTTGCCAAGCACTTTGACCAGCAGATCCAGCTTAGTTATAAAAAGAATTCTTCTGTATGTGGTAATATTTGTGGAAACTCTAATTTCCCAAGTGTATTCCTATAAACTATAAATAGGTGCGTATATTAGATACGTCAGCAATTGTGGCTCAGGTTCCAATTAGGATCTAAAGACCAAACTTACAGAAATCATTCCATCAAATCTAGACTAGTTACTGCCAATACATTTAATTATTAAAAATATATTCCTTTCATACATTGATTCTTAATACTGACCATTTGAATATGTCTTCACACGCTACTCATTGCCAACCAATCACTGATAACTGTATTTCAGTGAGTTTTTTCCTTGTGCCATTTATTTTTACAATACCTGACTGAATTCTTTCTTTCAGTTCCTTGGCATGGAGCATCTTATTACAGCTTCATCTTCAGGGAGTGTCAGTGTCTTCAAGCACCATCCAAATTCACAGGTAAACAAAAGTCATAATTGCTGAGTCTGACAAATATCGTGTCTTCAGCCCATGGACTTCAATAATGCTGGTTTAGGGCTACCGTTTGTTAATTGAGGTAGCTCAGGTGGCTAATACATGTTAATAGCTTTGCTTTTTAAAACAACTATACAAATTAACAGATGGGAACTATTAATAATGAAGAAGAAAAAAATAGCAGCTCAGAATTTGTGAATTATTTGAAGAGTCTGGAAGTAAAGATATGGTGGTAGTGGGACTATTGCCACATATCTCTTGTTTATTTTGTGTCTAAGTTTAAAGATGGGAAACCTATGCTGTTGAAATTCTGTTATTGCTTCCTGTCAAACTAAAATAAATGGATAATTCGGGATATATATCACTGGATCAGAACATACATATCTGTCATATTTTTTATGTTGTCTTAGTTTGGTACACTGTGCACCAGTTTTTTTATTTCCATTAATGTGTTGACAATATTTGTCATTTTTATTTCTATAGTTTTATTATTAAAATCAGTAAACATTTGAACAGATATTAAAAGGTGCAAAATGTTGAAAATGAAAGAGCTTAAATACAAAGGAAAAAAAGCAGCAGTCTTTGTATGACTCGTCAGATACTCAGCTTTGTGACATAATAAGTATATCGTGACATCTACCTAGAGCTACCTTATAACTGCTCTATAACTGCAAGTAAGGAATTCCTGACTTGACCCTACTCTGTATTAAGCAGAATTTTTACATTCTGGCCTAAAATCATAATAGAGAAAACATTGCAGCAAATGCAATACAATATCCAGTGTGATGTAATTATCTAATCATGGTTATCCCCATCATATGGCATTTTATTATCAGATTTGGTGTTTTGTGGCATTGGTATATCCAACCAATGGACTGTAACCCACTGTGTGGAGTATGGGTTATTGTTCAAAATGTACACAAGGACAGCAGGCGTTTGGATGTTTCTTTTTAGCCATTTCATCTTCATTTGTCAGAATTATCGATGATACATCCGATTTTTTGTCTTGCTGATGGAAGAATAATGATATTCTGACACATCAAAATATTATCCCAATCAGTTTGAAGATATATTTCTTTTATGTTAGAATTTTGTATTAAATTTCAGTTTTACAGTGCAAGATCTTTTAAAGTGTATTGTTCTAGTCTCAGAAATGTTGAGGTAAAAAGTCTTTTCTTCAGATTATAGAATAATACGATCATTTTTGTGATGGTTTCAGCTGTTCTTTTTTAGGTCATTGGTGTGACACAGGAATGGGACAAATTACACACTTTTCCGTCACAGAACATCTGTTCCTGTACTAGTGTTGCATCACAGGATGAGACAATTGTTAGCTGTGGTGAAGACGGAAAGATGAATGTTCTCGTTGTTGGTCGCAGACCTCCATTGAGAAGAATAGGTACGATAATAATAAGTTCACATTAAGGCCAGTGAAAGGAGTCGCGAGGTTATTTTTCATCACATACCTAGAGAATAAAGTTAAGTGTAGCATTTATATAGAAATAAATGAGAGATAAAGGGGAAGGTATCATTGAGATGGTAGTAAATGAGAAATAAGTGAGGAGGTATCATTGAGATGTTAGTAAATGAGATACAAGGGATGAGGTATCATTTAGATGGTAGTAAATGATGAATAAAGTGGGTGGTATCATTTAGATGTTATTAAATGAAATGTAATGTAGGAGGTATCATTTAGATGGCAATAAGTGGGAAATAAGGGAAGAGGTTTCATTTAGATGGTAATAAGTGAGAAATAAGGGAAGAGGTATCATTTAGATGGAAGTAAATGAGGAATAAGGGAAGAGGTATCATTTAGATGGCAGTAAAAGAGAAATAAAGAGGGAGGTATCATTTGGATGCTAATAAGTAAGAAATAAGGGAAGAGGTGTAATTTAGATGGCAGTAAATGAGAAATAAGGGAAGAGGTGTCATTTAGATAGTAGGAAAGCAGAAGGAATAAGAGAGGATGTGTAAATAGAAGTAGACTTAATTTAGCAGTTTTTTTGCTCCAGTATATAGACGTTTTTCCATGCATGTATAAACTCTTTTTTTTTTTTTATCATTTTATCGATGGATTTCAAAGTTTTGAGTTGCAATTTATGGGTGATATATCCTTGTTTTCTTCATATTTGGATGTTGAAAGAGTTTGAATGCTTTTGATATTGACATGATTGGTTTTTGTGGAGATAGACTTGAAATTGTGGTTGACATTGGTCTGTATGAAATTTGACAGCATGAATTATGGAAGTGCTTTTTTGATGCAGTTTACTTTACATACATATGTATCTTTTGAATGTTGTTAAAGTTACCATGTAAGCTTATACATTTTCAATGATGTTCTGTAGTGTATATTGGCTCAAAGTCACAAGAAAATCTAATTTTGTGATGTATAAAGTTTTTCCTCTTTTTCACAGATAAAGCAGACAGTTGCACAATAAATGATGTAATATTTCTAAAGCAGTCTGAAGTAGTAACAGTCAACTCAACAGGACAGTTAAAAGTATTTGACTTAAGACAGCCATCTGATCAAGCGACATCCTTATTCCTTGTGTGAGTACATTTTTGTGTGTGCAAATGGAGGACCATGCGAGTTTTTGGTATGGCCCAGCAATTGCAATGTGTATGTCTTAAGGCATAATTGCTGTTTAACCCTTTAGTTACTAAAGCTGTTGTGCAGTTCACTATTGTATAGTGCTATCATATCAGTTACTGAGACTACTGAGGTTGATTGCTAGGCTGAATACTAGAGCATCGTCAAGGCTGACTACAGAAACTGACAATAAGAACATTAGTTTTTGCTGGATTTCAGGGATGTAAAAAAAACAGCTTATCTTGTATAGTATCTGTTATTCATATATTTCCACTTTATATACTTCTACATCTCATTATACAAGAAATCCCAGTCATGTAAACGTTTTTTGAGTCCCACAAAATAAATCCAATATTTTCATATGTATATATAAAAGCATGAATGAAATTCACACTCTAATTACAAAGTTCAGCATCGTACCTCTCAAAATAGTCATTATCCACACATAAATGACGATGTATATTCCAAGATATGTCCACATCTCCATAATGCTGATTTCATACCATTTCATGTCTTGCTTTTGGTCCCCTATTTTCTTGGCAAAATCGTTTGTTTCTTTCACAAGCTTTCCACCAGACATTCAGAAACAAACTGGAGAAAAAAATCTTTCTCATTGCGTAGTTGTCCAAGCTTGATTGTTAAACCGACATGAGAATCAAAATCATTGATTTTGAAAACAGTGAGGTCATCACTCCAATATGCAAGTGGGACTATGTCCTCCTTGTCATACAGTGCCATTAAATTTAACAACATTCACAGTCCTCCTTGCATGAAAACATTTGGTGGCCATCCATGTATTAACCATTTACCTCATAGTGTATGGCTTTGTAGGTAGCTGATACACATGTATCCAAGTCACATGGTGCTGTGCACAATAAATAGAACACCTATTACATATTTGATTCATATACATAAACTTGCCTATTAACTGTTATTGCAGTGAAGTATATGTTACATGCAATATCAATTGCAACTGTTTTACATTTTTAGTAACATCTATGATGTAAAGAAAGAATTAAGAGTAAAATCTGATTATTATAATTGTATAAATATTTTGCATGGAAGAATCTTTTTATGTACTTTAAAATCTTAAGAGGACTCGCTCCCCGTCAAGACAGTGAAGCAGAGTGACTAACTATAGCTGCCATTTTTCATGGTAAGTTAGTAATGCTATGGACCTCATGACCAAAATTATACCATTTTAATGTAGTTTTGGATATAACACAGAACCGTTGTGGATCCTGTGACCAAAATTAAACCATTGGAGTTGGTCAAACAAATGTCTGGCAGTTGGAGTTCAAAGAAAACATCATGAAGCTTCTTTAGTATATCATTTATAATATACATTTCTATGTATTATGCTTAGCATTTAATGGCACATCAGCACACTAATGGCTATGTGTCTGTTAAAAATAATGTTCTAAAAATGTAAATATAAAAGAATTTAACACAAAAGTTTGTGAAGAGAAACTCCTTCAGATAAACAACTGATACAAGGTAAATATATTAAAATGTTTTAAAATGCACATAAAGTTAGAAGGTATAAAATCCTTCGGGTCAAAATTCTCAGAAAAGTCTGACATTTTCACTTGTGCTATATCAGAGTAAAGTTTTTAAAGTTCACATAAAAATCTTGTCTCACAGTAGACAAATGAGAATTTTCCATAAAGGTTAATCTTTTCCCTTTAAAAGCTCATTCTGCTATTCCAGGATTGATTACTTAATTTAGATACATGACAGGAATCTGTTCCACTGTCATAGGTGACTTTTATAAAACATGCGACAAAATTAAATGCACAAGTATCATGAAGTGAAAATATGTAATTAATATGAAATAGTAACAAAGAAAGAGTGAAAACAAGCTTTGTAAAATTTAGCAAATAATTTTTTTCCTGGAAAAAGATTGTAAAAATGGAAAAAGAACATAGTTTTAAAAGAATCAAATCCAAAATTAATCCAAGATTAATCCACTAGAAGACCACAACGATTGCTGAAGTCTGTTAACAAATGTTGACATGGATTCAAAAACATGTCTACAACAAAGGAAAACAACGTCACTTGTAAAAGCCCAGAACTGAGAATATTTCTCAAAAACAAAGGTTATATTGTATTCTAATATGTAGTTAACAAAAAATTCCTTAAATTGCAAAATCACAGAGTGGGGTGGGGGGATAAAAGGAGTAACATGATCGTTTATATAGAGAGATATGTCTTCAAGATTTTAAACATGTATTGTTCATGTACCTGATGATCGATTTTGTGCAGTACAATATTCCATTATCAATTAATACCACTAGTTAAGCAATTCCTTCTAATGTTTTCCACTTCCGTTATCAGAAGAATCGCATGGCTTTGTTGTGGTATTTGCTTATTTAATAAGCTATGGATCTATTCAGTCATTCCAAGATAACACCTAGGGGCCCTGAGTGGCCGAGTGGTCTAAAGCGCTGTCCGTTACAGATCACTGCCATCTCACCTCTGTCTACGTGGGTTCGAGTCTAAGATTCGGCTAATGTAGTTATGTGAGAAAGCTTGCCAGTAGCTTCCCGTGGGTCAGTGGTTCTTTCTGGGGGTTTTCCAGGTTCTTCCTCCACCACTAATACTGGCCGCCATGTATAGCCTATATTGTGCTGAAAAATGGCATTAAACTATTAAAAAAAAACAAAAAAAACAAACCAAGATAACACCTGTTTGAGGTCAATATTCTGCAGACTAGATCAGATTGTTTAACATCAAATGTAATATTTGATTACTTGTCTGAGAATAAAATTATGCAAGCATGTACATATACAAGTAAAACATACAATGGTAAACATATTTATATTTATACTCCATTATTGTATTGTTTTGTAGCACCGGAGACCAGACTGCCTTGCTTTGTATAGATAAGCATCCAACTCAGCATCATGTGGTGGCAGCTGGAGGTCAAGATGGGGTACTTAGTGTCTGGGATTTACGGCAAGAAAAGTATCCTGTTACACTCCTTGAAGCTCATTCAGCAGCCAGTAAGAAAATTGATTTATATTGCTTCTTTGGCTCACCTGAATATGGAGCCTAGTGAGTTTATGGTATGTCATGTGTGGTTTGTTTGCAGTTGTCATTTACAACTTCTTAGAAACTGTTTAACCAATTTGCTCATGATTTTTCAGTGAACATTCTGGTATTGTATATATATTGATTTCATAAAAATGTGTTTATGAACTATGAAATAGTAACAAAACCATTGTCTGAATCACTCTCTACTGAACAGAACAAAAAAGTATATTTATCTTCATTCCTTCTTGTTATGTGGATTAAGGAGCAAATTGAGACATGTAATTATCATATGATTAATATGGTATATTAGAAATTTGGCTTACTTGAAGATATTAATCATCATTTAATACATGACCTGACCACATTTTCTTTGCCTTCAGGGAAGGAGAAAAAATATCCACTTATGTTTATACATCATGTAAAGGGAAGTAACTCTTACATATTCCTCTCATTCCTTTTATGTGTCCATTTTATCCAGGATGTTATAATCGGTGTAAACTTTCGGTTGTAACTGTAAATAGTGCCTCTGATGACTCCATTGAAATTTATATTTAATTTGGACCATCCAGCATTTATTTTTCAGTGGTACTAAAATAAGTTAGAATGTTCATACCACATTTACATTTTATTCTAGTGTATGTATTTTTGCAACGTTTTACTGGTTGCTTGAGTTTGTAAGCTACAACAACTTGGTACTAGCCAACACCCTGGACCAACATAAAGCTTCACGATGCTGGACATGGTACATACCAAATGGAACCCATCATAACCAGATCGACTACATACTGGTTCAAAACAGTTACCGATCTGGCATCAATAGAGTAAAGACATGAACATTTCCAGTTGCTGATGCTGGGAGTGATCACGATATTGTGATTATGAACTTATGAGTGAGGCTGAAGAAAATTCACAAGCCAAAGAAAGTCAGGCTCAAATTCAACCATGAACAATAGAAGGACCCTAACATATTCAAGTCATTCCAAGCCGCAATTATTGGAAAATTTTCTCCACTCATTGTGATTTATATTGATGTTAAGTTGATGACAGACACTTTCAACACAGTCATGACAACATAGGCCAAAGACATCATTGGCCTCCATCCCCAAAGAAAAAAACATGGCTAACAGAAAAGATTCTGAATCTGTGTGATGCCCAAGGAGACCTAAAAAAAAAAAAAACACAACACACAACAGGGGCATTGAAGTACCGTGAAAAAACTTGAAGAAAGCAAAAGAAGATTGGATTAGACAAAAGTGCACAGAAATAGAGAGCAGTCTGATAAAGAATAACAGCAGAAAGGCATTCCAAATTGTTAAAGACCTCACCAAACAGAAGCAACCAAGAGTCAGTACCATTCAGGACAAAAATGGAAAATGCTTCAAAGAAACAAATGACATTGCAGAAAGATGGACTGAGTATTGTAAAGAACTATACAACTTTTCATCCACAGGAGACCCAGAGGTGTTTGAAGTTCCAAAACTAAACAAACTATGATGATTTCCCCATTCTCAAAGAAAAAGCAGTTGGAGTAGACAACATCCCAGCTGAACTTATCAAGAATCGAGGGAAACAGTGATAGAGCTACTAACAAAAATCTACAAGAACTGGCAGACAGGTGAATGGCCAACACAGTGAACCCAGTCACTGATTATAATACTCCCCACAAAAGGCAATCTCCAGCTCTGCCAAAATTACAGAACTATCAGTTTGATCAGATATGTTTTTACGGTTTTACAACAATAGCCATGCATTATCTATTAATAGCTGAATTTGCTGTTCCAAGTGAATAATGGTTTTTCCATTGTTTGGAAAATAGATAGATGAATATTCATTGACTTAATCTGTATTTTTCTTTTGTTTCTTGGTATTCACATTAGTAAGCAAATATTTTGAAAAATCAGAAGTTATTGGTTAGGGCATGGTTATAATCAATCATTGAATCATTTAAACTCCATTTTAAATTTAATCTTTACTTGAATAATCATTTTTTGTATAGAAACTGATGAAAAATGATTATCTATCCCCATAATTTCAGTATTATTTTACCATGCATTTTGTAATGTGACATTTGAATGTGACACCTGTTTGACTGTATAAAGAGGCTAATCTGCTCTTGCCTGGTTTCTCGAACTTAAGCAAACTAAACAGATGTGCAAAATAAGGATCAGTAAGACAGTTGGAAAGAAAAAGCTTTTATTCTCAATATAATTCATCTTTAACTCTTTTACAATATTTTGGGAAGAATTTAAGAAATTGTGATTGTGTGTGTCTGTTGTTGACTCAAACTATGGTCCATCCCACAGTCTGGGTAACACACCCAAATCCAACCTAAAAGCTGCAAAGGTCAAACAGTACTTCAGGATGGCCTCTTGCATTTGGCAATTGGGCAGATGCAAGCTGGTTTAGTGTTCTTGATCAACTTTGGTCTAATTTTTTTAAAAAGGTTAGTGATTACTTCATGACAAATACTTATTGAAAAGAAATTGTCAATATTAGATACATTCTTGAAGAAAAAATATACTATGATTTTAACCAATCTGTTTAGAGCATTTTTGTTTACCTTTTTAGTGTGGGAAGTCAAATTCCATCCCAATCACCCAGACCATTTGTTCACATGTTCAGAGGATGGATCCGTTTGGCACTGGAATGCCTCTACAGTTGGTGCTGCTTCTGCTGGTGCAGGGATTCTTGCTGGTACAGGTAGGTTGAAAAACTATTGTCTTAAGTAATTTCTAGAGCAGATATTAACAACAAAATCGGAGTCTTACATTTTGTGAATGAAATGACTAGTATTATGCTTTGAGTAAGGGATGATGGAATTCTTTAAAGTATTGACTGAGATCAATTACCATTGTTTACATTATTGTTCCCATCAACTTGCTCTTTTGTGAACATTTTGGTTCATAATGGCATCATAATTTATTATTATAAAAAAACTTGGTAAGCATGACAATTAATTAAACAGATTTAAAATGTAACATTCCTTTACATTTATCTTTCTTTTTGTACAATTTTGTACATCTCTGAGATTTTGAGGACAGGACACCATGTAGTATGCCTTTTAGTTCCGAAGTACAACTCTGAATAAGGACTCTACAAGGAGATGAAGTTAATGAATGAAATAACAGCCATACTATAGCATACTTCATGTGGGTAAAATGCAAGAAAATAATGTTAACAGATGTTCATTTCTTGAAACATAAACATCAGTACAAGCATTTTCAGGGTTTCCCATCACATGATAAATAGGCTAGAATACATGTAATAACTGTTGTCATCCTTCAGATGAGCAAGCTATTTTTTTAGCTAATCTAGCAATAAGGCCAAGTAATCTTACAGCCTGGTCCTTTTGTCTAATATTCATTGACCATCATCTATCAGCATATTTCTTTTGTTCAGTATTCATTGACCATCCATTAGCCTGGTCCTTTTGTCTAATATTCATTTACCATCTATCAGCATGATCCTTTTGTTTGGTATTCATTTACCATCTATCAGCATGGACCTTTTGTCCAATATTCATTGACCATCCATCAGCATGATCCTTTTGTTAAATATTCATTGACCATACATCGACATGGTCCTTTTGTCTAATATTCATTTAATATCTATCAGCATGATCCTTTTGTCCGGTATTCATTTACCATCTATCAGCATGGACCTTTTGCCCAATATTCATTGACCACCCATCAGCATGATCCTTTTGTTCAATATTCATTGACCATCCATCGACATGGTCCTTTTGTCTAATATTCATTTACCATCTATCAGCATGATCCTTTTGTCTGGTATTCATTTACCATCTATCAGCATGGTCCTTTTGTCTAATATTCATTGACCATCCATCAGCATGGTCCTTTTGTATAATATTTATTGATATCATCCATCAGCAATGTCCTTTTGTATAATATTCATTGACTATCATTCATCAGCATGGTTCTTTTATCTAATATTCATTGACATCATCAGCATGGTCCTTTTGTATAATATTCATTGACTATCATCCATCAGCATGGTTCTTTTGTCTAATATTCATCCACTAAAAAAGCTTTTTGCAGCTTCTGAAAGTCTGCTCAACCAGTTTCAGTGAAACTTGGCTCCAAAAGTATCCTGGCAAATTCTGTTAATATTGTGCTGATCTGCTGTCAGATATTTCCACTATTTTTGTACAGGTACCACAAACCTTTAAATGACCTTCAAACTGTTTAGTAGAATTTGACAAAGCTTGCCTGAAATCTTTCTGGTTTGTGAAAATGGAGTTGATCCAACATCACATTTCCCAAACAAGAAGACAAACTTTGGTTTATTTAAACGAGCAAAATGCATATCATTCATCTTGTATAATTTGAGATCAGTTAGGTTCTACTTATCATATTAAGAAAATTATGTCTTTTGTTCAGTAGACTTCAGAAGTGATTTTGAAATATATTTTTGTCCCATATTGTATGGCAAAATAACATGGCATTACAATTGTCAGATACAAAAATTGTGCATTATCAATACAATGTGTCAAAGGAGTAAATGCTTACATGTATATTGTACAGGGGCTGGTTCAGGAGGTGGAATAGCTTTTGCAGCCAACATGTCTGGTGCTTCAGGCCCAAATCCTTCTCATAGTTGCCCATGGTTAACGCTCGATGTCAGCCGCCACAAAATGGAAATCACATCACTTCTTCCCACCCAAAACAGCCTACCAGTGAATTCAATTGATATTGAGAGACAGATTCTTATTTGTGGAACTGACGAGGAAGCAGTTTATGCCATGGAATTACCAGCAATAAGATAGCAGTGTTGCAAATATTACACTTTACCGTGTTTTACATGTTAATTCATTCACTGCCATTGTTAGATTTATGTATGCAAAATTGTTAACTTGGTGAAAAGTAAAACAGTTTTATGGACATAAGGAGACTCACTTAATCTGGAGACCAGTATTGTTTAGCTGGCTAGATTTTCTTTATCAGCTGCCAAGAACTTGACATATAAACTGGATTTAAAAAAAAACTCCATATTCTTGCGAATGATAAGAATCTTACATCATGTTTTGGAAATAATAAAGTTACTTTTTACAAACTTTGAGATTTTCAGATCTTCGCCCTTAATTAAGTAGTATACAAATATAATTTTTTTCAGCAGATCTTTATGGGCAAAGTGGAATACTTCCATTGTTTGATGAACCATTTTTATTGTGTTTTGTCTTTCTTTTGTTGTCATCTAGGTTTTATATATTTATATATTGCTACATCTAGCGTCCCAGTGGCCAAAGTGGTTAGAGCAACCAAATCAGATTGGGGAGGTCATGAGTTCGAATCCCAGCTAAGTCATAATCAAAGACTTACTAAAATGGTACTGGCAGCTGTGTAGCATGATGCTGAGCATTAAGAAGTTAGTTTTAGGACTGGTTGGCCTGATGTCAGATAATGTAATTTTTTTGTGGGACATGATGCTACATCATAGCAATAAGACTAAAATTGTTAAAACTACAAATTGAACACACGCACATCTAATCTGAACTTTAAAGTTTTGGAATTTTATTTCGCTCTATTCATCAATTATGGTTCTTAAATTTAATAGCTTAGTGTTGATCAAAATATAGAACTTGATGACACTCAAGTTTTGAGAGATAGACATAAATCAAAAAAGTTTCTAAATCATTTTATTCACAAACAGATGTGCAAACCATTTGTACATTCCTAACATATATCTTTCTGTCGATTATATATTGGGACAAAAGCAAAATCATGTCAAAACAGCCCTTTATAATCAATACACGTGTGTATAATTGTCATTGCATGAAACCATCTAGGATCATATTATTTAACAGCCCCAGGGACCCCAAGTGGCAGAGTGGTCTAAAGCACTGTCCATTACAGATAACTGCCATCTCACCTCTGTCTGCGTGGGTTCGAATCTAGGATTCAGCCAATGTGGGTATGTGAGAAAGCTTGCCAGTAGCTTCTCGTGGGTTGGTGGTTCTTTCCAGGGTTTTCTGGATTCTTCCTCCACCATTAATACTGGCTGCCATGTATAACCTATCTTGTGCTGAAAAATCGTGTTAAACCATAAAAACAAACATTTAACAGCCCCAGTCATAGCCCAGCATTAATTAAAAGCAGAAGTTTGACAGTTGATAATTTTAAATTGTCTTTGGGATATCATTTGTATTAAATTGAGACATCTGTCATGGAGTGTCATATTTAACTGACTCAATAACACTGCCCAAAAGTTGAGAACAGACATTTGATTATTAATAAAGATAATTAATTATTAATTGTGTGGGAAAATTCTGAGAGATTTCTAGGTTGGGAAGAGAAGACCACCCATGCAAAAGCTGACTTGCACTTACCTGTTGATTTAGCTGCCTTTGGCAATTCTTTGCATATCTCTCTCTCTCTCTTTCTCTCCACATATTACTTGAATTCTTTTCTTTTAATCATTAATTGTTGCTGTGTTTTATTCTCACAGTTTAATTTTATAAGGTCAATTCATAGTAAGGAAATCCACTCTTAAATGCAGTTCGTTATCCTTCAGTGCATTTTTCAGTGACTGATCACAACTTGCTGTCTCCATGTTTTGACTCATGTTTTTTTTTTAAAATGTGAATATCCATGTAAATATATTAATATAAATTAGCAAAGAACATTACTCAATAATTGCAAGTAAAAGAAAACATTAAGAATTGTCTAATGTGTTCTAATTTGCACATATGTAATGGTGCAATTTTTTATTTTATGCATTTTGTTCAATCATTAGATGACATAATTGTTTTATTCGTTTTATATCAGTAACCAGTCGGACAGATCCTCATCACATGAAATTTATTTTGGCTGAATCGAAATTTAGTTGATCATGTGGCTCTGATTTGGTATATAAATATAACATGGAAAAGAGACAGTAATGAGAGTAAATTCAAAGAATCAGTTGGAAACAATCGGACACCAAGTTATAAATAGATTTGTTAAATATATCAACATTGGTGCTGTGGATTTCTCCTAGCATTTTTCTATTTACATTTGAATGCATCCAAGGATTAAAGCCAAAGGTAACAATTTTTTAATATGTATCATTGTATATATATATCTACATATTCTATGTGTTTGTGATGTTTTATTTCATCACTTAACATTATATCTGTGTGTGTGTGTTGTCAGAGTCTATATTTGTTTAGTAAAAAATAAACAAGTAAATAAAGAAAAAAATTGACCACACAAAGGCCAATCCAGATACAAACTATATAGCAGACAAAACATAATATCATATACATAGCGAAAATTGTTGGTCACGGTCACTGAAAAGAAGTAATGTCATATTTCATTATTCATAGATAAATATGTCTGAGTGATAGTACAAAACATATAACAAGTTATTAATATTATAGAATAATGCTATCAAGTATTGGGAGAGGGGAAATAAGGGACCTGTATTTTTACAAAAAAACAACACAAATATCAGAGGATGGGAACAGGGAACATAAGTCTTTGAATGTTTCGAACAAAGAGCCAAAAAGGGGCACACTCAAGGCCAATAACAAATTTTATCAATATGTTGAAGGTGTGTCCACAGATAAAAATGAACATTATTGTAGAATATAGATATCTACAATTAAGTATGCAAATTAGAGACATATGTCATCCCGGACTCTGTCAATAATTTCCGAGCAAACGGTAATTGGAGTTGTTCGAAACGTTTCATACATCTAATTTCTAGTTGCTTTAGTCATTTAACATATTTAATTTGTCCAAGAACTTAACTTGACAATGAATTAAAAAATTTATTTAGTAGTAAATGTATCATGTGCTTGTCTCTTGGACAGTGTTTGGGTAAATCGTGCCACTGGAGGAAACAATTTTTTATTTGCTTGATAATGATTTGAATAAATATAGGTTGGCAGAACTGTATGGGGTTTTCAGCTGATACTGCATCAGTGATGACTGGAATTCATAAAAGAATTGCATTCTATATTTTGAAATTTCTCCATCATTGTACATATCAGGCTGTCATTGCCATATGATGCACCATGCTGCAGGAAAGGCTGCTGATAAATTAGAAGGAGAATTCTTGAAGTATCAGGTTGGCACTATACCTGACAATGTACGTCATGATGGCAGAGTTTACTTTTTTTCATCCTATTTTCCAGCCAAAAGACCCAATAACTGAATGATATAAAAAGTCCTCTTCTCTGTCAGGTTATGAAAGGAATATTGGTTCAGAATGCTAATGCTGACTGTGAGAGATTGTTCAGCATTGTTAATAAAAAAAATCAAACTGAATTCAGATTCAGGCTCTGTATCCAAGCACGTTTGTTCTTCTGGTGTGCAAAACATTTATAGTCTCAGCTGGTACAGAGTGTTTTGATAATAGCTGTTGCTTTTTAAAGCTTACAGTGTTAAAACCTGAAGCAGTAATTGATGTTGAAAGTCAGAGGGATAAATAAATCATTTTATATATATGCTTATTTTTATTTCATTTTATTATCTGTGGATTACTCTTTTTTTTTTTTTTTTTTTTTTCTTCTCTGCTTGGATTACTCTTTTTGTCCACTTGGATTACACTTTTACTTCACCAGGGTTTGGCATGTATGCAATGGCTATAATTTAAATATAACTTTAATAAAATTGAATTACACTAGAATACTATTGCCATAACTGAAATGATTATTCTTTGCATTCTATGTATGCATTAAAATCCAACTTCAAAGAAACAAACTTGTCAAAAATATAATGCATAGTGGCTTAAACATTCTCATTGATGGCAATAATGTGTAATAACATTTGTTCTTGTACATGCGCATGTGTTCAACCTTCAACACATCTCACTAGGTATTGTCAGCCAGGTAATCTAAAACTTGATTTTATACCTGACCTCTTTTCCGTTAATGTTTGCTATTTAATCTGCCCCCAGTGGGCAGTGGCAGATGTTTTATCTGCACAGGAAATGGATTTACCCACCCATACATGAGTCTCCTGCTGCCTTGCAGGTCGGCTTTGGTTAGCCAAATGCTAAGGTAGTAAACCCTAAAAGAAAATCCGGAGTGGAGACCCTAAGGCAGTTGGACGATGTACTACATCCATTTCTGGCAACTTCTTGGTCTGGAGAGGAGATGGGCTCTGCCTGACAACTTTTCCCCAAGACACACTTATAAGCTGGACAAATCTGAAGTTACCATACCAGATCGGTCATCGCCAAGGTCAACAAAGACCACGCCTGCCATTGTCCACCAGGACGGAGGCGACAAATGTGCTACTGGTACTTTGCATAAAATCAGAGCAAGAGACAGCATCGCCATCACCACCTGGAACATTAGAACTCTGGCGCAAATTGGAAGACTCCAAGAGTTGACACATGAGATGGAACACTACACATGACACATTCTGGGATTCTGTGCAGCCAGATGGAAAGCCCTAGGAGAACACCTAACTGAAGATGGGCATATATTCTACTATAATGGAGAGTTGGACCAGTCCATAAATGGAAAAGGCTTTCTTGTAAACAAAACTATCAAGGGATCTGTGCTTGAATGTCACCCCATATCGAGCAGAATCATTTCCATTTGTCTGAAAGCATCTCCTTTTAACATTACACTTATCCAAGTCTATGCTACAACTACTGATCTTGATGATGAAGAAATCGAGTAGTTTTACAACAAATTCCAAGGATGTTATAAACATGGTAAGTAAAAAAAGAAATCATCATCCAATGAAACTGGAATGCCAAACTTGACAAAGATGCTCAAAAAGACTGGGATGATCATTGTGGACCTTCTTGCAATGAAAGAAGGAGACGGCTGCTCAAATTCACAAGCTAAAACAACTTGGTACTAGCTAACACCCTGGGCCAATATAAACTTCACAATGCTGGACATGGCATGCACCAAATCAAACCCATATAACTTGATTGACTACATACTGGTTCAAAACCGTTACCAATCTGGCATCAATAGAGGTGCTGATGTTGGGAGTGATCATGACCTCGTGATTATGAACTTCCATGTGAGGCTTAAGAAAATTAACAAGCCAAAGAAAATTGGGCTTAAATTCAAACTTGAATAACTGGAGGACCCTAACATCTGTAAATCATTCCAAGCCATAATTGGAGGAAAATTTGGTCCACTCCTTGTGATGGATGTTGCTGTTAAAGTGATCACGTACATTTTCAACACAGTCATGACAACAGCTGCCAAAAACATCATTGGCCTCCATCGCCCAAAGAAAACACCCTGGGTTACTGAAGAGATTTTGAATCTGTGTGATGCCCGAAGAGACCTCAAAAACACCAGCCACACAACAGGGGCAATGGAGTACCAAGAAATAAACAAGAATATCAGAAAACAACTTGAAAGCAAAAGAAGCTTGGTTTGGACAAAAGTGCACTGAAATAGAGAGCAGTCTGATATATAATAACATCAAAAAGGCATTAAAAATTGTGAAAGACCTCACCAAACAGAAGCAATCAAGAGTCTGTACCATTTAAGACGAAAATGGAATAAGCCTCACAGAAGCAATTGACATTGCAGAAAGATGGACTGAGTATTGTATAGAACTCTACAACCATCCATCCACAGGAGACTTAGAGGTGCTTTTAATTTCAAACTACATAAATGATGATGATTTCCCCATTCTCAAAGAACGGGTGGTGTCGGCAATAAGAGCACTGAAGAATGGGAAAGTAACTGGAGTAGACAACATCCCAGCTGAACTTACCAAGAAATGGGGGGAGGGGTAATCAGTGATAGAGCTACTAACAAAAATCTGCAACAAGATCTGGCAGACAGGTGAATGGCCAACACAGTGGACCCAGTCACTGATTATAACACTCCCCAAAAAGGGGAATCCCCATCTGTGCCAAAATTACAGAACTATCAGTTTGATCAGCCATGCCAGTAAGGTGATGCTGAAGATAACCTTGAAAAGACTGAAACCACAAGCAGAAGAAATAATTGGTGAAGAACAGACAGGGTTCTAGAGTGGAAGAAGCACAACATAACAAGTACTTAATCTCATTTTTCTGTGCTAAAAGTACTCACAGCATCAACAAGACATCTATTATGTGTTCCACAATGAAGAAGCACATGTGTCAAAAGTTGACCAATACTATCGAGCAGCTGTACATCAAGGCTACCAGTGCAGTAATTGCCCAAGGTTGTGTTGGGAACTGGTTCAAGACAACAATTGGAGTGCATCAAGGCTGTCTTCTGTCACTCATATTTTTCAGCATCTACTCTACTAGTGCATAATGAGCAAAGCCCTGAAAACCACTGTGTGACAGCCAGCATTGGAGGGCATTACATCACCAACCTATGCTTTGCAGATGACATTGATGGGCTGGCTGGCAGTGAAGACGAGCTTGCCACCTTAGTGATGAAACATCTTCCAGATTTGACTTGGAGATAAGCGCAGAGAAGACAAAGCTGATGACAAATAGTGCCAAATAAATCTCAGTCAAGATTAAAGTCAGAGGACAGGCACTGGAAACAGTGGGCCAGTTCTAATATTTTGATTCAATAATTACGGAAGAGAGATCAAGAGCAGAAATTTTTTCATGAGCAGCACAAACAATGGCAGCTATGTTAAAGCTAAGACATATCTGGAGAGACAAGAATATCTGTCTGAAAACTAAAATCAGACTATTGAGAGTACTAGTCATCACAATCTGTCTGCATTCATGTGAGACCTGGACCCTGACAGCAGAATTACAAGAATCCAGGCACTTGAAATGAGATGCTACAGAACTATCTTTGGCATGTTACATGGACCACATCACAAATGAAGAAGTGCACAGAGTAGGCCATTAAGAAGACCTCACCAGTGTCAAAAAGAGAAAGCTGAAATGGTATGACCATCTCACTAAGGTCAACAGTCTATCCACAACAGTACTGCAGGGCAGCGTCCAGGGTGGCAGAAGGAGAGGTAGACAGAGAAAAAAAGTGGACTGACGACATCACAGAATGGACCAGGAAAAGTTTTGCGGAGACACATACATTGGTACATGATCAAGAGAAGTGGAGGGAACTGGTCAGATGTTCAGCTGCACAGTATGTCGGTGACCACACTAGGTCAAGAGACTGATGATGATGATGATAGTTTCCAATCAATACAGATTACCGTTTATATATACTACACATAACAGACATAGAATGAAAGTGTTTTTTGTAGGGCATAACCGATTAGCATTTTTCTACCGATTTCCGATTCCGGATTTTGGGCATGAAATTTTTCCGATTCCGGATACGATTCGATTAATCGGAAATGCTAAATCCATATTTTTTTCTAAAAAATTTCATCTTCCGTTTCCGGGTTTCTGGTATCTGGTTTTGCCGTGCCTAGTATGTTGCTTAGTAATTTACCATATCCGGCTTCATTTCCGGTTTTCACCCGTCGGTTCAAATAGATTGTCTCACAGCATGGTTGTGTTGACCATATTGGACTTTTCTGACTTCTTGTTTAACTTTATTAACGCACTATCGAATGACGCACAGTGTTAGACACGGTGCTATAGAAATTCAACTTTATTATATTTATTATCCGAATCGGTCGTTCCTGCCTTGTCCGACTCCGATTAATCGGAAGTTCATACTATCCGGTGGAATCCGATTTCCGGATCAAAAGTCGGTTATGCCCTAGTTTTTTGTGTGCTTTTTTAAAATAAAGATTACTGAAATTTGTGTTTTCTCAAAACACGACCTTATCAGGGGGTTTAGGAGTACAAAAATCATATTTTTAGCAAAGCTTCCAGTTAAATTCCAATTAAAATTGTATCTCAATTTCTTGTAGGGCAGTGGTAAACTAATTTAGATAGCACCGTGTTATGGCATATATGTCAACATCTTGTACATTTACTCATGTCATAAGCATGATCAAAATTTCCTCAGGCAAACCTTTTTTCAAGAAGTCCAATGGGCACCACACATTGATTACAGTACGGGCCCGAATAAAAATTAGAGGAGCATTGAGCTATCAGTTTTTTTTGCACCGTTTCTAATGGTGTCGAGTTCATTCTGAATAAAAATGGTGCATATCTTACATCCAACATGACTGGATTCTTTATTTTAAATATAATCTCTTATGGTTCCTATTATATTGAAAAGTGCTAATCCTAAAGGTTTCTACAATTAATGTTCAAACTAAAAATTATGGTTTTAATCTACCACAAGACCTGAAGAATTTTGCTGCAGTGTTAAATAATAAGAAAAAGACAAGATATTTTAAAAATATTCTTTACTTGTCACACAATATACATTTATTTAAAGCACCTTAGTGCAAACAAACTAAAGACAAACCACTGTATGATTATGCTTGGATAATAAGTCTCAAGAAAGAACAACATATTCTTTTTGGTATTTTACAGGTAACAATCTTTAGTACATGAATTTTCTCACACTTTCCATGTATGGCATGATTCAATGGTACCTTGCATGGATTTCTTGGTTGAACTTGTAAAAGAAATTCTGTAAGCACTGCTTTGAGAAAATTGTATCATTTCCAATTTATTAGGAAAATATTTTGATTAAAACAATTTTCTCAGCCGTGTCAACAGATCTAAAACATATTTTTTTTTTTACTGATTGTCAAGGCATAATTGGCTTATTCTGAGAGCTACTGCATAAGGAAAATTTGAATTAGTTTGACTCAACCACTTACTGAAACATGAATATAGCTATTAATGATTGCAAAGGGTCCAACCTGTTATAATTGGCCTAGCAGAGCCTTAAATCAAGGAAATGAATGAAAATATGCAATCAAACTACTGGAGAACTATATTTAATGAGCTTCATTACAACAGTGTGGATATGAAAAGTGCATAGCTTCTGAATTTTTGTCTTTGATGTCACTTGTCCCCTGACACTATCTGATACATCACACAGGCTGACATATTTACAAATAATGTAGATTTCAGAAACCTATAGCATATCATCATGTTCTTTCATAGAAATAATTTTCTTGAGCTTGTGGCTATCTTATTTATGAATGTAGGTGTAAATTGGCAGGTATCAAAATTATTTCTAAACATTTTACTAATATTTTACTAACACAAACACACACATTTGTACATCATTCATCAAATTGTCATTAAATATCCATGTACTACTGCAGTTTAGTACATGATGCATTGATTTAATTTTTGATCATCATCACTACATAATGGTTCAGTACTTGAAACATTCATTTAATTTTTGTAATATTATACTTACTATACCCTGGTTTGGTAATGTAGTAAGTATAATATAAAAAAAAATTAAACAAATGTGTCGAGCACTATAATACATGTATTCATTTAATGTTTGACCATTTTTATTATAACTCTGTTCAGTACATAATCCATTCATCCTATATTTGATTTATAATGTGATTTGGTACATAATGCTGTCAGTATTAATGGACATTGTAATTAGTAATCCCCTGTAGTGCAAGGTTTCAAATATATAAAATAACAATTTGTTTAAAACCTTACAATTCCAGCAGGTAATCTTTGTGAGCAAAAACGAAAGTTTGGAAAATGGCAGTCATTGTACTAATTAACAATACTGATTCTTACTGCTGATCTCATAAAAAATAACTGGGAAAATTTGTGCAAAATCTCAACAATAAAAGCTGTGCACCAAATTTCCCAGATCTCAATAATAATAAAAACTGCACCAAATTTCCCAGATCTTATCAATAAACTGCACACTATATTCCACTAATAATCATACGTAATGTTACACTGCTGAAGCCAATTAGGGACTATACTTGTTTTAAATGATCACTTACAAAAATGCTATAAATCAACCCCTAAAGCTACATGTCAAAATTAAAATCTACTGATTGTTGTTAAACCGAACCTTGGAAACTAGGGTTAGGAGAATGGGCAATCAGGGGCTATAATTCCTCTAAATGATGTGAAAATCTGGAATTTATGTTTTTGTCAGAGTATAATGCTACATACCAAATCTAGTTCAAATGCAATTTTCAGTCATTTTTTTTTTTTGTTAACATCTGGTCAGGCTTATTGGATGGATGGATTGACAATAGGATCTGGTTACAATTCATGTGAAAATTAAGAGTCTATCCCTGTATTATAAAATTAATGGGAAACCATTAGAAGTGTGTGCAAGTGATTTGGCACTTTAACAAACCTGGTAGCAATAATAATTTTCCAGTCATATTGCTATGATGTCTGCAGTGTATAGTGATGTCAAACACAGGGGCATAATGTACCATTTTTATAAATCTTTAGTATGACTTGACCAGGGTTCAAACCTGCGACCTCCAGCATGTGAGGCAATCACTCTAACCACTCGGGCCCCCAGAGCAGTCGGAAACTTTTAGAAAACTCTACAATTAGCAGTCTATAGGAAAAAACAAACAACCAGTTATATAAATACAGCGCTGCATACAATATCTGATTTTAATCAGTAACTTTTAATGTTTGGCACAGAAATGAAGAATGGGTCTAAGAATAAAACCTGAAAATTTTAAATGGAGCACTAACTTTGGAGGGTGTATCAGATGTTAATTTATAAAAATTTGGAAGCATTTATGAATGTTTGTACTGGATGTATGTGTATGGTCAAGATTTTTAACGTAACTTTAACAAAACATTCAGTCATATCGCTACGATGTCTGCAGTGTGACAGTTTAGTGATGTCTAGCACTGGGGCATCATGCTGCAGACATGTAGCATGATGTCCCACAAGTCACATTATCCTGACACCAGGCCAACCAGTCCTAGCACTAACCTCTTAATGCTGAATGCCTAGTGAGGCAGCTGTTTTTGTAAGTCTTTGGTATGACTCGTCCAGGGTTTGAACCCATGACCTGCTTCCAAAGCAAACGCTCTAGGCCACCGGAGCAGTCTCAAACTGATCATGTACTTTATTTCTTCAGTGAAATGCGCCCTCCCCTATGTAGACAATTTTAGCAAATATTACTAGGATAATAAGCCCACCTTTAACTTGTTTACAAATTTAATGGGCTTGTCCCATTTATGTTACATCACTGTAACATCATTTCTTCACCGACTTTCTAAACGTACATTTAATAATTTTAAAAAAAAGCATAAAATCTAAACATGGGACTAAATAATGGCATCATAAATTTTTACCAACCTGAGCATAACTAATGAAGAAGTGGCCCAACTCATCCTGATTTCACTCAACCTGATTTGCATAATTTAACAGTTAACCATTTTACTCAGACTGCTTATGTAGTATTTTAAGAAAAATATACAATGCTATGGAAACTATCTCCCAAGATTTATATCAGTAATTTTACATATCAGAACTCTTTAAAATATAGATAAAGCAATAATTAATATATATGGGTCATGCATATGATACACACCCAAGATGATCAAACCCATTTATCAACTTTTACCATAATCAAATGCAAACTAGGGTTCTAAGATTTGTAACTCAGCCAGTCTGATTCAATGCCACCTGATAAATATATACAGATCTAACTTTTACAAAGCCTGTCAAAGGCAAGAAAGTTTTATCAAATTTGAGCATCTGCTAGTGATATTTAGTCTTCAGAATGGTAACAAATTCAGCCCGCCATTTACCTATGCCATAAAGATCCATTTAACTTGCTTAAAATTAAAAAATAAACCAACAGCTAGATCAGGGGTGGACAAACTATGGCCCATGGGCCACATGCGGCTCACCAAGAGCTTTCATGTGGCCCATCAAGGGTATTCATGTAGCCTAGGAACAAGTCCTATGTTCATGCTATTTAATTTTCTCAAGGGTAAAATTTTCTTTCTAATTTTGAGAGAAATATAACTACACGATGCCAAATACCCACCCAGTGGGAAAAGTCAGAGAAATTTCATTAGAATTTTGCTTGGCTTGTTTCGCATTCTATTCATATATCTATTGATTTTTTTTCACACCAGGCAGTGGGAAAAGCCATAGAAATTTCAATAGACTTTTTGGGGGGCTTGTTTCACAATCTATTCATATATCTGTGATTGTTTTCCCACCAGGTGGGTTGATCGAGGTGTGCGTGCGCATGCATTGTCTTTCACTGTTCACATGCTTATGATTGGCTGAGTGCTTTGTCAGTGTGTCTTGACTGTGTGTCATTGGAACCAGCGCGCTTATGCGCCAAACAAATTTGTGAACAGGCCATGTGTATGCACAGGCCATGGCAGACAAGTGACACTCAGTTAATGCGGAATTGTTGAAGTGAAGAATTTACCAGGATTGACAGTTCCATATCAATCTACACATTTAAAATAGCTTTTATTATCTGCCAAAGTTTACCCAAAAAAATGAGTTGTTTGAGGATATCTAGAAAGCGAAAAATTGAAGATGAATGCTGTGCATTTAACAAGGAGTGGACTGACAAGTATTTCATTACTGATGTTGGAGTTAAAACTGTGTGTTTGATTTGTTAAGACACTATTGCCGTTTTCAACGAGTTAAATATGAAACGTCATTTTCAAACTAAGCACGTTAACTTTGGTAAAAATTTATCAAAACAAGATCAGCTGCATCATTCACACTGATGCTGTTTATCAAATAAATGTGCTTCTTCTGAAGTTTAAGTTTTCAATTATTAACAATATATTAACAACTGAAATTTAATTATGATGTTATTTAGAAAAACCTTTTGTTTTTGCTATTTCAAATATTAAATATTTTACTTAATGAACTATGCGGACTGCTAATGTTGTAAATCTGTGTAAATGGCCCTTGCACTGGAAAGTTTGCCCACCTCTGAGCTAGATGATACAAAACTGCGTATGCGGCAACTTGCACTGGAAAGTTTGCATACCTCTGAGCTAGATGATACAAAACTGCTTAACAAGTCTGATCTGATCGAAATCTGGTTTAATAAATAAGGTGTCCAGAGGTAACAAGCTCAACCAATCGAATGCAAAATCATTTTATTGGCATGTGTTTGGATCTTACTCGTTACTTAATAATGTCTGATATGAGCCAAATCATAATATGATAAAATTTAATTCAGAATACGGCCTCCACAGCAGTAGTAAGTAATTATCGACGGGCAGACTATACAACAATGTGACCACACCATAAACCTACACAACATTATGGCCAGGTGAGCTAAAATCTGCTGAGTTTACAATTTCAAATGTATTAACTCTTTCATTAAGTTTCTATTTGTGAGCAATACTAATACATGTATATCTATATAATATGCAGAAAAAAATACAACTAAATAAATATCAACAAATGGTGGTACTGATTAAAAATTCCTGAATAAGATTATACATGCAAAACACACCACAATGTCATTATAAAAATTACAAATGACACAAAAATACCAGCAAAATACCTGTACATTCTGTATATATGGAATAAATATTATATTTTGGAATGCACAAACATCTACTCGGCAAAACTATGTTCAACAATATTTCCTCTGAAAATGTACATGATATAATTAATGTCAGCTAACCTTTTATAACTTGTGGATAAATAAAAAGTCATTTCCATGAAAACATTTTCCACCCTTACCAACTTTCTTCTTGGTTCTGTTGTAAATAAATATCCTTTTACTGTTGTTCAACACTTTACATAATTATCTCAAACTTGCAATTTTTTTCTGGTTAAAATGACCTTTTAATCTCCAGAAAATGATTTTCTAAAAAAAAATATATATATTTTAAAAATAAAATAAATCTTATCATCCACATTTTCATTGCAGTTTTTGCACAGATCTCAATACAAATGACCAAGTATTGTTTTCTTCTGTAAACTCTGTTCTGAAAGTAAAACAAGTCTTTTTTAAAAGCAAAACCTTGAAAAAAATCATGACTCTTTCTAAACTAACAAAGCATATAATGATAAGGAGCATTCATAAGGTTGATGTATGTACAATACTTGACAAATAAACTGAACAACAATAACCTGTACTACTTATTGGCATATATCCTACAGGTCAGAGCATGTAAACTAGATATCCAAACAGTCTATGTTTAGACTTGGCAACAGTGACTAATATAGCACATATCCTACAGGTTGGGAGATGTAAATAAGGTGTCAAAACAGTTTTCTCAGCATAGACAAAACCAACACTAATTTGGCACATATCCTCCAGGTCAGGGATGTAAACTACATGCCCAGATATTCTTCCCCCAACATTGTTAGACAAACCTAGCACTAATGAGGTTCATATCCTGATAGTCTGGGGATGTAAACTACAACAGATGTACCCTCCTATATCTTGTATGGGGCAACTAATATTTGCAATCTTTTTGCAGTGGAATGCAGCATGTCATGTTTCAGCTGAGAAGATGTTGTTTTTCTTAAAAATCACATTTTGTATTTTAAAAGAAACAGTGAATTTGATGTATTTTTTTAAAAAAAAGTTTATATCAAGAATTTGACTTTGTAGTTTTACAAACCCAGCAAATTTTACTTTGTATTTTAAACAATACAGCGAATGTGACCTTGTATTTGAAAAAAAAAGGTTTATATCAAGAATGTGACTTTTGTATTTGAAAAAAAAAGGGTTATATCAAGAATGTGACTTTTGCATTTTAAAAAGCAAGGTTTATATCAAGAATGTGACTTGTATTTTAAAAAGCAAGGTTTATATCAAGAATGTGACTTGTATTTTAAAAAGCAAGGTTTTTCATCAAGAATGTGACTTTGTTGTATTTTAAGGCATTTACTTATTGTGGCCTTTTTGGATAAATAAACTTAGAAGGTATTAAGTAGCCAAGATTATGCTCATGTGCCATTAGACCCCATATAATTACACACACACACACACATTTATCAACAGATCATGTAATATGTCAGCCATCCTGTAGAATTTCCAATACAAAATGATTGGTAAGATGGCAGGTGGAATAGTACATTTATCAATCTGATGACAGTACACTTTGGCAAAATACATTTGTAAAGATAAATAATCTGCTGCATTGAAATTCTGATTATATAAAGTTTCACAGCCATATAAATAATGCAGTTTAGACTTTGACAAGAGTTGCCAGTCTTTGATTAAAAACATTTGCAACATCCTTTAACAACAATCAAAAAGCACATTTACATAGAAATGTTTGGAAAATAAAGGTAACAGACAAAACAAAGTATATCAACATTGTAACAGTCAAAGAAAGTACTGAATGCCTTGTACAATTTTACAGGATATATAATTATTGATATATAAGAAGATGTATGGTGAAGGAAAGAAAAAAAGAATTTTAAAAAAGTAAAATGCCACTGAGGTTTTGGCAGACTGAAGCAGATTGCTCAAAAGTGTATACATTTAAAAATCATCCAATTTAATGGAGAAAAAAAAGTCAGAAGAAAGAACATACAAATGCTTGCTTAAAGTAGATGTTTTACATTTATCATCCCACAATATATTTGAATGTGTGCCAAAACATACTCGAATATGAAAACAATATTCAAAAAAAAAAAAAAAATCATTAAATAAAAGTGTCAGGGTTAGTATAAGACAACAATTACAAAAAAAGTTTACCCAAAATCTAGCAAAATTGTTGACAAAGATGCATGATATGTCTAGCTATTCTATCGGTATATGTTCAACAAAAACAGTTTCATTAATTACTACTGTGCTGTGTTTTATTTCTTCCTTCTGTAAAGTAAGAAAATAAAATGTAGTGTTCAAAATCAAGAGTGATAAAAGCGAATTTATTAATATCAATATTTTGGAAGAAGGAATTTCCATTGTTTACAATCAAAACCATACTGGAGATGGAACTTTATGAAATGGACAATTAAATTTTAAACGAGAGTTGCATTATGGTTTTAATAAAACAAGATTAACGCATCTAAATCCCATTTGCAACACGATTTGCAAAATGCTTTTTCCATATTGTTGCTATAAATTACACAATATAATGATGTAAATGTTGTGAAACCCCATTCCAAGAAAAGATGGATAGCAATAACAAGTCTCACCAGTCCTAAAGTTTTCACTTTCAAGTTATATTAAGTGCATGATAATAAATAATATATTAAAAGGTACTTAGCATATATAATTATAATCCACATGCCGTATCCTAGATATATGCATGTGCATTATTTTGTTTTCTTTTAATCAAAATTCATGCATTCTGTTTTGTTCATATTAATAATGCATTATAACATTATAAAGTGTGTGATTTGGATTTTTAAAGTAGCTTTAACAATTTTTCTGTCTTATAAATACGATGTCTGCAGTGTGACAGTTTATAGTGATGTCTAGCACTGAGTCATAATGCTGCAGACATATAGCATCATGTCCAACCCAGTCACATTATCCTGACACCAGGCTGACCAGTCCTAACACTAACCACGTAATGCAGATGCTTATCGACGCAGCTGTTAGTACCATTTTTGTAAATCTTTGGTATGACTCGGTTGGGTATTTTTAAAAGTGACTAAAAGCAACAAATTATTATATTCACTGAACTGAATCTGAGAGAAGATGAATGTATGAAACAGTTTATTAGATGTTTGATTTTCAATGTAACACCATTTTATTCCATCATAATTATCCCACCAGAAACATAACTTAAATTAAACGAAAAGGTTGATAACAATAATTACCTGAATCTATTGATAAGCAATGCACACAGATCACAACTATTACATAACTTAAATCAAACAAAAAGGTTGATAACAATAATTACCTGAATCTATTGATAAGCAATGCACACAGACCACAACTATTACATAAAAATTGTTAATTAAACAAGGCTGATAACAATCATTATCTCAATCTACTGACAAGCAATGCACAAGGATCACTACTGTTACATAACAATTGTTTAATTAAACAAGATTGATAAAATTTGTTACCTCAATCTATTGACAAGCAATGCATACAGATCACAACTGGTACATAACAATTGTTAAATTAAACAAAAAGGTTGATAACAATCATTTCAGCTATACATGGCAGCCGGTATTAATGGAGGAAGAACCCAGGAATAAACCCGGAAAGAACCACTGACCCACAAGAAGCTACTGGCAAGCTTTCTCACATACCCACATTAGCTGAATGAGACTCGAACCCACGCAGACAGAGGTGAGATAGCAGTGATCCATAACGGAGAGCGCTTTAGATCACTCAGCCACTCGGGGCTCCTCACCAACATGTAAATAAAGATCTTGTATGAGATATAAAAAATGTATCATGTATCATAAAAAGCCTCCATTTTTCTGAGTGCTGATGAGATAAAATCTACTCTGTGAAACAAAAATTAATTAGCTACTAAAAGTCTAACCATTTGATTTTCTGGAGTGGGAGGTGAAATGGAATTTTTGTGAACAAACATTTACAGCCTCCAAATAGTTAAAAAAATTATTTTTGCTCAGATTTTTAGACAAAAGAACTTATGTCCTTAATATTACTTGAAAATGAAAATTACCTTGGGAACAAATATCCTGGTTAAAATGAAAATTACCTTGGGAACAAATATCCTGGTTAAAATGAAAATTGCCTTGGGAACAAATATCCTGGTTAAAATTAAAATTACCATGGGAACAAATATCCTGGTTCAAAAGATAATTCAATAGCATCCCCTCCCCAATGGTTAGTCCCTAAGACGTTTAAGAAAACATTCTTTTGCATTTGGTCAAAGAATCTAAAGCATGGCACAAACCTGTTTCATGATATAATATAATATGGAAATATAAATATATATATATATATATATATATATATATATATATATATATATATATATATATAATAATAATAATAAAATTAGTACTGAATGATAAATACATGTACATGAAATATATTAAAATATTTTGTAATTTTGATCTTGAGCACAAGATATTAAAACACAAAATAATCATATTATAAATAAGTAATGAAACTCTAACAATTAATCAAGCATGCTGTAATAATATTCATCTACAAAATGACAAATGGTCAGTCTGTATAGACATATTTAGATATATTAGTAAATGATATCTATGTAATTTATATACAATGTAACAATATAGATTGAATGTACATAAAAAGACTGTTGTGACAGAGAAAGCATATCACAGAATAAAAGACTGATGAAATTCTTCAAAAATAAGATCTCTGTTTTGGTGCTCAGTTCTTTTGCCAAAATACACAAAAAAACCACATGGAAGTATTTCTTAGTAATTGAGAATGAGTAATCTAATTTTATCACATAATGTTCATCGTTTTTAACATCCATAAGTCATGGTATACATCCAATTTGTAAGTTACACTGGAATATTACCACATAAAAGTATGGAGTAATATTAACCAGTAACAAGTCTTCACTGTCAGGTAATAAAAAGAAATCACTTACATGATCATTGGACATAAAACTACACTATAAGTACCATATATACCGACTTGCAAGTCCAGACCAACTGCAAACTGCAAAGACCCTGATCTGCCATAGCAAAATATAAACATTTTTTTTAGGAGTCAAACAAAAAATACAGACTGAACTGCTAGCCCATTACATGACAGCAGAAGACTGGACTGATACGTGAGTATATGTGGTAGTAACATACTGCAAATTTTATTTTATTTGTGGAAAGCTTATGTTAGTGACTTGCGGACTTACAAATTAAAAGTTTAATAGCCCACTGTCTTTACCATAAATGCCATTATAGTCAGTGGACATTGTTATTGTGTCAAATTAAAATGTAATAGCCCAAAATAAAATATATTTACATAAATGCCACTCTGGTCACTGGCACATCTACAAATACTAAAAAATATCCAACCTCTGGGAAAAGATACCCATGAAAAAAAATCAATTCACAGTACATCATGTGCTAAGTCTTTTTTCTTCTTTTTTTAAACGCACATCAAGACAATATCATGGCAAGGCAAGTAAAATGGCAACTGACCCAGGATTAAAAACACTGCACACTTTCGTAGCAGGTCCAACATATGAAAATTTTGGCCACCAAGGTTAGTTGGCTAGCTGTTTTGGGTCTTAATGACATTTTTCAACACAAGATTTGGCTATTCATGACTCCTAGTATAACAGATGGAGAAAGGAACCACCCACACATGGGGAACCATTGACAAGCTTTCTCACATACACAGACTGGCTATGCCCAAGACTAGAAGACAGAGGTGAGATTGCAGTGATTGATAAAGGTGAGCATTTTAGACCACTCAGCCAGCCTTGGGCCCTGAGCCACCAATGTTCTCTGTCACCTGTAAGGCATATGAACTAATGCTCAGCTCAATTCTTAAATGTCACAGCTAGAGACGGACGGGTAGGAATATTTTTGCTGGGTACCGAGTTGGGTTACCTTGCAGGGAACTACCTGGCCAGTTCGGTTTTTACTGGGTTGGGTTTCTCCATTCTTGTTTTGTCTGGTTTACCTACCTCCTCTTTCAACCACCAATAAACAGTTTTGGAAGGTTTTGTTTGGATTTTACTACTGCTTAGGGGTAGAGAGAAAACCTGGCAAAATCAAATTTTTTATCATAAATCACAGCTGGACTGGGCATTTCTACATAGTACAAAACCTGGCATGGTATCCATCCATCCCTAGTCATAGCTAATGAGTAGTGATGAAAGATATGATATTTAATGTGTGGAGAGAATCATCGTGGATCAGTTTTCAAATTAAAATACTTTACAATGTCCTTCTTGATATAAATATATTTGACTCTTGAAGTTTGGTCTCTGATCTTACAACTATCATTAACTGGAATTAGATATTAAGGAATGAAATCAATAAAAGCATGAAAGCACTCAGTATATGAAAAATATCCCTTGGTAAAATAGTACCAAAAAATAATGCTGAAAGACCCTGTAAATATTTCACAGACAATGTTAATGTAATATGATAAAGATATATAGCTGCCCTTGTTTATCAAAGACTGCTGTTTATTTTGGTTTTACCAATAAAGAATGCCCATCTGCATAACAAGAAAAACACAGACATAATAATAATTTTATTATGTAAACTTTTAATTTTCTGATATCTCTTTAGTTTGAGGAAGAAAACTTGAAAATTATTTAACTCTTTTTACATTTATATTATTACATAACTAATGGTGCAAACAATCCAAAATCACTAAGAAATTAACGGACTGGTTTGTATTTTCTTGTGCTCCTACTTGCTCAATATCTATCCACATGTACGAGTCTTTACACAAAAGAAAAGGAAACAGTGCACCATTACAAACTACCCATATCATAGTTCTATGCGTATTTAAAAACTGATCAAATCTGCACAGGTTGATGATCATGGACTTCTCTTTTAAAATATGCAAAGAAAAGGGTGTGACTATTCCCCCACCCCACCCCAAGAACAATACTGTACTAATAAGAATAAAAGTTTTCCTAATGTCAACTCACTAATCTCCCTTGTTTATGGGCTCTAATCTTAAGTCTATCATGGAGACAAAATCAATGACACATACATTGCTTTTGGTAAAGTGTGTTGTGGTTTGAAAAGTACATCATAAAATTATAATAAACATTTTTTTTTCAAACATTTTTCTGCAAAATAAAACCGAAATAGATCAGTAGTTATTTACTTCCATCTTGCCATCTGATATATGAACGAAAGTTATTTGCTATTCCCCATGTTTATGGGAAAACTGAGGAGGAGGATATGATAAATTATATATGCAGTCAGATATTATTGCAGCAGCAGCACATACAAACCTGCTGATTTATCTGTATGAATATCTTAAATAATTTTAAAACTGAACTGGTTCATATGGAATTTCAAATTTGCTTTAGATGGGAAACTTCTGAGCAGTAATTTCTTAGTACATTATGATTACACTGCATAACTGATTGCTTTATTTCTGAAACAATGATGACAAAAACCCTAAAAAAGCACTAGCAATTTTCTCATTTATATCAATGAGGCGACCTTCATATATTTTTTTGTTGAAGTGTTGATGATTTGTTAATACTTTTGCCTAACCTAGTTAGGGAAAATTCTTCCAAATAGAATGAGTGATAGTGTTTTAATTATTTATGTGACTCTGAATCTACAGCTTTGACCTTGACCTATAGACCTTGACCTATAGATTTAAAATATTCCCCATTTATTCATAGGATCAAGAAAATACAGAGTTATCTAGTCACGTTGGCTGTACTTGTTTACTTTGCACTTTTAATACCCCATGTATATCCATGACATGCATGAAATGATAAATTAATGTATCAAAAGCAATCATGAAACATCTGTTTAACATTCCACAAAAGATTACCTAGATAAGACATGTATGACAGATATCTATAAGCAGCTTTCTCAAAGTCCAAACCAGAACTCTTACAGCAGGTCTTAATTAAATCATTAAAACAATTAATCCTTTGCCTGTAAAATTTAAACCGTAAAAAGAAGACTATCTTATTAAAAGATTCTGCAGAAATAAAGAAGTTTGTAGCAACAAACAGCTCAGCTAGTTCTTTCAGGAGTTTGATAAAATGCTGAAATAAACAATATTTATGACTGTGTGAAAATTTGATTTCTCGGCTTTCAAGCCAGATTTTGTTATAACAAAAACAGGAACAAAATCACACAAACATTACCATAGAAAGGAAGAATGAGTATGCTTGAAACATTTGTCTTGCATATTCATATAAATGTGATCTATTCTAGTTTATAATAACCTACAGTCTGTCTGTCTGTCTCTGTCTCTCTCTCTGCCTTTTAAAATCTTCATTCCAAACTATTTCTGCATATGGCAACTAGGAACTAGAAACCAACTCAACCAGAAAAGGCTTTAACTGATTGACCTGAAATCATACTGCTTTCATTTTGTCTCATTCCAGAAAGGTGTAGCTTATAATATCAGTAGTCATGGTACTCTGGGATAATTAAATTCCATATATTTAGTATTCATTCATAGATTATAGGACTCTTCATTACTGAGATGGCCCATTGCTCTATTAACTTTACTAAACTAATTGGGCTATCTGTAGTAAAAAGGCATATTCAAAGTTGTACATAGAAGTATATATCATCATATTTGATGCAAAAAAAAACTTTTCTTCTGTACTAAGTACAGAACAAAAACTATTTTAAAAAAGTCATTCATTTTGTCAGCAAACCAAGTATGTTGCCATTGGTTACAATGCTCAAAGACCACAATCACTCTCTTTTGGTTGCTACTGGTTACCAATATTCAAGGTCCGAGTCACCTTCTTCTGGACTGATTGCTGAATCACTTTCATCAGAATCTATGCTGTAGTCTTCTCCACTAAACATGTTCTCTGGGGGTGTAACTTTGAATGTAGAAAATAAATTGGCCATTCGATGTAGGAGGAGTTCCACCTCAAAATTAAGAAGCGAGTCCTGAGGTAGTGATAACTGTGAGATCAATTCTTGGAGCACGGTCTTATTCAGAATGAGGTTGATGTATTCCTCGTAGCTATCTTGTGGTTTATAATCATCATTATTCAACTTCTCCTGTAATGCTTTGATAGGAAGCAATTTCAGAATGCATTTTCTTTGCTTGATAAAACAATGATTAAACAAAGTCCTAGCTGTAAGTTGGCATAGGGATGATGTCTGACCAAACATCATGTGAATTAGCTGGCTACTGATAGTCCGTAGATGTGAGAACTCTGGAAAGTCTGTGTCGATGTACTCCATTAGTTCTTCTGCAATCTCCTTTTTTGAAAAGATGCCTGAAACAAGGACATAATACAATGAACCTTCCATAACGGTTACTTCACTTAAGCAAAAATCTCTGATTTCCAGCCAAAGATTGATTTTCTATGTTCTTCATTTCATCTACATTTACAATATGGAAATTTATCATAATAAAATTCAACACATGGGTAATCACTGAAAAAGCAATTTCTCCCAAAAATCTGAGTCTTACAGCTATATGGTCTACACCAGTTTCATAACACACATGTCCAATTTCACTCTTAAGTTAAAAACCAGATACATAATAACAATTATGAACTTTTATAGATAATTTTTAAGCAAATAATTAAAAACATGTTTTTGCAAAACAGGGTGCCTCACATTTATCTAGGTTTTGGCCTTGTACAGAAAATTTAACGCCAATTCAAATGCCACTGAAGCCAGATGACATTATGACCAATTGATCTCACATTCCTCTTTGAAAATAATCCCCCCCCCCCCACACACACACACATTCTAGAATGCAATAACAATAAATCTGCACAGTGCAAAATTACACCTGTGGACATTTGCTTTAATGCTACACCAGAGATTTTGTAAATTTAAATTCTTGCAAAAAGAGGTAATTACCTGCATCCACCAGGTGAGAATACTGTTTAGGAGCTGAAACTAACATACTGTGAAGGTTTTGCCAGTTGAGGGTCCTTTGTACTGGGATAGATAGGAAAGTCACAAACAGTGGAGATAACTTCCTGAAAAAGACACAAAAATAAGACCTATGATAAGAAAATTAACAGGTGGTTTTAGACAAAAAAAAAACAAGAGGTCCAATAAGGTATAATATTGCTTACCTGCCACATATTTTCTAAAAATGTTGTAATAAGGCAGGCAATATAAGTTTAAAGACAATCAAGTAAGGATAATTTTCAGCTATTTGAGTGAAATAGGTGTTTTTTGATACACTGTTTAACTGTCTTTCTGCACTGAGTAACTTCTGTTGAACTAGCTGTCACACATATATTTCGTACAAATGTGGTAGGTGTTATGCAAAATCTGCTTACCAATTAATTTGGTCTGCTAAAGACAGGAAGTTTTATAAAGGCTTTCTTTGTTTTTAAAAAGAATATTTATAACATTAGTTGCACTTGATGGAATTTCAGTTCTGTTTAAGATGTTCCACTTGGTTGCTACAGAAGCCAGACTGTTTCTAGGGGAATACAGGTGACAGAAATGATCAGTAGATCTTAATTTTCTGCAGCAATACACTGCATCAGTATCCATGGACAGAATATCCCAATACATATACTGTGTGACATCGTATCTGTGTAGTTGTTCTTGAAGGAGATGTAACATAATGAAAATAATTAAAGTTAAAAAAAAGTAAGGAAATGGAAAAGCTTTATCTTTCTCCAATAAAAGTATTAAAGATTAAGGCATCATATTTTCATTGTGTTCTAATCCAATTTCTTGAAATTTGTGATTAGACTGGTTCCCATACTTATCAAAAGATATTACCAGTCTCAGTTATAAAACATCACTCATTCTTTTAGTTTTTGCTCAATCTGATGTGCAAGGCCGGAGAGGATAAGGAAACAAGTAAAATTTCCTTCATGAAATTAATAATTAGTAAAACTTCAAAATGACTGTGTGATAATATTGTTCAATGCAATCTTTGTGAAAGAACTTTGATAAAGACCGTTGCATGAGTTCTGTCTGACACAATCTCCTCTGAACTCATCATAAACACATGGATAACATTTGTAGTAAGAGCAGAAGCAAACCATGCATTGCATCTATTTTTGACCATCAAAGCCAATTTATCTAAATCATGAGGAACAGAAACTTTGACCAGAGAATCGCTGCATCTTTAGCATAGGATGGCAAGCCAATCAGCACAGTGAAAAGCTAGGGATTTCACAGTATGATAAAAGTACTGAGCCTGATTATGAATTTAAATGCTAAATAACAACTACAACATTGATTGAAAAACATTTTGCACAAGGGGTTATGAAATTAAAACGTCAGTTAGTGAACACATAGTATGTTGCATTCACCACAAGTGATATTTGACAAACATACAGAATATTGCATATACCAGTATGTGCATTACAAATGTTTGGATAAACCCCAACTGGCAGCTGGAAACAACAGTTGTACTGACAAGGGAAACATCAGTTCAACACACAAGTGAATACAGGTCTCTGCTTGAAGCATGCCGCTAATGAATGGCAGATATCAGTTCACAAAACTGCTTCAATGGTACATGATAATGACACCAACATCAACTTGACCATGACCCTTTTGGATACTTGGCCAGATCAGAGTTGCTTCAGGTACAGGCAGCAATTAATAGTTGGTGCTGATCTTAAAGTAAGGTCATTAAAAAATTACTTGGCACTACCAGTTGACTGGCTTCTCACTTTAAACATGGTTTAACTGCAGCAAAGGCTTTATGTAATAAGCAAGCAGCATACAAAAATGGAGACACAGATGAGATTAAAAAATTTCTACAGGATGGGACTTATCACTGTACATGTTTTAAACTGTGCTGGGCCATTGTCTGTCTGATCCAACTCTCACAGTGGTGCAGTTACACATCAACTCTAGGAATGAATGATGACAACTAGTCTCTTGCCTTATCTATCATCAACTCTAGAAGTGATTGATGACAATCTTGTCTTGGCTTAGCTATCATAAACTCTAGGAATGACTGATGACAACTGGTCTCTTGCCTTATCTATCATCAACTCTAGAAGTGATTGATGACAATCTTGTCTTGACTTAGCTATCATAAACTCTAGGAATGACTGATGACAACTGGTGTCTTGCCTTATCTATCATATACTCTAGGAATGAATGATGACAACTGGTGTCTTGCCTTATCTATCATAAACTCTAGGAATGACTGATGACAACTGGTGTCTTGCCTTATCTATCATAAACTCTAGGAATAACTGATGACAACTGGTGTCTTGCCTTATCTATCATAACTCTAGGAATGACTGATGACAACTGGTGTCTTGCCTTATCTATCATAAACTTTAGAAATGATATACCCAGTGAAAAAAGACCTGTATAAAATATGTACAAGCCCTTTTCCATCCATTGTATCCATCCATTAACATGAATTTGTTCATAATTTTAGGAATAAGTTATTGTTTAATTTTCAAATGTTTATACACATACAGTACCAATTTTTAGTAACTCAGTTTTTAAGAGCAGGTAGCTGAATAAAATACTATGTAATGAATTGTCTCAACCAGGCTATTATTAACATGACACCACCATACCAATCTATCTATCATAACTGCAAGCCCATGATTGGCATTTCTCCACTTTCAAAATTTAGAGAAGAAAAATAAAAAGTTGTTACACTAAAATTTGTCTGAATATATTTAAACGTTTTTCTTTGTCAAACTGGGTACATCGACCAGAATGAAACTGGACCACTAAATGAGTTACATGATCACTATCTGTTGGTATCTTGTGTTTGTAACCTTGCAAATAATCTGCTTATTTATTTATATTTCCATAATCTTCATCCATTTTCACAAACATTGGACTTATGGGTCGATCTCCACCTTGGTAAAATGATGCTCATGGTTGAGGAAAGATCTTTATTTGGTAATTGATAAAATATTTAACTAAAGATTGATTAATGTCAAAACAGAATAATTTATCTCTCATATAGGAAAGGAAATTTAAAATCTGAGAAGGAATAATGGGTTCCAAGATTTGCTTCATTATACAATGACAGTCACAGTAGATACATATTTTTCTTAAGGAAGAAATGCTAATACAGTGAGTGTACTGATTTTATGACAGGACATTCAATGTCATTGAGTAATTATTTGGGAAGGAAAATGTCTGAATATTTTATACTGAGTAGAACCAATGTAATGATCCCAGATAAACTCCTTTTGTTAAAATCCTGCTCCAATACAGATCAAAATATTATTAAGCTTAGTAGATACATTACATTAAAAATGGCAACCAAAATACTTATTTTTGCATATATAAATTAGTTTTAGCAGAAATTCCCAAATTAAAATAAATTTGTCAATATCTTCAAAACAGTAAGGGCAAGACAAATATGCTTAAAAAGAAGATTTCAAAGACAACTTGCTTATTTCAAGGACAACTTGCTTATTATGAATAATTATTATGCAGATAATATCAGACAACTAATTGTTGTATGAGCTATGCAACCAGTATGTGTGTATATTAAATTTTACAAATGAAGACCACTGACTGACTGAAAATAACTGCAAGAAATTTTTCAGATGAAGCCTTTACAGTGGTAGGATTGAACTTTGAACCATTTTCGTTTTATTGCTATTGCCACAAAGGTACTACTGGGTGTAAACAGCATGATGTCATACAACTGGATGAAAACAGGGCCATCTCACAGGACTGGATGTAAACAGGGCCATCTCACAGGACTGGATGTAAATAAGGCCATCTCACAGGACTGGATGTAAACAAGGCTATCTCACAGGACTGGATGTAAACAGGGCCATCTCACAGGACTGGATGTAAACAGGGCCATCTTACAGGACTGGATGTAAACAGGGCCATCTTACAGGATTGGATGTAAACAGGGCCATCTTACAGGACTGGATGTAAACAGGGCCATCTCACAGGACTGGATGTAAACAGGGCCATCTCACAGGACTGGATGTAAACAAGGCTATCTCACAGGACTGGATGTAAATTGCAGAGGACATGATTTTTAATGTAGGCACAAACAAGGACATTCTCCAAAAAGAGATATGCAGCATAAAAGTTTCAATGTTTAAAGTTTCTTCTTGGACAGAGAGTTCATTGGGTGAAAGCCTAATTGGACAATCATACCAAGAAGTGAGTAATCTGAGGTGACTAATTGAGGCAGAAACTGCAGTGGATTAATGGTTAGTATATGGGATTCATTTTGTTGCTATGCCATAAAACACCAATCAAACCTAAACTTATTTCATCTATCCTTGTTTTTAATGAAGGTCAGGTCAGAACCCCTTAATATATGTCTCACTCCTTTTTATACCTATTATGGGGTACCAAATGGAGATTTAAATGTTTCAGACAATTAATACATATTGTTAAAATAAATATATATAAAAAAACATAATGTGTAAAATATTTCCTAGTATATTGAAAAAAACCAGCACAAAATTAATAGCTTCTCTATCAGTGGGTCTGAAATCCTAAGGTTCTGTCAAGAAAATTTTCTACCTTTTCTTTCTTCTGGTTTCCCACACAGTTCCTCTGAGTGCTGGATTGGCCCCAGATTTTAACAATTGACAGGATGCCTCAACATCACCTCTGACTATGCAGTGAAAAAAAGCAGTCTGACCAATGTTGTTCTGTATGTTTATCTAATGAAAAAAATAAAATTTCCAAATTAGCATTTTAGTTTTTATTTATGTGAACAAGAGACAAGTGGAACCATCATTTCTCACTTGGAAAGCATCCAGCAAATATCCAAATGCAAGATATTTTCAACAAGGAACATGGGTTAGCAGAATGCTTTCTGTCATAATTTTCAATCAAATTTGTTGAGGTGTTTTTTTAATAGAAAAATTGATTTTAAGGCTTTCAGATTTTAGTAACAGTTGCCATACTGGACAGTGTATTAAGATCATATGCACTAATCTTAAAGGACTTGCAGCCAGGTAAATTAGAACTGTGTGGTTCCAGAACTTTTAATGTGAAATTAACAAATTAACATACATTTTTTTAATCACCATAAAGCAAAATTTTCAAGCATTAAAATTAAATTAAATTAAAATTAAAAACTGTTGGAAATTATGACCCTACTATAATATCATGACCCAAAGGTGAGTGAATGAAAAAGAAATATGACCCTACTGTAATATCATGACCCTTAAGGTGAGTGAATGAAGAAGATTTATTACAATGTTTATTTATCAATGTAAGTTTCTAAAATGAATTTAGATATGGATAAAAGTCCTTCATTTAAGGATTGTATGATGATGACTAAAATACATTACATTAATTCATTATTTATAACAAGTAATTTTTGTAATATAAAGTAACCTGTCTTGAAACATCACTCCTCCTGCCCTAAAAGTCTCTGTCTCTCAATATAGGTGATCTCACATAGCAGTTGTCTATTTACTACATTAATTTATACTGCAGCATACACATAAAACAGTTTTTTAAATGTTCTTATTAACATTACACATTCTGACTAATGAAGTGAATACATTTTTTACATACACTAGCCTACTCATAATTTGAGGACATTGAATTAAACTTATATTTCGTGAGCTAAAACATTTGAACATGAGCAGTGCTAAAAAACCTGACAGCCTAATGCCCAGGGCACCTCTGATTTTTGATTGGGCCCATCCTTTATTCAAAGTAAGATACCCATTGGGCTTGTCGAAAAAAATATTAATTTGCCTGAGGAAACTTTGATCACGCTGATGAAATGTGTGTGTATTTTCAAGATGTTGACATAACATGGTGCAATCTAAATTCAGATCATTACTGTCCTACATGAAACTGAGATCTGATTTTAATCAGATTGAAGGATGGCGTGTCATGCTAAAATTATGATTTTGTACTCCCAAACCCCCTGACACAATCAAGTTTGACGAAAACAACTTTCAGTAATTTTCACAAACAAACAAAAAACATCCACTCTCAGTATATGCCCATTATATTTAGAATGTTTAAACGGTAAACAATCATGATTGAAGCAAATGTAAAACTATCCTTTGGGCAGTTTCAATGGCAGCAATTAAAGACAAAGAAGTCACGTATAAACCACCATTTAAAATATTGCTTAACTGGCTGACAATAGCTAGTGAGATGTGTTTGAAGGCTGCAGTCGGTTGGCCCAATGTGCTAATTTGCATAGGTAGGATCAGGAAGTGGAACAACCCTTGATGCATGTACAATAATAAAAGTTTTACATATTACTGCTTTGAATTAGAATGTTTAAGCCATAATTATTATATTTTTGCCACATTTGTGAACATATGCAATGTTGTGTGACAATATTATAAAAGGGGAAATTTTGGGCATGTGGAAATTGGAGTCCAGGCTTATGGAATTTTGGTCTTGGCTTGTGAGTTTATTTAAGTCACCATTAGTGGTCTTTGTAATTTCTTTGAACACTGAAGAGACACAAGTAGGACCATGATCACTCGTCTAGTTGATATCTTCCTAAAAACCAAATGCAAGAATGGCTGGCGAAAAAATCAGTGTCAGTATGAAGATGAAAGTTTTTTGTTTTGTTTGTAACAATGGCTATATTTAATAGCATCATCTGCACAAACCTGAAAGTTTTTTGTTTTGTTTGTAACAATGGCTATATTTAATAGCATCATCTGCACAAACCTGAAAGTTTTTTGTTTTGTTTGTAACAATGGCTATATTTAATAGCATCATCTGCACAAACCTGAAAGTTTTTTGTTTTGTTTGTAACAATGGCTATATTTAATAGCATCATCTGCACAAACCTGAAAGTTTTTTGTTTTGTTTGTAACAATGGCTATATTTAATAGCATCATCTGCACAAACCTGAAAGTTTTTTGTTTTGTTTGTAACAATGGCTATATTTAATAGCATCATCTGCACAAACCTGAAAGTTTTTTGTTTTGTTTGTAACAATGGCTATATTTAATAGCATCATCTGCACAAACCTGAAAGCCCTTTTATCCAGGATGCTCTGTGCCACGATTGGTTTGAAATTGGTCAAATGGTTGTTGAAAACAGTAATTGCTTAAAGACAATGAACAGGCTAGAAATTTTGTGTAATGGCAATCATGTCTGATGAATGATTGGCATCATTTGTATGTCAGAATGCTTACTGTCAAATTTGATCAAATTTTGTTCAGTGGTTAAAAAGTTGTCTAGTTTTAGTCAGGTGGCCATGACTGAAGGTGGATCAACATTATTTGTTCCAACTGGCATCATCTGAACAAACTTTAAAAACTTCAAAGCCATGTTCTGTACCAAATATGGATGAAGTTGGTCTGGTGGTTTTTGAGAAGAAATTGAAAATAGCAATTCTTGATACAGGTGAAATGGAGACTGGATGCAACATAATAGATGAAGATCTATACCATAAGTTCAGTTACATAAACAGGCAAGCTAAAAGTACTTGACAGTCTCAGTAAAATCAAAAGGTCTCATTTCTAAATACAAAGTTACCTTATGTATTAGTATCAATGAAAGTATTTCATTGCCAAGCTGCATAAAATATTACAGTAGTTTTTAAAAAAAATTCAGTTACTATGAATAGCTTATACCACTGCCTTCAAGATATTGACTGCAGGCATGTGTTTGACCAATGATGGGTCATCCAGTAACTTTCCAATGATATTTACGCCCTATGTAAAAATTTAAAGTGTTTTAAGAAAGCTGGGAAAAACTCTGTGTGTGTGTGTGTGTGAAAATAAATACATAGTTAACTTCTATGTCAGGCAAATTCACATTTGCATCATTTTAGTTTGAGCTTATCTATTAAATTCAGGCAGATTAATTATTTGATTAAAGTGATTCAGTGGAGTTGCGTAATTCAGACATGCTAGCCCTAGCAAGATTTTCTCCATAAGACATAACCAATATCAGACCTACCATCAAATTGTAATGATTTACACATTTGGTAATTATATATTTATTCTATACTTTTTTTTAATACACAACTGCAGAAAAAAATGAATGATTTCATATTCTTCATTTAAGTATTTTACAGGTACGGGAGCAAATAAAAACTGATATAATGTATTGATTTATGGCAGGATTTTAGAGGTAAGACAAATCGAGTAAAAATTAGACGTGCATAATGACCCATTATATGCTAATTATTTTGAGCTCTCCTGTATTAGTGTGACCCCAATACCTGAAGATCTTTCAGTTTAAGGATATAATTAAGGAAATCCCTCTTGACACAAATTGTGGCACTGGTATCCTCCACTGTGTCTGTACTCGATGGTGACAGATCTTCCAGGTAGTCATACATCTCCGATACAGCCAAATCACATAGTGATGTTAGAGGTGTGTTCCCTCGATTGTCAGTGGCATTTATATTGGCTCCATTTTCACACAGAAGCTTGAACATTCGAACATCATGGCTATAAATAGCTGTCCTATGGAGAGGTGTCATCCTGTTCTCGTCTGGTATATTGGCATCACCACCGTTTCCTAAAGTCAAACAAATTTTAAAATAGACTGACTCATGAAAACATCAGCACATATAGAACTTTTTTTCCAAGGATATGGGGTTAATTTTGACAGGAGTTCAGCTAATTTATCAAGTTACTTGAACATCATTCATTCAACCAATTTGATTTATTAATCAAGTATGACTATTTTGAATCAGAATATTTTGTATCAATCATTTTCTTAATATGGTCCCGCAAATAAAGACAAAGTAAATCTGACAAAAGTGATTTGCAAGTTGTGCAAAAAAGCTATACATGTTAACAAAAGATGTGTATATTGTACATGATCTCAAATGAAACTGTTTTTTGTTTTGATTTTATCAGTTCAGACAATAAAATGTGGATGTGATGGTGTTATGTCTACATATACCAAACTTAAATGCAAGTTTGAATCTGTTGTCTATATATACCAAACTTAAATGCAAGCTTTAGTCTGATGTTTACTTACAACAAACTTAAATCCAAGCTTAAACCTGCTTTCTATACATACAACAAAGTTAAATACCAACTTTAACCTGCTGTCTACATATACTAAACTTAAGTGCAAGCTTTAACTATATATATATATATATATATATATATATATATATATATATATATATATATATATATATATATATATATATATTAAATGCAAGCTTTAACCTGAAACATGCCAGAATAAAAGTACTGAAAGTAAACTTGTATAGAAAGTGACTAACAATATTGAATACATACCATTTAACATACAGATGTGAAATTTAAATGCACAGTCCCTTCATATGAACCATTTCAAAACCTGTTGTTTGCATATAGCCAACATTAAATGCAGTCTTTAAACTCAAGCTTTTTATTATATACAGCAATAATTTAAGCAAGAAAAGCTCATTATACACCTGCCCTGTGTTTAATTGTCAATTATGTAGGGTGTTGTTGTCTGGTTCATCTCAATATCTACTCCAGAAATTCAAAAAGTTCAAAACAGCTGCTTGGATCATCCTTGAGTACCTCTACCAAAGCACACCTCCCCGCTGCTCTCTACCAAACACTGGCTGTCCATTTGATCCAGAATCAAACAGAAAATTTCTTCTCTGTGCTACATTTCACTGATGGACTCCAGTCCAACATATCTGTATGGCCTCACCCATGTTTACACACCATCAAGATACTTACACTCCTCTTCTGAAAATTGTATACTCAATATTCCCACCATTAAAATGAAGTCATATGGATAAAAAAATTGCATATCAGGGCACAGCAATGTGGAATGAATTGCAAATTGAAATTAGACACAAAGACACAGTGATCCCTTTCAAGAGTGCTCTTAAAACTCACCTTTTTTAACTGCAAGATTTCCTACCTTAAATATTTTCAGCATGTTTTTATGTTTTCTAATTTCATGGTAATTTGTTTTCTTGCTGTTTTGTAATCATATCATTATATAAAGTAAAGCGCTTAAGAGCTCCGAAAGATTTGGCACAATATAAAGTCCTCATTATTATTACTGTACCATAACCATTGGTCAGGCTATGTATCCAGAACCAGGTTTCTACATTGCCATATATGCCAACCATCCACAAAGTTAAGCCAGTCTTTACCCTTAAGAAAACATCACTATACGAAATCACGGTATATGCAAAACCTTTCAACAATACAAATGAAACTGATGTCATTGCTTTTGCATTCATTACTGTTGCTGCTACAGAAAAACCTGTCTGGAAAGACTACTGCTATGTGAGATCACCTGCCTTGAAAGACCACACTCTCAATGCACAAATTTGTCGATTATATAGTATTGTTACCAGTTATGAGACCGCATGTCTTGAGAGACCATAATATTTTGGGAAAAGAGGTGGTCTTTCAAGACAGGTTCTACTGTACTGCTATCACACCAGAAAGTGATACCCATATTTCCAGAGATCCTAAGGCAAGATATGAAGGTCTTGCCAGCTGATTTTCAGGATGCGTTTTAGACACAGTATATGGAAGGAGTTGAGCTGGTGCTCTTGCCTCATGTAGGTACTCCAGGTCTCACTTCCATATAGAAGGGTGCTGAGAATGCAGGCCTGGTAAACTTGGACATTGGTGTGCTTTGTCAGCGTGTTGTTTTCTCACGCTCTCTTCGTTAGTCATGCCATGATAGTGTCCAGCTCTTTTTCAAGTGAGAGAGTGTTACTGATGGTTGACCCAAGGTAGGTAAAGTTGTTGACTGCTTCCAGGGTGACACTGTCGATTTTGATGGAAGGGGCAATGGTGGTATCTTGCACACTGATATTTTGTCTTTTCCAGGCTGATGGTGAGTCCAAACATACATACAGGCATCAGCAAAACGGTCTCCCAATCTCTGGAGGGCTTCCTCAGTGTGGGTCACTAGAGCCGCATCATCTGAAAAAAGCATATATCTAATAATCACAGCCCTGGCTTTGCTCTTCGAGCGCAGTTGTGCCAGGCTGAACAGCCTCACATCAGACCTGGTGTGTAGATATATGCCATCAGTGCACGAGTCAAAGGCAATGGACAGATGCTGGGAGAAAAAGATCCCGAAAAGGGGTGGCGCTAGCATGCATGCAACCCTGCTTCATGCCACTGTCAATTGGGAAGGAAGTTGAGGAGGATCCATCATACAGGACTGTTCCCTTCAAATATGCATGGAAAGAGATTATCATGCTGCAGAGTTTTGGGGGGCAAACGATCTTACTGAGAAGTTAAAAAAGGACCTTCCTGCTGACCAAAGTCAAAGGTCTTGTTGAAGTCAATGAACATCATGTAGAGTGGTTGACCTTGCTCTCTGCTCTTCTCTTCTCTTGGAGTTGTTGTAGGAAGAAGATCATGTCTGGCATTGACCTGCCTGCTCTGAAGCCGCAATTGGATTCCAGGTACAACTGCAGCCCGTTTAGTATGATGCAGGTATACACTTTACCAACGATGCTCAGGAGGAAGATCCCACTGTAATTATTAAAGTCACTGCGGATGCCCTTGTTTTTGTAAAGGGTCACAATTTTGGCATTGCACATGTTTTAGGGGACTGCAACTTCCTCACAGCAGTGGCAAAGTAGCTTATGCAGTGGTTGAAGCAATATTGGGTTTTCCATGTCTGATAGCTTTGGGTGGTATGCTGTCACTACCTGGTGCTTTGTCATTTGGGTTGATTGCTTTGAAGAGTTCCTCTAAGGTTAGCACTTTGTCAAGCTCCTTCACTGTGGGCAGATTCTTTATGCTGCTGAGGAATGTAACGGTGACTGATGTTTCTTGGGAGTATAGCTCTGAGTAGTGCTCCATTCATCTGGCCATCTGTTACCCACAATCTGTGAGCTTCTCTCCCATCAAAGATTCTGGGGGAGCGAACACTTTCACTGTAGGGCCTAGAGCCTTCTGGATGGCACTGTACATACCTTGGATATTTCTGGACTCTGCACTGTGCTGGATTTTTTCACACAGCTGTTGCTAGTATTCATTCACACACTGTCTAGTGATTTGTTGTTTGTTACTTGATTTCCATCTGCTTGTCATGCTGAGCAACAGGCTGAGCTCTATACACCCACTGGTGCAGAAAGATGATGGCAAATCAACACCTAATTGACAGAGGGCTGCCCAGCTTGAGGCGGGCGGTAGTTGGCCTGTGCGACACAATGATCCCTCCTACTGTCAAAGCTGACCTGTGGTGCCCCTTCCCTATGCCAATTGGGTGGGACTTATAACCTGTACACTGTGAGCTTCCGTGTTGTTTCCTCGCTCAATAGTGAGACTGGAGAGACCTCTCCCAGGTGCAAACCTGGGTATGGAGTATGGAGATTCTCAGCTGCCCAGACGTCAGGATCCCCCTCTTGTCCTTGCTGGTGGGGTCCAAAGGAATGCTGAACATGACATTTGGCACCAGTTTGGATGTAGGAGCTGCCAGAAGGAAGTCATATTCAACACCCACCCGCTTTGATGGCTCCACTCCGGATTTTCTCTCTGGGTTTACTCCCGTAGCCTTTCCTTCTCCTGAAGATATCCACAAGGCAGTGGAGCCATCATACAATGGATGGGACTTGGTGGGTTTTGAGTCCGAGTTTCCTTCTCCTAGACGAATTGTCTTGACAAGGCTAACTAGCTTCATCTGGTCAGGTTTGGAGTCTGAGTTTCCCTTCTGCCTGCCAAGGCTAATGAGCCCAATCTGTTATACCATATATACACACACACACATACATAAATACACCTAATCACAGTTGAAGAACTGAGTTAAATTAAATGCAAAATTCAAAATAGTCACATGAGTGTGAAAATTCACTATGATCTACATTTGCCCATGGTGTGTAGTACCCTTCAAGATAAATAATCCAACAAGTTTAATGTCAGTACATGTAACAGTGTTAGATAAAATGAGCTTTAAATAACACACAATACAAAGTTTCAATACACAGTTTATTGTACTTATAAAATAATCTTTGGCATAACGGGGGCAAGTCCTATCAGAGCACACTGTTCCAGCCCAGCTCTGAATTTACTGTTGTATAGGTATGCCTCAGCTCTGAATTTACTGTTGTATAGGTATGCCTCAGCTCTGAATTTACTGTTGTATAGGTATGCCTCAGCTCTGAATTTACTGTTGTATAGGTATGCCTCAGCTCTGAATTTATTGTTGTATAGGTATGCCTCAGCTCTGAATTTACTGTTGTATAGGTATGCCTCAGCTCTGAATTTACTGTTGTATAGGTATGCCTCAGCTCTGAATTTACTGTTGTATAGGTATGCCTCAGCTCTGAATTTACTGTTGTATAGGTATGCCTCAGCTCTGAATTTACTGTTGTATAGGTATGCCTCAGGAAGTGAGACTTATGGGAGTTTGTAGGGTTGTGAAATGTGTCTGACACCTGTATGTAAGGGGCTGATACAAGATATAAAGAGACCCTAATAACCGAAACTTGACAAACCAGATCCTAAGGATGCCATGACAACAAACATCAACCGATATTCCATACATGCACCATAGGAAAGGGGTATTAAAATTAGCAGAGTACACTTAGGTACTGACATGAATTGGGGTTCAAAAGCAACGATGTGAATGCATGATACTAAGCAGTGGCTCTTTGTTTCATAGAAATACCTCTGGAAGAGAGACTGGGGAATTTGCAGAGTGTCTGACACCTGTATGTGGAGCTGGAAGAGCTGATATGAGGTGTATGAGGACACAGAACCTAAACTTGATAAGTCTGATCCCGAGTATTGCCATGGTAACAAACATCAGCCAATACTCCATACATGGTCATGGGAAGCGTGTATAAAGTATATGGCCTAATAGTTGAGTATAATAAAGTACTGACAAATTTGGGTTCAAGCAAGGTTGTGAATGCATGAACTTGGGAAATGCGACCAAGAACGGAACTTGAACAGTATGCTATGCAAGAAATGCCCCAAACAAATGACATGGTGGATGGAGGGGAGGCGGGTGATTCTTTCTGCATATAATTTAAGAGCAGCATTAACACTGAAAAGCACATATCTCTACAGGCATTCAAGCATCTGTATTACTGCCTCAAACCAGCTGACCAAATGTTAGATCACGTGCTCTAAATTGGTTATCCGATTGGTTCGACATGACAACATAGCTTATTAACTAATAATGCTGCAATGACATCATGTCTGGCAAAACAACTATAGCAGACAAAAAGAGGCCCAAACAAGGAGCCAGAGAAGAATGTACCATGTGTTATTCAAACTATATTTAATGAAATAAAAAATAATAAATGTAAAAATATATTGATACCTGAAGTAAAAATGAAAGGATGATACCTAATGTAAAATGTAATGACATCTAATGTAAAAATGTAATGATGATAACTAATGTAAAATATAATGATGATACCTAATGTACAATGTAATGCTGATAACTAATGTAAAATGTAATGATGACACCTAATGTAAAATGTAATGATGATAACTAATGTAAAATGTAATGATGATAACTAATGTAAAATGTAATGCTGATCCCTAATGTAAAATGTAATGATGATACCTAATGTAAAATGTAATGCTGATAACTAATGTAAAAAATGTAATGCTGATACCTGATGTAAAATGTAATGCTGATACCTGATGTAAAAATGTAATGATGATAACTAATGTAAAATGTAATGCTGATACCTAATGTAAAATGTAATGATGATACCTAATGTAAAATGTAATGATGATACCTAATGTAAAAATGTAATGATGATAACTAATGTAAAATGTGATGATGATATCTAATGTAAAAACGTAGGGATGATAACTAATGTAAAATATAATGATGATAACTAATGTAAAAAATGTAATGATGATAACTAATGTAAAATGTAGTTATGATACCTAATGTAAAAATGTAATGATAACTATTGTAAAAATGTAATTATAACTAATGTAAAATGTAATGATGATATCTAATGTAAAAATGTAATGATGATACCTAATGCAAAATGTAATGCTGATAGCTATTGTAAAAATGTAATGATGATACCTAATGTAAAATGTAATGATGATATCTAATGTAAAAATGTAATGGTGATAACTAATGTAAAATGTAATGATGATAACTAATGTAAAATGTAATGATGATAGCTATTGTAAAAATGTAATGATGATACCTAATGTAAAATGTAATGATGATATCTAATGTAAAAATGTAATGATGATAACTAATGTAAAATGTAATGATGATAACTAATGTAAAATGTAATGATGATATCTAATGTAAAAATGTAATGATGATACTTAATGTAAAAAATGTAATGCTGATACCTGATGTAAAATGTAATGCTAATACCTGATGTAAAAATGTAATGATGATAACTAATGTAAAATGTAATGATGATAACTAATGTAAAAATGTAATAATGATAGCTAATGTAAAATGTAATGATGATATCTAATGTAAAAATGTAATGATGATAACTAATGTAAAATGTAATGATGATAACTAATGTAAAATGTAATGATGATATCTAATGTAAAAATGTAATCATACCTAATGTAAAAAATGTAATGCTGATACCTAATGTAAAATGTAATGATGATAACTAATGTAAAATGTAATGCTGATACCTAATGTAAAATGTAATGATGATAACTAATGTAAAATGTAATGATGATACCTAATGTAAAAATGTAATAATGATACCTAATGTAAAATGTAATGATGATAACTAATGTAAAATGCAATGATGATACCTAAAGTAAAATGTAATGATGATACCTAATGTAAAATGTATTGATGATACCTAATATAAAATGTAATGATGATACCTAATGTAAAAATGTAATAATGATACCTAATGTAAAAAATGTAATGATGATAACTAATGTAAAATGTAATTATGATACCTAATGTAAAAATGTAATGATAACTATTGTAAAAATGTAATGATAACTAATGTAAAATGTAATGATGATATCTAATGTAAAAATGTAATGATGATACCTAATGTAAAATGTAATGATGACACCTAATGTAAAAATGTAATGATGATAACTAATGTAAAATTAATGATGATATCTAATGTAAAAATGTAATGATGATAACTAATGTAAAATGTAATGATGATATCTAATGTAAAAATGTAATGATGATATCTAATGTAACAATGTAATGATGATACCTAATGTAAAAAATGTAATGCTGATACCTGATGTAAAATGTAATAATAACTAATGTAAAATGTAATGATACCTAATGTAAAATGTAATGATAACTAATGTAAAATGTAATGATGATATTGTATGTAAAAATGTAATGATGATATCTAATGTAAAATGTAATGATGATATCGAATGTAAAAATGTAATGATGATATCTAATGTAAAAATGTAATGATACCTAATGTAAAAAATGTAATGCTGATACCTGATGTAAAATGTAATGCTGATACCTAATGTAAAATGTAATGCTGATAACTAATGTAAAATGTAATGATAATATCTAATGTAAAATGTAATGATGATACCTAATGTAAAAAATGTAATGATGATAACTAATGTAAAATGTAATTATGATACCTAATGTAAAAATGTAATGATAACTATTGTAAAAATGTAATGATGATAACTATTGTAAAAATGTAATGATGATAACTAATGTAAAAATGAAAGGATGAGACCTAATGTAAAAATGTAATGATGATACCTAATGTAAAATAAAATTATATCTAATATAAAAATGTAATGATGATAACTATTGTAAAAATGTAATGATAACTAATGTAAAAATTAAAGGATGAGACCTAATGTAAAAATGTAATGATGATACCTAATGTAAAATAAAATTATATCTAATATAAAAATGTAATGATGATAACTAATGTAAAATGTAATGATGATATCTAATGTAAAATGTAATGATGATAACTAATGTAAAATGTAATGATGATATCTAATGTAAAAATATAATGATACCTAATGTAAAAAATGTAATGCTGATACCTAATGTAAAATGTAATGATGATAACTAATGTAAAATGTAATGCTGATACCTAATGTAAAATGTAATGATGATAAATAATGTAAAATGTAATGATGATACCTAATGTAAAAATGTAATAATGATACCTAATGTAAAATGTAATGATGATAACTAATGTAAAATGCAATGATACCTAATGTAAAAATATAATGATGATACCTAATGTAAAATGTAATGATGATACCTAATGTAAAAATGTAATGATGATACCTTATGTAAAAAATGTAATGATGATAACTGATGTAAAATGTAATTATGATACCTAATGTAAAAATGTAATGATAACTATTGTAAAAATGTAATGATGATACCTAATGTAAAATGTAATGATGATACCTAATGTAAAAATGTAATGATGATAACTAATGTAAAATAATTGATGATATCTAATGTAAAAATGTAATGATGATTACTAATGTAAAATGTAATGATGATATCTAATGTAAAAATGTAATGATGATATCTAATGTAAAAATGTAATGATGATACCTAATGTAAAAAATGTAATGCTGATACCTGATGTAAAATGTAATAATGATAACTAATGTAAAATGTAATGATGATACCTAATGTAAAAATGTAATGATGATAACTAATGTAAAATGTATTGATGATATCTAATGTAAAAATGTAATGATACCTAATGTAAAAAATGTAATGATACCTAATGTAAAAAATGTAATGCTGATACCTGATGTAAAATGTAATGCTGATACCTAATGTAAAATGTAATGCTGATAACTAATGTAAAATGTAATGAAAACTAATGTAAAATGTAATGATGATATCTAATATAAAAATGTAATAATGATACCTAATGTAAAAAATGTAATGATGATAACTAATGTAAAATGTAATTATGATACCTAATGTAAAAATGTAATGATAACTATTGTAAAAATGTAATGATAACTAATGTAAAAATGAAAGGATGATACCTGATGTAAAAAAGTAATGATGATAACTAATGTAAAAATGAAAGGATGATACCTAATGCAAAAATGTAATGATGATAACTATTGTAAGAATGTAATGATGACACCTAATGTAAAAATGATATGTTGATACCTAATGTAAAAATGTAATGATGATAACTATTGTAAAAATGTAATGATGATAACTAATGTAAAAATGAAAGGATGAGACCTAATGTAAAAATGTAATGATGATACCTAATGTAAAATAAAATTATGATATCTAATATAAAAATGTAATGATGATAACTATTGTAAAAATGTAATGATAACTAATGTAAAAAATAAAGGATGAGACCTAATGTAAAAATGTAATGATGATACCTAATGTAAAAAAAAATTATGATACCTAATGTAAAATGAAATTATGATATCTAATATAAAATGTAATGATGATAACTAATGTAAAATGTAATGATGATACCTAATGTAAAAATGTAATGATGATACCTAATGTAAAAATGTTATGATGATAACTAATGTTAAATGAAATTATGATACCTAATGTAAAATGAAATTATGATACCTAATGTAAAATGTAATGATGATACCTAATGTAAAAATGTAATGCTGATACCTTATATAAAATGTAATGACAATACATAATGTAAAAATGTAATGACAATACATAATGTAAAAATGTAATGATCATACCTAATATAATAAAGACTATATCCTCTACATGTTCTATGACCTCTGCTAGTGATGTCAAATGTTGCTTGTTGAGGCCAATTACTACATCAGCATTCGGATCCCAAGTGCACCTGTAAAAATGAAATTTACTTCACAATTTGTGCTAGCTGCAGATCATAAATTGACATGACACTCAATATTATGCCAAAAAATATGTTCTCAAGCTGTTTTACAGGATACTTAAAGTTCTTGGGTGAATTATACCTCAAGTTTTCAAGTAGCGATTATTTATGCATAAATTTCAAATTATTACGAATAATAATCATTGCTGCACGTGATGCACATTACATGGTGCCAACAATGGCATAAAAATGAGCACAGAGGCACAAAATTGAATATTAATCTTAATTATTATGGCATTCAAATGATAGCATGTAAATCGAAATGGCCCAATGTGAGCATCACCTGTAGTTTATCATTAGTGACATACTCTTAAATTTTATATCTTACACAACAGATTAAAATTTTGTGATTGCTAAGGATGAGTGTTATTTGACTATGGCACCCCCACAAAATGGAATCATGGTATCCCCCCACAAAATGGAATCATGGTATCCCCCCACAAAATGGAGTCATGGTATCCCCCCAAAAATGGAGTCAATGACACAAGCAACATAAGTTAATGAAAGATGAAGCAAAAACAAATATTCCATGCTTTCCTCAAGCCAGGCTCTTAAACTGGAAACTGAAACAATTATATGGAGTATTTAAACATTAACGAGTACCATTCATAAATTTAATGGATTTATAACAGAGTTATAACAGTATCTCATTACCACTTGTTTCTTGTGATAAGGACTGTATTTCTGTGTGGAACAACTGTATTTATTATGTGACTGGATCTGGATTTTGTCCTGATCATTCTTCATTAAATATATGTATCAAGATAAAACATAAAAAAACTGCTTTTTTAATTTTGTTTTCACACCAACAAAAAACAATGATGCTCTCATAACTAGATCCCCCCCCCCCATCTCTCTCACATCATGCTTAGAGAGAGAATTCTCACACCTACACAAAACAATGATGATCTATCTCATAACTACATTCCCCCCATCTCTCTGATATCATGCTCTCTTAATTTTGTGTACTCTTACACAAACATATACAGATGATGCTATCATAATTACACACTGTCTCTCTCAACATATAAGCAATTAGAAAAAGACTTTTTTTTCCACATCTGCAAGAAATCCCAGAAAACTGAAAAAGTATCTTTGGTTTAATGACTTTTTTTATTCTGTATGGTTTCACCATGTATGTAGGTGTTTATATATAGGGGTGCGTCATAATTTATAAACCAGTGTACACATTTAACAACCATTCCTGTCATATCCCAAGGTCTAAAGTCTCCATCTTGAATGATCAAGAGTTGCATTATGACTCAATGCACATACAAACACTTGATCACACAATCCTTTCCTTTTCTCCAAAAAGTACAGGAACAGCAAGGTTACGTTTAAATTTTCAGTAAGGCTGTATCGCTGAAAGTGTTTAAGCATTACTGAAAAGATTTATATCTTTATTTTCAAACGATATGAACCATCTTAGTATATACAAATCTTTTAGCTGAATCCAAAACTTACCTAATTTAATCATTAATTTATCAATCAAATAAATTAAATTATCCCTCTCTTTCTCAATGTGTTTTTAAAAAAAAAAACTGCTCTGGTAGCCCAGTGGTTAGAGCATCCACATCAGAAGCGGAAGATCATTGGTTCGAATCCTGGCTAAATCATACCAATGACTTACAAAAATGGTACTAACAGCTGCCTTGCTAGGCGCTCAGCATTAAGGGATTAATGTTAGGACTGGTTGGCCTGGTGTCAGGATAATGGGACTGGGTGGGACATCATGCTCTATGCCCCAGTGGTAGACATCACTATAAACTGCCACACTACAGACATCGTAACGATATGACTGAATTTTTTTAAAAGCTATGTTAAAAATCCTAATAACACTTCTCAATGTTTTTCCACATCGGACTTCACTAACCTGCTAAATTTGCCATAATTCCAATTTCTGACCCTAATGAATATGGCCCAATAACAAGACTTGATTATAGTTTTCAATGTAATAAATTAAAATTTTAGAAATGGTTTCGATTTCAAAAGAATGTACAAGGTTTTACTTACCAGGCTTGATTATTATATTCAGTTCTGGTGAGGTCATTATAGAAGTCTACCAATAATTCTAATGCTGTCTTTCCCGGGCCCATGTACTCAGATCCAAAATAAGTCTGTAATATTATGACAGTACAAGATTCACAAAACAGAATATCCCCATTTCTGCAATTACTTATCTCCCTTGGTCCAAGCTCCAACTCCTGGAGATGGATCAATGTTATAAATTGCAAATTAAATCCACTATCCTTCTAGTACATGTCCAAAAGTAAAAAGCCTCTCCATTATTCAAATACATTTCTAAAAAAATGGAAAAAGGCAGTCTTATTTTAGTATATGTCCAAAAGTAAGAAGTAACCATCTGATTCTGGTACATGTCCAAAAAGTAAGAAGTCAGTATATGATTCTAGTACATGTCCAAAAAGTAAGAAGTCAGTATATGATTCTAGTACATGTCCAAAAGTAAGAAGTCACTATCTGATTCTAGTACATGTCCATAAGTAAGTCTCTAATTCTAGTACATGTCCAAAAGTAAGTCTCTGATTCTAGTACGTCCAAAAGTAAGTCTCTGATTCTAGTACATGTCCAAAAGTAAGTCTCTAATTCTAGTACATGTCCAAAAGTAAGTCTCTGATTCTAGTACATATGCATAAGTAATAAGTCTTTATCTGATTCTAGTACAATTACATAAGTAAGTCTCTGATTCTAGTACAATTACATAAGTAAGTCTCTGATTCTAGTACAATTACATAAGTAAGTCTCTGATTCTAGTACAATTGCATAAGTAAGTCTCTGATTCTAGTACAATTGCATAAGTAAGTCTCTGATTCTAGTACAATTGCATAAGTAAGTCTCTGATTCTAGTACAATTGCATAAGTAAGTCTCTGATTCTAGTACAATTACATAAGTAAGTCTCTGATTCTAGTACAATTACATAAGTAAGTCTCTGATTCTAGTACAATTACATAAGTAAGTCTCTGATTCTAGTACAATTACATAAGTAAGTCTCTGATTCTAGTACAATTGCATAAGTAAGTCTCTGATTCTAGAACATCTCCAAAAGTAAGAAGTCCCTTTCTTATTAATTAATTTAATGGATCAATTGCTCAATTTAGTTTTTACATTACATATGAGATCTCTTTCTTTCCCTGTAAGAAGTTGACCAATGGTCAAGAAATGGATTTTGACTACCTTACAAAAAACTGAATAAGCATCAAATCTTTCAACTCACTGATGCAAATATACATGCACATACAGTATTCCGTTATTGTAACACTGTATACAACCTTAGCATAATGCCTTAAATGAAGTAAACCAGTTTGGTAGCCTAGTGGCTAGAGTGTCCGCCTCGATGTAGGAGGTCGTGGGTTTGATCCCTGGCTATGTCATACCAAAGACTTAAATAATGGTACTAACAGCAGCTTCGCTTAGCACTCAGCATTAAGAGGTTAATGTTAAGACGGGTGGGCCTTGTGTCAGGATAATGTGACTGGGTGGGACATCATGCCACATGTCTGAGGCATGATGTCCCAGTGCTAGACATCACTATAAACTGCCACACTGCAGATATTGTTGCGATATGACTGAAAAATTGCTAAAGCTATGTTAAATATCCAAATGACACACACTCACTTACATGAAGTACATTACAGAGTATTCCATTATTATAATACTATATGAAGGAATCATGTGATACAAAACCTTATAATCAGTTATATTATCATGAAGTACACGACACAGTAATCCTTCATTAAAACAATTTACAAGGGAGTCACAGAGTAAGGCACCTTACTGAGGCTATCTTATTGAGAAGGACATGATACAGAAATCCCAATATCCTCATTATAACAATGTCAGGAGGGGGAATGAAGCATATCGCCTAATAACAAAGTAATATACCACCTTCAGGGATCGCGCTGGGCTTCGCCAATGTTGCAAATTGCGATCTTTTTCCCTTATTGGCGACAAAAATATCCCATCTGGCAATTTTTTTGGCGACAGACTTTTTGGTTATTTAATTTGTACATACAATCATGGATTTGGACTGAATAAATTAAATGAGAGAACGAAAGGAAGCCACAAACTTGACTAAGCAATGCATTGGAATTAATTTGTTACACAAACGATCCTTTGTTCGTATTGATCATCCCATCTTTACAGTGCATTGTTACATCATAATCTGCTTATGCCGACATCTGGGCTGAGTACTGTATGCTGTGATACAGTCAATCATGCTACCGTACTATACCTACAACTGACCGACTTCTGAAGACGCGAGTAGAACAGAAACAATTTAATTGAATGGCTAATCCTTCTGTTGTTTTTTTTTGCATATACCAATACAATAGTTTTTCTGAACCTTCATAGAAAACTGATAACCTTTGAAGTACTGACTACGGTGTATAAATAGAAAGCAAATGGAAAAAAATCTAAATTATAATTATATCTGTCGCCAGTGCAACATTATCATGAGCAAACGCAAGTTAGACGTTGCGATTTCGTTATCTCATCCTAAGTTACAAAAATTAACAGCGTTTGGATTTAGTGCAAATTCATCAGACAAAACAATCGCTGAACCCGATGATAAACCATGCAGTCCAACATCATCTACATGTAGCGCTTCAAGTGCAACACCACATTACGATGAACGGGGCAACAAGTCCCGAAAATTTCAAGACAGTTGGAAACTTGGGCGTCCGTGGCTCAGATATGATCCAAAGTTAAAACAGATGTTCTGTGATGTATGTATCAAGGCAAAGTTTGTAAATTCATTTACAACTGGCTGTGATATTTTGAAGAAGGAGTGCATCATCAAACATGAATCCAGGCGGGGTAAGTAATATTTTTGCATTTTACTCATTGATCTTTTCCTTTTGCCATCAATCCCACAGAGACTTAAACTCCACAACAAGAAATAGCAACAAAAAAAATCAAGTTTGCATAATTAAAAATAATTATTTATTTCTCAAAATACAGGAGTGAAAGAATCCATAAATTGGGTGTGAATTTATGCTTATATATACGGTCCAATATTGCCAGTTGTTAACTCGTGTAAGTTTCATTCGTGGAAATGGAGATCCTATTTTGCTTGTTGAGAAAATTTATACAGCATTCAGTGATCATTCTTGGGATTTAGGAAGCAATTCACTACAAGCTCTGGGAAGCTAGCCATAAAGAACGAGGAGGGGGGGAAGGGCGCATTTAATTATGGAATGCATGCAATCGACGGCCGCATTATACGTCAATTATCTTATATTGCAATGTACGATCATAGGGTTTTATTGTTATTAAAATGTCAACTAAAGTTGATAATGCATTTTTTTCTTCTTCAGGTAACAACAGTCATACATGTGCACAAACGGTGATGTGGGATGCCAGCACCATGGAAGCAGCGAAGATCACTGCCATTAGCAAAAGCAAAGTTGCTATTATTAGTGCTATGCGGAACACTTTCTTTGTGGCTTACTACAACCTGGCTAATACAATTGTCCCAAAGCTGCACCAGTTGTGTATCACACAGGTATTGAGAGTATTATATTATAGCTTGTTAACAGTAATATTCTATGTATTCAAATGACAGTAACATAAGGAAAAAACACATGTATAACCTTAATATATTCAATGTGATATTACTGTAGTACACCGTGATTGTTGTATAAATGCCACATTTTCTTAATCATATATATATATATATATATATATATATATATATATATATATATACACACACACACACACACACACACGGTCAGAACATGTATAATAATAAATGAAATATTTATGGCATACAAAATTAATGATTATTTCTATTTCTGGGTGCCACCCAACTCTCAGACCTCAAAGTAGATAAGCACACATCGTATGACAGTCACGGAAGCACCAGTGAGTTTCAGCAGTCGTTGGCTGATGTAATAGTTGATGAGATGGCTACCGAGGTCAAGGAATCTCGTGTTTACAGCGTGATGCTTGACGAGAGCACAGATGTTTCAGTACATCAGAATTTGATTGTTTATGTTAGGTACCTAACTAATTTGGCTGGCAGTGTTCAACCAGTGACTCAATTTCTAGGTATTCGTCAGCTTCAAACCGCAAATGCAGAATCTATATATTCAGAGTTGTTAGGTTTAATTCAGTCATTTGGTTTTAGTCTGGACAATCTGATTGGTGTATCAACGGATGGTGCTGCAGTCATGTTGGGTTGCAAGAGTGGTGTGGTTACCAGGTTGAAGGAGGCTACTAAAGGTTTGCTTGCAACTCACTGCATTGCACATCGGTTAGCTCTGGGTACAGGCGCTGCAGCTGACGAGGTTAGATACTTGGTTAAGTTTCAAGATATACTGAATAATATGTACAAGTATTTTGCCTATTCCCCTCGTAATATGTGTAGACTTGAGGCAATTCAGTCAGTGTTAGAGTCTTCTCACACTCGCTTGCATCAGGTATTCCACACAAGGTGGCTGAGTTTTGAAGGTAGTGTACAGGCAGTTGTTGCTAATTTTCAAGCTCTAGTTAGTGTCTTCTTGGAAGACAACTCTGCAAAGGCTCTTGCAATGTATAAGCCCATTGCTTGTTTCAAATTTGTTTATACAGCACACTATATGGCTGACATTCTCAGGCCTTTGGCAGTTCTGTGTCAAGCTTATCAGAGATCTGATATTGACTTTACCTAGGTTAATCCCCTTCTCCACTCCACTGTTGAGCTTCTTGAAAATCTGAGGTTAGAGTCTGGTAGTAACGTTTCTAGGTTTCTTTCTGAGATTCCAGCAGAACCAAGTTTAGATTCATCAGGTTTATGTACTTTTGAGTACAAAGGCCATACAATTAGTGATAATGCTAAGCAAAGGTCAGAGGCTGCATTGTCTTGTGCCAAATTTATATTGTTATAGATAATCTAAAAGCAAGGTTCACGGAGGAGGGTGATTCGATAGTTTTGAGTGCTCTAACCAAGTTGTTTGATCCCTATTTGTATGGTTCACAGGCTATCAGTTCCATTCTTTCACTCTTCAGGCATTGTTTCAGATTACTTGTCTACTTGTGGGTTAGGTAATCAGTCAGAGGTTAGTCAGGACTTGGCTGGCTTTGTGGCTTATGCTAGGGTTCAAGTTCTCAGGAATGGTAAGGTGTATAGAGGTGTTAAGGATTTGATTCAGTTGGCAGTGAGATCCAGGACAATATACCCTTGCGCATCTGCGGCTGCTGAGAGACTACTGGTGTCACCTGTCAGCACTGTTGACTGTGAACGAGGATTCAGTAAGATGAACCTCATAAAAACTGACATCAGAAATAAACTCGGCATCTCATCTCTCGAGAATTTAATGAGAATCAGCATGTACCGATATGAACATTTTGACTTTGAAACTGCATTCAGCAAGTGGGCAGCCGTAAAATCGCGACGGATCTTCACGTAACACTTTGTAACATTTTGTTAACGCTTGTTGTAATTAAAGTATTCATTTAATTAATCCATCTTTTGTCATTTTCATTGCCTTTTACATTAATAGACTAAATTAACACTTGGAAAAATGTACACTACTTGTTATGGCGACACTTTTTGAAAATTGGCGACAAAATATTGATGTTGGCGATTTTTTTGGCGACAGCTTTTTAAAAGCCAGGACCATCCCTGCACCTTACAGGGTGATTGCCTAATAACAAAGTAATATACCACCTTACAGGGTGATTGCCTAATAACAAAGTAATATACCACCTTACAGGGTGATTGCCTAATAACAAAGTAATATACCACCTTACAGGGTGATTGCCTAATAATGAAGTATGTTATAAAATTAACTTCTGAACTGGAATCCATAGCCATAACTGCCTTATAACTGGGATGGTATTATAATGAAGGGACTTAAACTAAGGCAGTGTTTTACCTTCAGATAGGCAAGAAAGCATACAGTCCTTGCTTGTTCTTTCAAGAGGCTGTTGAGATCAGTCAAAATGTAAATTTATTTTAGTCAGAAATACTTAAAAATCTAGATATGAGAGCATGAATAAAGCGGAATATAGTTCCTCCTCCTAATGAAGGCCTTCTAAATTAAGATCAATCTCTGATATGTGGCCACATCTTCCTGCACAAAAGTAGTAGATTTTTACAATATTTCTCCTCCTGCAAGAGACCTAACACCTTTTAAAATCATTTATTTATGAAAAAAAGGCACATCCTCAAAAGAGAATGTACTGCATACCTTTCCTTAGTGGATAAACAAAATTTATAGCAAATTTCTTTTGCTATAAATCAATTTGTATTCTTCATGTTGTAAATTGGAGTTTTATACACAGAAAACATAAACAATTATAACATTGAAATCTGTAATTTATCTTTGTGTGCTGGCTAAAAAACAATACCCTGTATTTCTCCAATGATAATTCCATTCTTGATGATAAGTCCATTCTTGATAAGATCATGCTTGATGACAAGTCCTTGCCTAATAATTAAAGCTTTTATTGATGATAAGCCCATGCTTGATGATAAGTCCTTGCCTAATAATTAAGGCTTCGATTGATGATAAGCCCAAACTTGATAAGTCCATGCCTAATAATTAAGGCTTCGACTGATGATAAGCCCATGCTTGATGACAAGTCCTTGCCTAACAAATTAAGTCTATGACTGATAATAAGCCCAAGCTTGATGATAAGTCCTTGCCTAATAATTAGGTCTATGATTGATGATGGACCCATCCATGATGTTAAGTCCATGTCTAATTATTAAGTATATGATTGATGATAAGCCCACAATTAATGTCAAGTCCATGCCTAATAATTAAGGCTTCGATTGATGACAAGTCCATGATTGATGATAAATACATGCATGATGGTAAACCCATTCTTGATGATAAGTCCATTCTTGATGATAAGCCCATGCTTGAAGATAAGTCCTTGCCTAATAATTAAATCTATGATTGAGGATTAACCTAAAGACTAGGCCAAGCTTAATGATTAATGACAAGTCCATGTTTGATGACAAGTCCATTCTTGATACACCCATGCTTGATGATTAAGTCATTGATTGATAATAAGCCCATGCATGATGGTAAACTCATTCTTGATGATAAGCCCATGCTTGATGAAAAGTCCCTGCCTAATGATTAAGTTATGCTTGATGATACGTCCATGCCTAATGATTAAGTTATGATTGATGATAAGTCCATGCCTAATGATTAAATCCATGATTAATGATAAACACATTCTTGATGTGTCAATGCCTAACAACAGGTCCATTGTTGATGATAACCACATGATTTATGATAAGTCCCTGCCCAATGATTAAGTCCACATTGATGATAAGCCCATGCTAGATGGCAAGTCCACCATTTGTAATAATCCCACACTTAATGATTAAAACCATGCTGATGATATTGATGATATGTCACTCTTGATAATCCCATGACTAATGACAAGTACAGGCCTAAGCTTAATGCTTAATGAAAACTCCATGTTTGATGACAAGTCCATTCTTGATAAGCCCATGCTTGATGATAGACCCATGACTAAAGACAAGCCCAAGCTTAACAATAAGTCCATGTTTGATGACAAGTCCATTCTTGATAAGCCCATGCTTGATGATAGACCAATGACTAAAGACAAGCCCAAGCTTAACAATAAGTCCATGTTTGATGACAAGTCCATTCTTGATAATCTCATGCATGATGATTAAGTCCATGCTTGATGATAGACCCATGACTAATGACAAGCCCATACTTGACAATAAATCCATGCTAAATGATTAAATCCACGCTTGACGATAGGCCCATGATTAATGACAAGCCCATACTTGACAATAAATCCATGCTAAATTATTAAATCCATGCTTGACGATAGGCCCATGATTAATGACAAGCCCATACTTGACAATAAATCCATGCTAAATGATTAAATCCATGCTTGACGATAGGCCCATGATTAATGACAAGCCCATACTTGACAATAAATCCATGCTAAATTATTAAATCCATGCTTGACGATAGGCCCATGATTAATGACAAGCCCATACTTGACAATAAATCCATGCTAAATGATTAAATCCATGCTTGACGATAGGCCCATGATTAATGACAAGCCCATACTTGACAATAAATCCATGCTAAATGATTAAATCCATGCTTGATGATAAGCCCATGATTAATGACAAGCCCATACTTGACAATAAATCCATGCTAAATGATTAAATCCATGCTTGACGATATGCCCATGATTAATGACAAGCCCATACTTGATCACAAGTTGATTTAAGTGATTTTGTTATAAAAATTTTGTTCCCAACTTGTCAGATTGTTTCCAAAATGATGGACACAGATAAAATACCAAATGACCCACAAGAAATCTTGATAAAGATGATGTTAAAATAGCATAGGCTTACTGTGGGAACCCTGTAATTGATGCTGGCCCCTCCTTCAATCAGTAATTTGGCCAGATATAGATTCCTTGGCCTAACTCTCTGTTCTTCAGCATCCATTCCACACAGACAGATGTACAATGGGGTCCTCTGGTAGCAACCTGAAAAATAAATGCAGAAATAAAGAATCTTAAATAACTATTCTTTAAATATGAAGCTTAAGAAACTATTAAAACTATTTATGCCACAAGCTGCCATTAACAATTGGTATGTTGTATTATACAGTTTTATTCATAGTCTAGAAACTTCATTACAACAAAACCACAAGCTGAGGAGTGAATTGATCAGACATTAAAGTCAGTAAATCTCAGTGATGTTGCCATGTGATATGACTAGGTGATGCATCACAATGTCAAATGTTGCTTATCATATGACATTTTAGACCTCATAAGAGGGAATAGTAGGGTGTTGATCATGTCACGTAGTACTAGTATGTAGGAATGTTATGTGAATCCAAGGAAGGTCATATTCCAAACACTAAGCCATGCATCACAATTTCTGACACTTGGCTACTATTTAATCCAAACCATCAGTTTTAAAAACTTCAGCACTTTTCTGAATCGCATTAAAATCTTTGCTAGTTTGCCATTGATTCCCAAATACCTTATCCAAATGTCCAACAACAAAAAAAAAACGTTTTGCCGAAGTCTTGATGTGCCTTGATTTCGATGTCGCATGCACTATTTATTTGGCTACGATCAGAAATGAACATAACTATGGAAGTTAAAATTCTTGTGTACTCTTATAATAACCACATGTACATCTTCAGCTCTTTCTGTCTCTGAATTCAGCCATTGTAAATTTCAGCAAATTTTCCCACCCAAGTTGTTAGGCGAAGTCTTTGAACTTGCCACCCAGCAATTGCAACATGTTCTTATTTTTTATGTACTCTTATAAATACAGCAGGCACACCTGGATGTATTGCAACCAATTAATTATGTCATTCTAAATATCAGCACAGCTAAAATGATAAAGTAATCAAGATATCAATCAATAGGTTGTTGAAGTGGGACTGGCAAATCTTTTGCCGCCCAGCACTTTGCATGCGCATGGAGGACTTCTGCATGGGTGATTTACTGCATCCCAGATCAAACATTTGCATCCTAATATGTGTAATTAAGCGTTTCCTAGACCTCTGGTTACCTTTTATGTTTTATCACTACACATCAATTCATTTCACTTCATTTTACTTTGAGTTCATGATACCAATACATACATGATAGATACATGATACCAATGCATACATGATAGATACATGATACTAATACATACATGATAGATACATGATACCGATTCATACATGATATATACATGATACCAATACATACATGATAGATACATGACACCAATGCATACAAGATAGATAAATGACACCAATGCATACATGATAGATACACGATACCAATGCATACATGATAGATACATGATACTAATACATACATGATAGATACATGATACCAATTCATACATGATATATACATGATACCAATACATACATGATAGATACATGACACCAATGCATACAAGATAGATACATGATACCAATGCATACATGATAGAAACATGACAACAATGCATAAATGATAGACACATGATACTAATACATACATGATAGATACATGACACCAATGCATAAATGATAGATGCACAATACCAATGCATACATGATAGATAAATTCATACATGATATATACATGATACCAATTCATACATGATATATACATGATACCAATACATACATGATAGATACATGACACGAATGCATACATGATACCAATGCATGCATGATAGAAACATGATACCAATGCATAAATGATAGACACATGATACTAATACATACATGATAGATACATGACACCAATGCATAAATGATAGATGCATGATACCAATGCATACATGATAGATACATGATACCTATTCATACATGATAGATACATGATACCAATACATACATGATAGATACATGATACCAATACATACTTCTTGGCAAAAAAACTAAATGGATCAAAATAAATGCTCTCAATTCAATCTCAATAGTTGGCTTCTTAAATATTGTTTTGATAGATGTCATTGATTTCTAAAGATGTGACTTCACACCTTTCAATAAAAAACAATAAGTGAATTCAATAATACTGGATTCTATATGTCATGGATTCAATGATTTCTTACTGAATGGATACTTAAATCTTTGAGAGAACTTTAGCGGTAAAGTGGGGAAAAAAATGTTATGATGTATTAAAACATTTGAATTTAGTTGTATTCATAATTGTTTAATGTTTCAGTTCAAAGTCTTTTATCAAAACATTTGTATCTATAACACCTAGTTCTTTCCAAAACTATTATCAATCAATCCATTTATTTATCTAGTATATACATGTATACTGCATGTCTGTATTTACTCTTCTAACTATATCTGCATTCTAAACTTGTTCTGACCTATATATCTACATATACTATTTTACATATATCATTTTTATTATAACAAAACATCCCATATTTTATTTTATATTTTACTTTACATATGACATTATGTAGTTATAATTGAAGACAAAGCTCAAATTTCTCAACATTTAAAGTTCATATTTCCTATCAGCTTGCCCTGGATAACCTCAGACTTTATAAAACTTGTATTAAAAAAAGCAGTGTGTGAAATCATGTAACATATAACACTGTCATTAGCCAATAGTGAAACACTTAAAATTGCCATTGTCAAATAAAGCATCATGGGGTCAAGGGTCAAGGGCAATGCAGCCCAGTCCTGGAAAAAAATCCCTGCTAATCAGAACTTGAGAATTTATTATGTGATGTACCAAATATACCTATCTAACCTTCTGACAAAACAAGAGATACAAAGATTAAAGAGACAAAACGCAAACCTTCATCAAGATATGATGGATTAGAATTTTCCCTGATCAGCCGTTCAGCAGTGACAAAGTTGCCTGTCTCTAGAGATCTGGTGAGGGGTGTGTCATTAAAGCCAAACTCAACATGGAACACACCTACAGCCATTTTTGGGGATTTTCTAGACCTGTGTTCTGAAAAGATAATTAAAATATTTAGTGATTTGGTGATTATTATATCACACTTACATTTAATGATATCAATAAATTTGAAGTTTTTATACATCTAAAATTATTGTTGTTGTTGTAATGTTTAACGCTTTTTCAGCACAAGATAGGCTATACATGGCGGCCAGTATAAATGATGGAGGAAGAACATAAGAAACTCCCAGAAAGAACCACTGACCCATGCGAAGCTACTTGCAATGATCTGTAATGGTGAGCTCTTTAGACCACTCAGGGCCCCTCATTTAAAATTAAAATGTATCTAGTTTGCAGCAACAAAAACTCATCATAAAAATTGTATCTATCTTATCTGTACCCACTTTCTCTTTCTCCTGTCTTGTATTTATCAAGTAATAAACCTTAACCCTGAAGTAAGTCATGGGTGTGTATTGAAGGACAGACATGCGCATAAACACCAAAACAGGGTAAAATAAAAATGCTAATCAGAGATCACTCAATTTGCTGAATGATCTAGAAAACCATAGGCTTTGCAATTCTGTTGGATAATTATTTCTGCTGTCAGTAAACAATGGGGCTTGTGTCCTATGTATTTAATACAATATGTGGCGGCATTGTCACTAATGGGTAACCAATATTTGTTCTATTAAATGAGTACTTGTCAACTTTGTTCAACTCATGAACTTTATGTGGTACAATAAATACCCAGAGCAACAAAGAAATGCAGTTTCCTCCACACATTAATTAAATATGAATACTAGCTGTCAAAATAGCACACATACCAAAGTAGACTGATGCCAAAGCCCAGTGTAATTATTTGAATATCAATGATGTACAATGGTATAAGGAATCTGGCACATGTTTTGACATATTTCACCAATCAGAAAAGTCTATACTCAATGAATAATGCAGAAACATACAAAACAACATATTTTATAGTCATATTATTGTTGATAGACATTTAATGTATCGTCATGGAAAGATTCTGTCAAAATGTCAGATATCTGATGATGACAAAAAGATTTAAAGAATAAAGTTAGTAAGTATCAGACATACCAGGAAAATGAATAAGATTGGTTTAAATACATATTGGCGGTTATCATTTGAAATGTAATGCAATATTCAGAGAAATATTCAAACATCAGTAAAACTATTATTATGGTGATCAGTAGTGCAATGTGATTGCTGTATGGAATTTCTGCCAAGAGAGGAACAACGATGAGACAAAAATAGAGTGCAAAGACTAATCTATGTTGCAAGATCACAAGCAGCTAGAAATTGAAGAAGAAAAAAAAAACACTGAAAACTCAACCAAATGCACTAAAATCATGCATTACTTTTGCATCCCACACAATCAGCATCGCAGAAATAAAGCTGTTATTCAATGATTGATCCAGTCTCAATCTCAAACTTAAGCTGAGAAGTTTTGATTTTCAGGTCAGACTTTAGATTGAGCACAAATCATCTGATATCATCACTAGGGCAATGTAAACAAGTGCTTTACATTTTGTTTTGCCAAGCCTTCATCTAATAAAGGGTGTGTTGAAATGCATATTCCAGACTGGTTTTATGTCTTATGTATGTACATTCCAGACTGGTTTTATGTCTTATGTATGTACATGCTATCTTGTCTGCTTGAAATAAATTGACCCCGGACTTCACTCACCATTCCATTTTCTCAGAACGGTCAGCATTCTATAATTTTATGAATTTTAAGAGCAAAAATTTGTTGTGCATTTATATTTCAAAGCATTACTACATGCATTTATGTATTTAAAAAAATCGAAGTGCATATATATCACACAAACTCTATGTACCTGTAAAAATCTGTATTCAAACCATAAGTTCTCAGAGTGTGGAGTGGGGGAGGTTGTTAAGGATACTTCTTAAAATAAGGACGTCCTTGTTTTGAAGGGGAATTTGTCATGGCTTATTAAGATTTTAAAATAAAATTTAGTTTGCTATAACTTCTCCAAATGTGATCTATTAAGTAGAATTGATTAAGAAAAATATGGCCAACATCAGAGATAAGTTACAAAATTATATAAATAAACAATATAAAAATAAGCAACTGACTATAACACATTATCCTAACATAATAACATGTCAGTACTATCACATCTGAACTTAAGACTGAAAAAAATTGCTAACATAGACAGGCTGACCAATACATACTGATATGCCCTACCTTATGACTGGCAAGAAATAGCTAGAAGTCCGCAACAAAACAGCATTGTCTAAAAGTTTTTTTCAGTTTTCACTTTACACATAATGTATATACATAAGTTTCCTCACCTACCCACAGACTCTAAAACCAACACTTAGATCCAAATTCCAAAACATTTTCTGGCCTACTGTTCATATTCAGTTTTCTTCTCAAACTATGTGTGAGGAATTGTATAACTTCATAAATACAAATGCATACATCAACATATGCAAACACACATGAATGGGCAAAATAACATAATCCACAATTTTTATTCAAAGAACATAATTTAGTGAAGAATCTACAACAACTGCAAAATCACTAGCCAAGATTCTGACATGTTAACCTATCTCGACTTTGGCGGATCAATGGGATATTTTTTTTGTGCTTTATTTTAGTGACATCTATTGGATTTCAGGACTTAAAATGCCATGCCAACTAACCAATACAATGTTACAGTGGTTTATTTTGCATTGGTCGAAAATTGTGAAACAACTAAAAAGTTGTTCTTTTCAAAAGGTTACTCTGTAAGCTTAACATTGAAAGTATGACTACATACCAAGGAGAAGCCATTACAGTTATGTTTCTGGGAAAGGATGTATTTCTGAAAACACAGATCGCCGGTTGAAAATTGCTTAATTTATGAGCCCATTCCAGTTGTGTGCTCCCTTTGTCTTGATCATGTAAAAACAGTGTTCAAATTTGAACTTGAATTTGATTGGAAGCGGTGAATGAACTTTACAGACCTGATGCACTGAAAAATCTGATAGATCGGCCAAGGTAGAGATAGTGTTAAGTATATCTGAAGGGGGCCCAGAATGGCTGAGTGGTCTAAAGTGATATCTCCATTACGGATCACTGCCATTTCACCTCTGTTTGCATGGGGTCGAGTCTCAGATTCAGCCAATTTGGGTATGTGAGAAAGTCTGCCAGTAGCTTCTTGTGGGTCGGTGGTTATTTCAGGGGGTTTTCCCGGGTTCTTCCTCCACCATCAATACTGGCTGCAATGTATAGCCTATTGTGTGCTGAAAAATGGCATTAAATCCTACAAGAACAACAACAATGTGTATATCTGAATTTAATATTAATTTAATTGTTTGTCAGTTTTAAATTCTTTTTTTATTTTTCATTACATGTTATTGTAATGCAAATTGATTCAATAAATTGGTTGACCTGAATTTTCTTTAGTAAACAAGTCATGTTGACCTAGATTCTGACCTTGATTTGAGGTTTGTTGCAATCATATAAAAAAACAAGTTTTATTTTAATTTTTAAAGGGTTGGATGTTGTCAAGGTCAAGTCAGGACTACTAAAGAAGTAAACAACTTTTATTTCTTGGAGTGGAAATGATTGGTTCTTGTCAGAGTCATGTTAAGTAGTGATGGGAATCGGTCAGAAATTCATAATCTATTCCCCTTAACCAACTGATCATCAATTATAATCGGTTACTAAGAGCAAATTTAAATTTTTGTTACACTGTTATAACTTTGATTAAGAGTTCAATATGTTTATAAATGTACAAGAGTAATCTCTTGTAATGACATGTATACTTTAACCTGACAATAATATTGCATTGTGTGTTAGTTTTGTTCTACAAGCCTGTTAAATGAACGCAACATTTTATGGCTGATCAGTCATATGTAACTGAAATACTGGTACAATACTCCAAAATTCTTTTGTTCATATGTGATGTGTCTATAATTTAAAGTATAGAAGGACATGATTTTCTTGTTTGTCATTGTTTGTAAATACTACAAACGATGTTGCAATTTAGCTGAAACTAATCAACAAAATGTGTTTATTTTATTAACTCAACAATTTAACAACTTTACCATGTAACAATGACTGTATGTTCCTAATTATGAATCCTATGGTTTTATATTTGTAGTTGTGAAGGGATTAATAAATTTCAGGTCAACTTTAGTGGCTGGGAGTTTTACTAACCTTTGTGCTTTGCATACACCTAAAAAGTAGTCTCCCTTTACACACAATAGATTATGGAGTTCAGAATCGATTATCTTATTGGTTTGCTCAACCAAAGAACAACACTAATGTTAAGAGTACAGGATATAAACAATCACATGACTTCCCCCCCTCTTGATTTCACAATTGGGTTTTTTGTTTTGAAATTGCATATTACAATATGATATAATGTTTTAGTGAAATATAGTTAGTTTGGTTTTTTTACAAATGACGTTTAGTCATTTTCTTTTGTTGTAGCCAGTTATTTTGAGCCATGTTAACAATTCTTCAGCTCATTTGGATTTTAAAGGATTAATTTATATCTCTGGAAATATTTGATGTGCTCATACAAAATTCTTGGAAATGGACAGTTTATCTAAATCTTATTCAGACTTCCAACACCAGAGTGTTAAATTTTGTGATTCTACAAGGAACTATAGATAAACACAAAACAGACTTCAGTTTACTTAGTCTTCCATCTTGGATTTTCCAACTGGACTCGAACTTAAGTCTATTTGAACATTTAATTACTAAGACTTTATAATTTAATTCATGGATTATTGTAGGATTATTTTTGGATTTGATTCTTAAAATTGTAAGTTTCTTTTTATTTTTTACAATTTATTTGCAAATAAATAAATTATTTGTTAAATTTTACAAAACTTGTTCTTTTTACTTTTTCTGTTAAATTAGAGCCTAAACATGTAACAATAAGTTAACATATTGAAACTTTGGCACCATTTCCATTACAACAAAGTAGACCTAAGTAAAGTCTTTTGGTAAAAGCCCATTTCATAATCACCATCCATGCAGAGGTAGTAGTGCCAACAAAAACTTTATGATGGTCATCAAGGCAGCCATACTAGATGGACTGGCACCAATTTTATTTAGGACTGTTACAATGATCATCAAGCAGGGGCAGGGTTAGTAAAAACAAGACAGTAATCATAGCAGCCATATTGGCTGTATGACTGATTCCAGCTTCATTTTGGACCAAATAGAAGTCTACTGATGATTCATTGGTGATGTAGACATCTAATTTTGAGAGGAACAGAGATAACAATATTTTCAAGATATGGCTTTTAATCAAGATTTTCAAGATGATAGATATTAGATTTTAAATACCAACTAGATATCATAAGAAGTCAATAACACTTCCTATTCAAGAAGAGCTGTAATAATGTTTTTAGTTGGTATCAATGACAGCCATATTGGATGCCATATCAGGACAATTTTTATTTTTTTTCCAGACCAGCTAGACATTAAAAGGAAGTCTTTTGAGACAAATGTGTATGTAAAGTTTCAAAGCAATCATCCAAGAGTAATGATGACAAATTCATGCTAATGATGGACGATATACAACAGACCATACTATCACTTGTCTGTTCTATAACAAGTAGAGTGAATATACTATGATGATTTATTCCAAATGTCCAAGATCTAATATGGTTGTAAATTCATCTGTGGTCATCATGAATCCTGTAGCTTAAGTTTTGCTTGCAATTTTGACAAATAAAAATATAATGCTCATCCCTGCAGATATTAACGATTAAAAATACTACATCTTTATGTATTATGTAATACATTCCAATGGCCATTTATTGTTGGAGAAATATTTTAAATAATAATGGAAAAAAACAATAATTTATCTGAATGTTTTCAAAATAGGTAAAAAATGAAAGACAAAAATTGTTCTTTTTTCTTACTGGGATTGACAGAAAAAAGAATAAATTAATAAGACAGAACCAACTTGAGGTTTACTGATCGAACAATAATTATCCTGCTCTGAGTATTAGTGATGGGAATCGGTCAGAAATTCATAATCGATAATCGGTTCCCCATAACCAACTGATCATCGATTATAATCGGTTACTAAGAGCAAATTTTAATTTTTGTTAAACAGTTATATCTTTGATCAAGAGTTCAATATGTTTATAAATGTATAGAAGTAATCTCTTTTAAATTAATGACATGTATACTTTAACCTGACAATAATATTACATTGTGTGTTATATTTGTTCTACAACTTTGTTAAATGAATGCATTTTGTTTGATTAGGATTTTTAACGTAGCTTTAACAATTTTTCAGTTATATCGCTATGATGTCTGCAGTGAGGCAGTTTATAGTGATATCTAGCACTGAGACATCATGCCGCAGACATGTAGCATGATGTCTCACCCAGTCACATTATCCTGACACCAGGCCGACCAGTCCTAACACTAACCTCGTTATGCTGAGCGTCAAGCGAGGCAGCTGTTAGTACCATTTTTGTAAGTCTTTGGTATGACTCGGCCAGGGATCGAACTGACTGACGACCTCCCGCTTCCGGGGCGGACGCTCTAACCACTAGGGCACCGAAGCGGTTAAATGAAAACAATTTTTTTTTATTTTATTTTTTTTAAAAAATTAAAAAATAACAAAAAATAAATAAATAAATAAATAAATGAATGCAATTTTATATGGCTGATCAGGAAAATGTAACTGAAATACAGCTACAATAATCCAAAATTCTTTCGTTCATATGTGATTTGTCTATAATATAAAGTATAGAAGGACATGCTTTTCCTGTTTATCATTGTTTAAAAATACTACAAAAGCTGTTTCAATTTAACTGAAACAAATCAACAAAATGTGTTTAAATTTATTAACTCAACAATTTAACAACTTGACCATGTAATAATGACTATATGTTCCTAATTATGAATCATAAGGTTTCATATTTGTATTTGTGAAGGGATTTAATAAATTTCAGGTCAACTTTAGTGGCCTGGATTTTTACTAACCTTTGTACTTTGCATACACCTAAAAAGTAGTCTCCCTTTACACACAATCGATTATGGAGTTCACAATCGATTATCTGCTCAACCAACTGATGATCGATTATAATCGATAATCGGAACAACACTACTGAGTATCCTATTGTGACTCTCTCTCATTCAGAGAGTATTACCCCCAAAGAAAGAAAAGCAACACATAGATAAATGCAAGTTATATTTCTTGTCATAATTTTGTTAAATTAATAAGAATGACAATAATCACAACTGCAAGTACTGCTGGTACAATAAATAAAAAGAGATATTTTATAGCAAAAGTGTCCTATGAGTTACACCACAACCCCACCCTAATATTTACTACATGTAGCTAATTAGAAAAGTACCAAAATTTAGTAATATGTAAAACTTACCATCTGACTGAGCAATGTCCACCTAAGTATATCAAGTCTTTGACTCAGTACTGAACCACATCCTTCAGTTCTTAGCTCTTTATTTGGGGAACTCATGCTCAAAAAATAATGTCATTTTAAATATATGACATTATTTGACTAACTTTTCTTCTCTGATGATATTAGAAATACTTATAAAATAGTTGCACTATTTCTGTGAATTGTATATTCATGAGATATTGAGAGTTAATTTTATGGAACTGGTATCGATTTGGGCGGATCTGGCAGTGATTTGAATGTGTGATAACACTGCAAAGGTAATACTATATCATATACCCATGTCATACACAAAAAAAATTGCCAACTGCTCCAATGGCATATTGGTTAGAGCATCTGCCTTGGAAACAGAAGGTTGTGATTCGTACCCCAGCTGAGTCATACCAAAGACTTACAAAAATGGTACTAAAAGCTGCCTCGCTTGGCGCTCAGAATCAAGAGATTAGTGTTCAGACTGGTTGGCTTGGTGTCAGGATAATGTGACTGGGTGGGACATTATGCGACATGCCTGTGGCATGATGCCCCAGTGATAGACATCACTATAAATAGCCACACTGCAGATATTGTTGTGATATGACTGAAAAATTGCTAAAGCTACAATACAAATCCAAATCACACACACACACACACACACATAAATGAAGTACATTATTCCATTATTATAATACTGTATGAAGGAATCATGTGATACAAAACCTTATACTCAGTTTATTTTATCATGAAGTACATGACACAGTAATCCCTCATGAAAACAATTTACAAGGGAGTCACATAATATTGCACCTTGTACTGAGACTATCTTATTGAGAAGGACGCGATACAGAAATCCCAATATCCTATCCCAATTCACTATAAACTGCCACACTGCAGACATCGTAGCGATATGATTGATTTTTTTTTAATGCTACGTTAAAAATCCTAATCACACACATACACACAAATTGTAACTGAATTTTTAACTTTCAAAACTACAAATACTGAATGTCTGATAAGAATGAAACCCATTACAGTTCGACGCCTTTATCCTATCCTTTATTATAAAATAATAATACGCTGCTTTACACTTAAATGAAATGTATATACTATTTTTTTTAATAAAATTTTCTACTTTGATGAAACGGCGCGGATGAATTTTGAAGTTCGGATCAATTGTGTAGTGCCTATCTCTCTCTGCAACAATAATTGGACACAAGTTTACTCAAAACTAACTGTTAATCTAAATATATAGATATATGAGTCTTCACAAAGGAGATTTGACTGCTTAACATGATATCAAATGTAGAACAATAACATAGAGAGAGTGAAAAAAAAAAAGTGAAATGACAACTACGACAGTTACCTGTATAGTAAATGACACAACAATAGGTGATCAGCCAACCAAGCTTTGTTATATAAACTTCCGGTCGCAAGAATTGAAGTTGTCTCCCTTAAGACCATTTATTCCAACAATCGGGATAGCGCATAGTCGTCCGTCAAATTAATAAATAACCCCTGATATTGTTGTACCAATACACAACAATTTAATGAATTTTCGTTATTCACCTGTTATGAAAAACAAAATAACAAATTATTACAACTGTGATTATATCTCTATTTGTTTAGAGTGATTATGAAAATTAAATCTGTAAATATAATATTTAGCTAAACTAATCAAGAAATGACACAAAGTATTTTATTATTTACTTTCTAAAATATATCTCTTTCGGGAAAAAATATAAAATATTTGGACAACAAGGTGTAAAATGGTCTATATAATGATACCAAGCGAAATCATACACACAAGCGCGTTCCAATGAATATTCAGAATTATTTTTAATTTAATTTTCCAGCAGTCTTTTGCCCCATCATATCTTAATGCACTTGATGCCTTGAGAATGAAAATTGCATATTTAGCCATCCTTCAGGAATTAATAGCATGCCACGTTTAATCGTCCATTCTTTACTGCCCTATACAAAATCAAAATAAAGTATGATTAAGTTCTGTTTCTCCTTTTGCACTTTGGAAGTGCTGAAGACGAAAATGGATATGGTGAGGACAAGAGTTTTTTTTTAAAAATATATATAACAATGTTTTTAACTCCAGGTTGCCAATATTATTTGAGCAGTCATTAAATTCACCCTATTATAATTACCTTACTGTAAGTGTTATAAACCTAAAGAAAAATTGATGCCAAGCAATGTTGGTATGCATAATTAAAAATATCAATTTTAGTCAATTAAAATTACGGTCTTACAATGACAAAGACGTTTTAAACTTATAATAATCGAAAATATTTATGGTTGATACAAATTTTACAGTATATGAATGAGAAGTTAGACTGGAATAATATTTACGGGTGTCAGCATATGTTTACTGTAACAAATTGCATAATAAATTACCCTTGGAGAAAAAAAAAAAGCACAAAAGAAACGAAAATATTAAATGGTCATTGAACAAAAAACTTTCAATCCACATTACTGTTATATAAATCGTGGGCCAAATGGCTGATTGAACATGTGATGGGCCGAGTACGTAATGGGCCAGTTTGGTTAGGCCGAGTTTGTCATTGGGTCCACTCCTATGAGGGCCGAGTAGTCCCGTAATCCTTCGTGAAAGTGTTACTGTTCCTGTCTCATAACGACCTAAAAGCTTCCGACAGGGGTCTCTTAAGTCGTATCGTAATAAACAATCTGTATTATATTTGTTATTATTTTTATGTAGTAAATATGCAAAACAAACACACTGATTACTTGCAAGAAATGAACATAGTATTAGAAATTATACTATTTACACTAATTTTGACTTATTAAATTTTATTTGTAGCCTCTCCATTCCCAAAAATACAGAACTTAAACGTAGGACATACCGTACGAATTTTCTTTGAGTTTCCATGCAAGCTGGTAAAAGGTATATTACTACATGTACCTCGTAAAATCAGTCCGTTCAAACAGTAGCTTGTTGATTCTTCTTGGAAAGTTACATCTGGAAAAACTAGTTGATGGTAAAATGGAGGTAAGCAACATGTATGAATAGAAACGGATTTCTTTTTAAGTCCGTTAGACTTAAACAGTCCGTATTATCGTATATTCGGATATTAACGCGCCGATTGTCGCCTGTTACATAATATGACACATGAGATTAATAATGCTTGAATGCTTGCTTTAGATGACGTGGAGAGAATTACAAATAAAGAGGTGAATTATAAATCTGTCTTAAAACGAGGAGAAGAGAAATTAATAATAACAGGGAAGATTAATTTTACTTGTGCCTTGATATAACCTTGAAGTTTTGAAACCTGGCCAGAATATTCGAGGACTGATCGGCCAATATAGAACCGGTCAACTAACGTTCACTGCCAATAATAAATTCATACATCAGCATATTACGCACTCGGCATATTGCTAGGTAAGTTAACTATTCATATAATAGTACTGTGGATAAAATGTTCTTTGTCAACAGACATTTCACGTATATTGTTTTGTAGTATAAAACAAATTAAATTCTATTTGCACTTTCCCGTTTCTTTATACTAAACCACCCATTCAACTAAAAATAATAATTAAAAAAAAAGCAACTGATGAACAAATGACAGCAAGGATATGAAAATGCGCGGAACTTAGTCATTTCATTTCTTAGTTTAAAATTTCTAACCTGATCGTTGATTAGCGTTTTCAATATGGCGGGAGCTACGACCGCAATAACAAACTTAAAGACCTAATAATGTTTCCTATCTTAAATACTTTCAGTATATTTTATGTTTTCAAATTTCATGGTGGGTTTTTTGTTTTTGTTGTAGTCATATCTTTATAGATGATGTAAAACACTTAGAGCTTCTAAAGATTTGGCAGTATACAAAATCCTCATTATATTATTAATATGAATCATAATCATGATGTTTGCATAAGCGCAGAGGCGTAGCTGGGGGGGGGGCAGGGGGTACATATGTCCCCGGTTGGGTTTCAGAGTTGAGGTGGTGGTGGTGGGGAATGAATATTGTCCCCGGGTGCCAAACACTCTAGCTACGCCACTGCATGGGCGGGAGAGACTGTATTTTCAAGCAACATGTGTTGTAGTTTATCACCATCTTTGATAATTTCAGCAGTTCCATAAATGTTGAAACTACATCTTTTTGAGCACTTGCATACAAAATTTCTCTTTTTTAAATGTTAGTTTGTTCACACAAGTCTGACGTTTTATCAACAAAGTATATTGAAATGTCTGACAAAATACCCTTATCAATTATATATATATATATATAACACAAAGAGTGCAAGGGTGACCACAACCCTTCGTTCGATTCAACATTTCCTCACGAGTCTTTTATCGCTTCAGAATCATAAGAAGACTGAAACACTACACATACTATATATTATTGATAAGGGTATTTCATTTTGTCAGACATTTCGCCGTACTTTATTGATAAAACTTCAGACTCCTGTGGTTTCTTTTAGAAGTATTAAAACTAGACATTGCCAATATTGGATGCAGAGAAGGGTTCTACCAAATGCTGCTAAGCCTGACAAAGCCTTGTGAAGTCAAATAGAACATGTGTATTTATATTGTTAATTATATTGATGAATAAATTAACAAAGCCGTAAGACTTGTTTTCAGAATATTTATGCAAAATGAAATGGACACCAGATTAAAAATTCAAAATTGAATGACAATATAATAACAAAGTATGACAAAATCATACATTAACTGTTTATTACTGTATAAATTGTTCATTGAACTTACAAAAAGAAAGTGCAATTTTTTCAATACATGTATATATACGATTCACACAAAGCCAGACAAAGTCATACAAAGCCAAACAAATCATCACAAAGCCTGACAGTCAAAAGCAATTTCAGACAAGTGTATTTATGTAGTAAATTAAATTGTTTTAAATTATGAAATACCATTATTATAATGTCTTCACATTTAGTACAAAAGGCTAAAGAAAGGAGTTTTGTATTTGCATTTGTTTACAGAAAAGGTACAATACCTATCATCATTTCAGACAACATGGATTTGGCAAAGTCCAATTAAATATACAATGAATAATCAGATTCTCAACTGGTTACATGTTACACCTTGTTTTTTGGGTGTGGCTTTTTTGCCAATTTTGGGGCTTTCAACAGTGTACATACTGTTTCAGGATGTGACCGCTGTTCTTAATTTAAGGTGGGATTTCTTCAAAAATGTTATAAATATAGTCATTTTCTTCCTCATATTTGGAATTCCATGATAATTTACTTATTTTACATCGCAAGAATTTTGTGTTGAGGATATAGTTCCTTGTCCCGTAAAAAGATTGGCAAATGTCGATGAGCTATACCTTGATTAGTTAATATATTTTATTTCAATGAGTTCATTCATTTTCCTAGGTAACCAGTTTAGCAAGACTTTTAACTGGTTGTTCATGCTTTCTGTATTATTATTTGTCCAAAGTTAGTCATCGCTGGACACAACATGTTTTGCTATTTTCTCTGTGTTTATATTTTCAATCAATTTAGTTTTCAAGATTTAGTTATGTTTGTCAAAAGTTGCTAAGTCATTGGCTGTGGCAACACCATTTGATCCAAGAATCATTTCATTGATACATTAATCTTTTCTGTCATTAGACATAAGATTGTCTTTGATGCGTTTTTAAGTTCAATACCTATTCAATTTACAATGAAAGTCTTAATGATCTTAGATCAAGATATCATATCGGACTTGATCAAATATTCGGTTGAAATCGTAAAAAAGATTGTTAACCCCATATCAGCAAAGGGGTGCGACAAAGACTTTGGCGTCTTTTTTTTCGATGAAATTCCTAGCAATTTTGAAGAAGCCTTAGTTTGCCAAATTGACGCCTCTAAAAGTTGTCCGATTCACCCCCTCTGCTGCTTAATTGATGTCAGATTTCTATCATATATGGCATGTTTTGTATCTAACTAAAAAATTTATAAATTTGTACAAAGATTATTGTTCAAAGTTTTGTTAAGCACAGTTTTAAAACATGAAATAAAGTGTATCAACATTGCATATTATAAGTTATAACATATACTAGAAAATTGAATTTTCTTTCCATAATCATTCGAAAGAACAATTTATAAAATTATAACCAACATTTTCAACATGATATTGTCATAGTTTATCAATACTTTATGATTGTTTGAAATTCGAACTTTGTCGCCCAATTTTAGGTTATTTAAATCGGCAATGATACGTTGAAAATTAATCTTTCAGCTAAGTTAATTGTTTCATTGATATAAGGAAGAAACTATACACTTTTTTAAATCTGACTTTGCATGGCTTTGTCAGGCTTAGAAGTATTTAGTAGGAGGTGTAGAGAACACATCTTTTACATGAATGGACTAGTCTAGCCATCAGAAAGAGACATTGATTGAGGCATCTGTCTGCTTATTTACATCAAGAGCTTGCATATAGTTTGCAATGCAAACAAGTTGAGTGGAGAACTATTATGGTTGTATTGTTTATCAGTGTGAGCATTCATTTACTGTATGCTTTTATGCAGGTATGTTCATGTCATTTTGGTTATATAGGTTATATATGTATTTTCAGATCATAATTCATTTTAGTTCAACTGTTGTTTTTAAATAAGATAATGTATATAAATGTTAACTAGAGGTTATGTTAATGTTGTTAAATCTGACTGAGTAGATTGGATTGAAAATTCAGGTCCAATAAAATGATTGGTTTTGAGATCACCTGCTTCCAACACCTTTTGTTTCTTTTCCTGTACTCAGCACATGGAATGATATTTTTTCTCAAATAACCATTACATTGAGATACACTTGGAGAGAACTTTAATTTTCATAATCCTACAGGGAGAACTGCCATACTGTTTAAGCATATACAGGAATTTTCTTTGGAATATTTTGTAGTATACTTTGTGTACCACTGAGCAAATACACAACTTCCAATGAACTCATTAGTGATAGGATCCATAAGCATCTACTGCAGCACATACAGGTTTCAAGTAGCAAAGGAGACTAATTTTGGTTGACAGTTTGGGGGGGGGGGGCAACTTTTGCTGATAGATGAGTTATATTCTATTACACAAATATCCATCTTATGGATTTCAATTTTAATGGATAATAGGTTTTCAAAAGTTCAAGTTGGTAGTTTGGTGATGGCCTTTTAATATTGTAGATAATCTTCACCTGCAGTAAGGTACTCAAAGATTTGTGTACCAGTAAAGTTTGAGTTGTTTCCCTTATTAAGTAAGCTTGCTTTTGTTTTAGTGGGTTTAATACATTCTTCAGCACATCAATGGCAATTCATGGCAGCCTGTATACTTTTGTGGAGGAAAACACTGGATAAAACCACTGACCCATAAGAAGCTACTATCATGCTTTCTCATATACCTGTAGTCTGAGCCAGGACTCAAACCCATGTTGACAGAGGTGATTTATGTGAGTGATCTGTAAAGGGAAGTGCCCAAGGTTAAAAGACATGTTATCCAATGTAATTAAAAATCAGGGAACCAAAGCTTCATAGCTCCACTTAAATTCCTAAACCACTGTTGCTACACTCATCAATATATTTTTACTGCAAGCTAAATTTGATTGGCACACATTGTGTAAGCATAATGTCATTGTTTGAACTTGCCTCAAAGGAAGTTTCACAAATGCAATGCATGTTTAAAATACACACTACCGTGAAACCCAAAATGGCTGATTCCAGCATGATTTCATCTTTGGATGATGATTTTTTTCAGCAAACTCAAGATTATGATAGTTATCATGACATTTTTTTTTATGTTATGAAGTTTAATGGAGTTTAATGGAACCGGGGAAAATGCTAATAAAGATACCAGTGCGTGATTTTGAGTCAGAAAACTGTGTTAACTATGAGGTGGAATGTTGGTCAGTCACCCGTTCCGCAAATGTATACAAGGCAAAATGCCAAGCCAAATTAAAAGACAGACAACTTAAAAGTAAAATGCAATTTTCATTTCTTTTCTCAAGAAGTAAAGCCCTGCAAAGAATTCAATGATGTGCTACAGAGCTTTATTGCCTGTTGGGGTTATGATGAATTAAATAAATAAGAATAACACAAAGTTAAGAAGTTAAGATAACTTTGTCTGGTGGTTAAAGTCAGTTCTGCATCGGATTAAATGGCCTAACATTTTCAATACATATTGCTGACAACTGTATGAGAATTCCATATACATGTAAAAAGATGATAAGGATATGTCTGTAATCTGCATACTGGCAATGCAACCAGTAAATCACATAAAAGGACATGACTGACCACTGACTGACCTTTAAAAATGGAAAGACCATCAAGTTAATGTGTATCAGTAATGTATCATAGTTTGTGAGTCATATGGATAGGTGGCACAGGTGTATCATTTAACCTTATACAAGTTACTTTAATGTACTGTATGATTTAAGTATTTTACCAATCATTTAATAACAATCTTCATGTGATTTAAGTATTTTACCTATCATTTAATAACTATCTTCATGTGATTTAAGTATTTTACCTATCATTTAATAACTATCTTCATGTGATTTAAGTATTTTACCTATCATTTAATAACTATCTTCATGTGATTTAAGTATTTTACCAATCATTTAATAACTATCTTCATGTGATTTAAGTATTTTACCTATCATTTAATAACTATCTTCATGTGATTTAAGTATTTTACCAATCATTTAATAACTATCTTCATGTGATTTAAGTATTTTACCAATCATTTAATAACTATCTCCATGTGATTTAAGTATTTTACCAATCATTTAATAACTATCTTCATGTGATTTAAGTATTTTACCAATCATTTAATAACTATCTCCATGTGATTTAAGTATTTTACCAATCATTTAATAACAATCTTCATGTGATTTAAGTATTTTACCTATCATTTAATAACTATCTTCATGTGATTTAAGTATTTTACCAATCATTTAATAACTATCTTCATGTGATTTAAGTATTTTACCTATCATTTAATAACTATCTTCATGTGATTTAAGTATTTTACCAATCATTTAATAACTATCTTCATGTGATTTAAGTATTTTACCTATCATTTAATAACTATCTTCATGTGATTTAAGTATTTTACCTATCATTTAATAACTATCTTCATGTGATTTAAGTATTTTACCTATCATTTAATAACTATCTTCATGTGATTTAAGTATTTTACCAATCATTTAATAACTATCTTCATGTGATTTAAGTATTTTACCTATCATTTAATAACTATCTTCATGTGATTTAAGTATTTTACCAATCATTTAATAACTATCTTCATGTGATTTAAGTATTTTACCTATCATTTAATAACTATCTTCATGTGATTTAAGTATTTTACCAATCATTTAATAACTATCTTCATGTGATTTAAGTATTTTACCAATCATTTAATAACTATCTCCATGTGATTTAAGTATTTTACCAATCATTTAATAACTATCTTCATGTGATTTAAGTATTTTACCAATCATTTAATAACTATCTCCATGTGATTTAAGTATTTTACCAATCATTTAATAACAATCTTCATGTGATTTAAGTATTTTACCTATCATTTAATAACTATCTTCATGTGATTTAAGTATTTTACCAATCATTTAATAACTATCTTCATGTGATTTAAGTATTTTACCTATCATTTAATAACTATCTTCATGTGATTTAAGTATTTTACCTATCATTTAATAACTATCTTCATGTGATTTAAGTATTTTACCTATCATTTAATAACTATCTTCATGTGATTTAAGTATTTTACCTATCATTTAATAACTATCTTCATGTGATTTAAGTATTTTACCTATCATTTAATAACTATCTTCATGTGATTTAAGTATTTTACCAATCATTTAATAACTATCTTCATGTGATTTAAGTATTTTACCAATCATTTAATAACTATCTCCATGTGATTTAAGTATTTTACCTATCATTTAATAACTATCTCCATGTGATTTAAGTATTTTACCAATCATTTAATAACAATCTTCATGTGATTTAAGTATTTTACCTATCATTTAATAACTATCTCCATGTGATTTAAGTATTTTACCAATCATTTAATAACTATCTTCATGTGATTTAAGTATTTTACCAATCATTTAATAACTATCTTCATGTGATTTAAGTATTTTACCAATCATTTAATAACTATCTCCATGTGATTTAAGTATTTTACCAATCATTTAATAACTATCTTCATGTGATTTAAGTATTTTACCTATCATTTAATAACTATCTTCATGTGATTTAAGTATTTTACCAATCATTTAATAACTATCTTCATGTGATTTAAGTATTTTACCTATCATTTAATAACTATCTTCATGTGATTTAAGTATTTTACCAATCATTTAATAACTATCTTCATGTGATTTAAGTATTTTACCTATCATTTAATAACTATCTTCATGTGATTTAAGTATTTTACCAATCATTTAATAACAATCTTCATGTGATTTAAGTATTTTACCTATCATTTAATAACTATCTTCATGTGATTTAAGTATTTTACCTATCATTTAATAACTATCTTCATGTGATTTAAGTATTTTACCAATCATTTAATAACTATCTTCATGTGATTTAAGTATTTTACCAATCATTTAATAACTATCTCCATGTGATTTAAGTATTTTACCAATCATTTAATAACAATCTTCATGTGATTTAAGTATTTTACCTATCATTTAATAACTATCTTCATGTGATTTAAGTATTTTACCAATCATTTAATAACTATCTCCATGTGATTTAAGTATTTTACCAATCATTTAATAACTATCTCCATGTGATTTAAGTATTTTACCAATCATTTAATAACAATCTTCATGTGATTTAAGTATTTTACCAATCATTTAATAACAATCTTCATGTGATTTAAGTATTTTACCAATCATTTAATAACTATCTCCATGTGATTTAAGTATTTTACCAATCATTTAATAACTATCTTCATGTGATTTAAGTATTTTACCAATCATTTAATAACTATCTCCATGTGATTTAAGTATTTTACCAATCATTTAATAACAATCTTCATGTGATTTAAGTATTTTACCAATCATTTAATAACTATCTTCATGTGATTTAAGTATTTTACCAATCATTTAATAACAATCTTCATGTGATTTAAGTATTTTACCTATCATTTAATAACTATCTTCATGTGATTTAAGTATTTTACCTATCATTTAATAACTATCTTCATGTGATTTAAGTATTTTACCTATCATTTAATAACTATCTTCATGTGATTTAAGTATTTTACCAATCATTTAATAACTATCTTCATGTGATTTAAGTATTTTACCAATCATTTAATAACTATCTTCATGTGATTTAAGTATTTTACCAATCATTTAATAACTATCTCCATGTGATTTAAGTATTTTACCAATCATTTAATAACAATCTTCATGTGATTTAAGTATTTTACCTATCATTTAATAACTATCTTCATGTGATTTAAGTATTTTACCAATCATTTAATAACTATCTCCATGTGATTTAAGTATTTTACCAATCATTTAATAACTATCTCCATGTGATTTAAGTATTTTACCAATCATTTAATAACAATCTTCATGTGATTTAAGTATTTTACCAATCATTTAATAACAATCTTCATGTGATTTAAGTATTTTACCAATCATTTAATAACTATCTCCATGTGATTTAAGTATTTTACCAATCATTTAATAACTATCTTCATGTGATTTAAGTATTTTACCAATCATTTAATAACTATCTCCATGTGATTTAAGTATTTTACCAATCATTTAATAACAATCTTCATGTGATTTAAGTATTTTACCAATCATTTAATAACTATCTTCATGTGATTTAAGTATTTTACCAATCATTTAATAACAATCTTCATGTGATTTAAGTATTTTACCTATCATTTAATAACTATCTTCATGTGATTTAAGTATTTTACCTATCATTTAATAACTATCTTCATGTGATTTAAGTATTTTACCTATCATTTAATAACTATCTTCATGTGATTTAAGTATTTTACCAATCATTTAATAACTATCTTCATGTGATTTAAGTATTTTACCAATCATTTAATAACTATCTTCATGTGATTTAAGTATTTTACCAATCATTTAATAACTATCTCCATGTGATTTAAGTATTTTACCAATCATTTAATAACAATCTTCATGTGATTTAAGTATTTTACCTATCATTTAATAACTATCTTCATGTGATTTAAGTATTTTACCAATCATTTAATAACTATCTCCATGTGATTTAAGTATTTTACCAATCATTTAATAACAATCTTCATGTGATTTAAGTATTTTACCTATCATTTAATAACTATCTTCATGTGATTTAAGTATTTTACCAATCATTTAATAACTATCTCCATGTGATTTAAGTATTTTACCAATCATTTAATAACAATCTTCATGTGATTTAAGTATTTTACCAATCATTTAATAACTATCTTCATGTGATTTAAGTATTTTACCAATCATTTAATAACTATCTTCATGTGATTTAAGTATTTTACCTATCATTTAATAACTATCTTCATGTGATTTAAGTATTTTACCAATCATTTAATAACTATCTTCATGTGATTTAAGTATTTTACCAATCATTTAATAACTATCTTCATGTGATTTAAGTATTTTACCAATCATTTAATAACTATCTTCATGTGATTTAAGTATTTTACCAATCATTTAATAACTATCTTCATGTGATTTAAGTATTTTACCAATCATTTAATAACTATCTCCATGTGATTTAAGTATTTTACCAATCATTTAATAACTATCTTCATGTGATTTAAGTATTTTACCTATCATTTAATAACTATCTTCATGTGATTTAAGTATTTTACCAATCATTTAATAACAATCTTCATGTGATTTAAGTATTTTACCTATCATTTAATAACTATCTCCATGTGATTTAAGTATTTTACCTATCATTTAATAACTATCTTCATGTGATTTAAGTATTTTACCAATCATTTAATAACTATCTTCATGTGATTTAAGTATTTTACCTATCATTTAATAACTATCTTCATGTGATTTAAGTATTTTACCTATCATTTAATAACTATCTTCATGTGATTTAAGTATTTTACCAATCATTTAATAACTATCTCCATGTGATTTAAGTATTTTACCAATCATTTAATAACAATCTTCATGTGATTTAAGTATTTTACCTATCATTTAATAACTATCTTCATGTGATTTAAGTATTTTACCAATCATTTAATAACAATCTTCATGTGATTTAAGTATTTTACCAATCATTTAATAACTATCTTCATGTGATTTAAGTATTTTACCTATCATTTAATAACTATCTTCATGTGATTTAAGTATTTTACCTATCATTTAATAACTATCTCCATGTAAAATTTTACTATTGCTTCACATCTTGTCTTATTGTATGGAATATTAGGGTTACACTTGGCGTGTCATGCAGTGAAATATGTTACATTCAATTCTGATTGTTGATTGTGTTCAAGTCCAGAATAAAACAATAACCATAAATTATAACTGCATCTTAGTAAATGCATGATGTACCAGACACATTACAGCCATATTGATATGCAGAAAAAAATAGTTTTTAAATGATAAGTAAAGTACTTAATCTATAAATCATAGCTTAAGACTGGAATGTCTTCTTTTACGGTTATGTCATCATCATCGGAATATGCTGACGGGATTTTTAAAATAGCATAGAATCAGTGGGGGGGGATTGCAGATTACAAAACCACATGAGGGATAGTCTTGTTCATTTATAGAAGGGGAATGGGTATTGTCAGAGATTTCCATTTTCACTCACAGCAGTTCTGCATCAGCAGGAAGTAATTGGAAGGATTTGATATGTTGTCATCTCTGCTTCCCTTCTCAGACTTATTCTAGCTAAGATTTTCCTTCCATGAGGAATTGGCACTATTCATTCTGTTTTGAAGATGAGGCCATTTTCCTTGCACGAGGAATTGGTACTACAGTCGACTCTACTTAATTGCACATCGCTTAACTGCAGCTGCACGTAATCACGCCAGTCCCGTTTTTTCCCCAATACTTAAAAATGTACTGTACCGTACTCCGGTTAACTGCACACTCCGGTTAACTGCACGGTCTCGTGGCGGGCTCAAGGGTGTGTAGTTAACCGGAGTCGACTGTATTCATTCTGTTTTAAAGATAAGACCATTTTCATAAAAATCAGGTAGTCTGTAAGTATTTGTGTAAAATAATCTTGTCAAGGATGAGAATGGTATATAAATAGATGATAGGTCTTTGTTGTTGTTTCACCCCATTCATTACAAATCCCATTTTGTTATGCATTCTAGATATTTTAAAACTCAATGAATGCAATTTAAAATGAATTTCTTGTAAATGTTTTCATTAAATTAAATGGCTGATACAAAAAATATGGATTGAACAGTTGTATCAAAGGCCGGATCAAGTATGTTAGATTAGATGGGTATGCAATAATAAAACCCAATTGTTTATATTACTATAACATATACTAGTATTAAGTATACTGCATGAAGATCACAGGAAAAACTAAACCAGAAAAAAGAGACCTAAATATTGTGCATTTTATTTGAGGATTCAAGTTTACATTCAAATACATCACTCTAGATTTTAAAGAATAATGATATGATAAAAACAACTACTTGGAGTTTTCCACAGTGTGTGATTTTAAGGAGTTGTCTCCAATGTGTGATTTCAATAACAAATTGAGCTTAACCTAAATACAGATATTGCTGTAATGCTGGATCCTTTACTGTATATTAATTGGCTGATTTAGTTAATGTGTTAATTTAATTAATTTATGTTATTATATCAAAGGATAAATCAGTTTTCAACAGTTGTATATTGCCTATATTGTGCTGAAAAATGGCGTTAAACCATCAAAAACAAAACATCAACAGTTGTAAAAAAAAAAAAATCCAGCTTTGCTCCTGGGTAAGAACTTGAGCAGTTTCTCACAGAATTGCAAGCTGGTAATGCCATGACGGCCGACGCTTTCATTCTCACAGAATTGCTAGCAGGTAATGCCATGACAGCCGACACTTTCATTCTCACAGAATTGCTAGCTGGTAATGCCATGACAGCCGACGCTTTCATTCTCACAGAATTGCTAGCTGGTAATGCCATGACAGCCGACGCTTTCATTCTCACATAATTGCTAGCTGATAATGCCATGACAGCTGACGCTTTCATAGCTGAATAGAGGAGGGCATGTCATGGTTCTATCAATTAGAAAGTCCAATCCAATTAAAAAATAAAATCATTGCATAAAGGTTACTTGACAAGATTTCTTATATTAGGTTTTCTTTCTTCCATTGTTGCCACTTGCAATCATTTTACCATGATTTCTGTTGATTAATAATTTATCATGTATTGTGTTATTGTGAAAATAGTTTTGTTAAAGATGGATTTACACAATGTATGATTTCTAATTATGAAGAATTTACATTTATGTACTTTTTTATGTTCTGTGTGGACAATAAGATTATCCATTTATTACGTTCTGTGTAAAGTACATGTACTATGTTTGTGGTTCTAACAAGTAACATAACACACATTGATTGCCATTTTCACAGAAGTAACAAGTAATACATACGTACCTTGAGGATTAATTTACCAATTTTGTTCATGATTTCAGAATGTTAATCGAACAGAAGACTACTTTTGCCATTTTCTTAGACAAAAAAATGGATCCTGCCAAGCTTCCACATTATAAATTGGTTTGTGGGTTATCGGGCATGCTAAAAAGAGGAAGTGGTAATTTATGTCCAATATTACTTAGAAATGGCACATCCAACTATGGCCTACATGGCACAGTCCTTGACATTGTGTGGCCCAGTGCCATGTAGCGAGTCAGTTTGAAAATGTGCATTATTAGTGATAACGAACTATTTTAGTTTATGCAGTCAGCAACCTTAAGCATTTTATCAGATTTGGTCCTAAGCCAAAAAAATGTTGGATAATTGTTTTTTCTTATAAAATAAAAATTCTGCTCCACTTGGTCATTTAACTTTCTGGACTAAAATGATAAGTTATATTTTTAAAAAATGAGCTGATAACTTTTTTACTTTCTATATATTTTGTACATGTAATTAATTCATAGCACTTATATAGTCTGGTATTGTGTAGTCTGACAAAATTGAATTACTCTTATTTTAATCACTGTTAAAGATAGTATACTTTAAACTAATTTCGGCTTATTTTTTAAGCATATGGGAGCAGCCATTTGGGTTAGCTGTGTGCTTAGGTCATGTTCAATTTGCACAAATACAGTATCCAAAGAAATGTCGCCCACATTTTCTCAACTGCATTTTGCAAATGCAAACAACTTCACCTTACACTGTCACTTTATTCAAAAGTACATAATATCTATAGAACAATTCTATTATGATATCATTCTTCTAGTCCCAGCATAAAAATCAAATGCTTGAATGAAGGAATGATGATGCAAGATAGTAGGCAAAATTTTTGGTGGACATACTGATTGGGCAGGTATGGTAATAAACATATTTTGAAAGCGGGGCTAGTTTTTTGTCCAAGACAAATTCAGTTCATCAATCATGCCTTTCAGATTACATTAATAATACCTTTGAAAAAACATAAAAGGTTTTGTGACCAAGACTTCTTCAGACTCTGCCTTGAGTGAATTTCTCATGATTATCAAGTACTGTTAGTTTCAACATGCACATTCTAAACTTGTCCCAGTTAACACTGATAGAATGCAAAATCATTAAGTATGGACTTTGCTTATGCAAACAACACTGGAAAAAATCCTTTAAATCATGTTGCTGTATGTAATTTTAATATGTTTCAGAGCTTTCTTTATGCAGTTTTTGTGGTTTCTTTTTGTACAATATGTATACATATTTGCTGGTTAGTTATAGTTCTGTCATCGAGATTGGTGAATAATCTCCAGAACAACATTGCCTTACTCATACCTACATAAATGACTATTGAACATAGGTTGGGCATACAATGTGTTTTGTTACAAGTTACAAAGATTTCAGCACTCTGCATCTGACTAGTTTGATAATGTAGTATGCAGATTACAAGCAAGGACCATACCATAATCATATGCCGTGTAGGCTGATTTACGTTATTAAGAATATATATTCTGGTACAAGCTGTTTTACTGGTATTCTTTATATGTTATCATACTGTATTTTCTTCATAATGGCCTACTTTGTGCCTGATGGTGTTACACACTTCATTTGTGATGTGGTCCATGTAAGGATGGTTCTGTAGCATCTCATTTCAGGTGCCTGGATTCTTCATTGTAATACTGCTGCCAGGGTCCAGGCCTCACATGAATACAAAAAGATTTAGATAACTAGTGCTCTCAATAGTCTGATTTTAGTTTTCAGACAGATATCCTTATCTCTTCAGATGGGCTTTAGCTTTGACATAGCTGCCGTTGTTTGTGCTGCTCGTGACAATTTCTGCTTTTGTTTCCTCTTCGGTGATTATGGAACAAAGATATTTGAACTGGCTCACTGTTTCCTGTTCCTGTCCTCTGACTTTAATCTTGGTTGAGATTTGTTTGCCACTATTTGTCATCAGCTTTGTTTTCTTGGCACTTATCTCCATGTCAAATATGGAAGATGTTTCATTCAGGTTCTTCACTAAGGTGGCAAGCTCATCTTCACTGTCTGTCAACCCATCAATATCGTCTGCAAGGCGTAGGTTGATGATGTTATGCCCTCCAATGCTGACTGTCCCACAGTGATTTTCCAAAGCTTCGCTCGTGATGCGCTCTAAGTAGATGTTGAAAAGCTTGGGTGACAGGAGACAGCCTTGACGTACTCCAACTGTTGTCTTGAACCTGTCCCCCACAGAATCTTGAGCAGTTACTGCACTGGTAAACTTGGCGTACAGCTGCTTGATGGTATTGTCAATTGTTCACCCATGTTGTACTTTTTCATTGTTGCCCACAATGCCTTATGCCACACTCTGTCAAAAGCCTTTTTGAAATCTATGAACACATGATAGATGTCTTATTGATGCTGCAAGTACTTTTCACACACAACCCTAAGATTAAATATTTGTTATTCTACTCCGAACCCCTGCTTATTCTTCAGCGATTATTTCTTCAGCTTGTGGTTTCAGTTTGTTCAAGATGATATTCAGTATCACCTTACTAGCATAGCTGATCAAACTGATTATTGATAGTTCTGTAATTTTGGCACAGCTATAGATTGCCTTTTTAGGGGTAGTTTTATAATCTATATTTGTTATAGGAAATAACAAAATATACTTTAACCAATGCGGTTTTTGAATTTATTACTTGTTGTAATTTCCGATGTATATAGTCAATTAAATCCCAAGAATGAACTGTAAGTTTAAAAATGTTAGATCATGTGCATAAAAAACCACAACAAAAGTATTTAATTTATTTAAATATCGAGATATTTGTCTTGAAGGTCTTAAATCTTCATCAAGCAAGATGAAATTCACATAGTGGAACCGTCCATTGTTTGACCTTTATGAATCTCGAACATATTTACTTTAATAAATGCTCTTTTTCTTATGGAAGAGAAGAGAAATGAAAGTATGTAAAAAAAAAAAATTAAAACTGGCCATACAACTTCGTTTTGTCAGGTGTGTCTAGTTGGTCATGAATTTTTTAAAATAAACCACAAAGCTTTTAAAAGTGTAACTGTTACATAACAAACCATATAATTTAATTTGTACCAGACTTGTTAAGTATTTAACTTCACCAAGCGACAGACCGCCCGGGGGCATTGTCTGCTAAGTGGAATGGAACGGGATAGTATCGACATCCAAACTGAATTGAGAGAGGATGTGATAACCATTTTCAATCCGAATTTAGCTTAGTACTTTTGAAGCTACATTGTTCCTCTGGGGGTGCAAGACAGAGAGTCAAACATCTCCTTGGTGTCAAAATTGGGGTCAGACTGTGTAAAAAACACAAACGTCCGTATCAAAACTGGGGATCAAATTAAACATTTGGGAGTGTCTGAAGCGCAAATGAGGGTAAAGGGAAACACTGAAGCTTGGAACTTCATTTGTTGCCCAAACATCGTGCTGGATGGATAAAGCAATACTCTCAGAAAGCCACTTGTCATTTGGCGGGAAAACTTAGAAAATTCTAAGAAAGTTGTAGGGTTTAACGCCATTTTTGTGGCCATGTGGTCTAAAACGCTCTCCGTTGCAGATCACTGCCATCTCACCTCTGTCTGCGTGGGTTCAATCTCAGATTCAGCCAATGTGGGTATGTGAGAAAGTCTGCCAGTAGCTTCTCGTGGGTCAGTGGTTCTTTCCGGGTGTTTTCCCTGGTTCTTCCTCTACCATTAATACTGGCCGCCATGTATAGCCTATTGTGTGCTGAAAAATGGCGTTAAACCCTACAACAACAACATGGTCGAGAAGAAGAAGAGTGATTGGGGTAAAATGAATATTGAGTTGTATTCAAGTGTTATTCATTGAATCTCACAATTTAGTGTACTCAATAATTTAACTGTTGGCATTGTTGAGTGGGGGGGGGGGGGGGAAGGCTCAGACCTGTACCTCTCACTGTCACTAATTTCACTTCCTACAAAATCTAATCTAGTCTGGGTGGACTTCAATAGTAATTTAACTGAAATATTATTGGGACCAACCCACTCAAACCCTAACAATCCCGCCACAAGGTACAATGTGGTAATGTATACATAACAACACAAATATGTCTTGTTCGAAGAAAAATCGGGATGGACAAACAAGATATGGTAATATCATTTACTGGGTCGAAATTTAAGGGGCTTGCCAGTAGCTTCTCGTGGGTCGGTGGTTCTTTCCGGGTGTATAAGTGTCTGTATGTGTATATACATACAGCAGTGAATTACTTGATTTTCTAATTCAAATAATATTGATATTTCACTAACTATATGAACATATAAATTACTTTTGGGGGTCGGAACATACTTCCCTTTCATTTTCTGTCAGTGAATTACTTGTGGTTGTTTTCTTATAAATAATCCCTGTCTGTTATAATTGAAACTTGTAGTTTGTTATTCTGGAAATATCAGTTAATTTTAATCATCTGATGTGGAACTAATTTTGTGCGAAGGTACACATAGCACATCAGAACATGTATGGTAAACAGCTGACATTACCTAAGAGATCTGCTAATTAACTGTGTCACAAACTTTAGGTAGCCAACGTATATGAGCATAAAAAAAAAAGAATACTTGTCAGAAACAGTGAATAACGGATACATTCCGTCTTGTGGGTGAAAAACTCTAGTATTTTCACATGTGTTTTCGCCACTCGTGGAAATACTCAGTCTTTCATCCACTCGATGAAATATATGTTATTCACTCGTTTCAAGCAAATATCACACACACACACACACACACACACACACACACACACGTGTCTGTGTTTGTGTGTTTGCCTGCGTACGTGCTTGTACATACCATCAATGTAACTTTCTCACTCTTTCACCCTAGATTAGATTAATATTTCATCACGATGTCTGTGCGGTACGTTTTCATTCTATATTCTAACAGGATTAATGAAGGTATTAAGGATGAGGTCGAAAGTGCAACACGGGTTACGATCATGCTCAGGAAAAGAATTCAGACACATTTCCAATATCATTAACACCGTAATTTGATATACGTACATTGATCTCATATTTTATGCATGTTTATGCTCTCTATGTTCCTCAATCAGACTTGTAGATCACGCAACCGACTGAGCTGCGAGATTGACATTGTTGAAATTTTCTGACGACCATATAGTTCTTATAGGTACAAAAATTTCAAACTTAAATATGTCCAGAAGGTATATTTTTTCGTATATATCTCAGTCTAATATACGGTTAAAATGAGAAGATTACATTAGACTGTTTTAGGAGCAAGTTTTACGGAGATTGTTATTGTTGTTGTTTGAGGGTTTAACGCAATTTTTCAGCACACGATAGGCTATACATGGCAGCCAGTATTATTGGTGGAGGAAGAACCCGGAAAACCCCAGAAAGAACCACCGACCCACGAGAAGCTACTGGCAAACTTTCTCACATAACTACATTAGCCGAATCTTAGACTCGAGCCCACGCAGATAGAGGTGAGGTGGCAGTGATCCGCAACGGAGAGCCCTTTCGGCCACTCTGGGACCCTTTTACGGAGATGGTCTCCAGAAGAAACATTGCTTTGAAATTAAAAAAAATATTTAAGATTATAGAGGGTAAAAAATGGCAAAACTTTTCGTTAATTTGAAATTATGTAAGTAATTTCTGTATTTCACGATTAACACTTCATGATTTGTGTTGAATTATTTTTGGGGGTTTGAATTTTTATCGGTGAAAGGGCGTAAAAAGCGGCCATGTCGTTGTACATTATCTTTTAAACAACAAAATTTTTTTTAAAAAAATGAAAGGCAAGTAAAATGTAACTTTCTTATCTGTTTATCTAAGTGTGCAAGTCGTTGATAACTGTGAACAGTATAAATGTACTGTTTCAACTAGAACCAAATACGCTAGTGCTGGTCGTTAAAAACGTTACCACTCTGTTAAGGAACAAAACAACTTGTAAGTTTATTACTTTATGTTCTGCCAAGTCTGGAACAATTTGCATTCCTTCACTGAAATCTTACCTACGTATCCGGATGCGGAAAGAGGAATGTTTGTTGTTGAAATGCCTTTTTATACTTTAAAACGATTTATCCATAATTCATAACCACTCAAATATTTGACCCAATGCGTAATGACGTCAGATATTTGAGATTGCTGCATTTTGTTTTCATCTTGATATAAATGCTTAGTTGACGTTTGGATATTAGATTTGCATATATATTCGCACGCACACAATTCTGACTCATGTAGCCAATGTACAGTATCATTTGGCACTGAAGCCTGTGTCTTAACATGTTTCTTATCTTTTACACCGTAGAAACGGTTAGGAATGGAAAACAACCGACGTCTTCACCCGATAAACGAAATTTCCACATGTTGCAGATTAGAAGTTATTTTTAAAGTACCGTATTTGACATAATTAATCCTTGCATTAAAGAACGGCACCCAGTGATTGTAACATTCACTTGTACTCTGCAGTTCGAAAACACTTCAAGTGCTTTTGTGATATTTTAATTGTACATATTATTAATAAGGAGTTAAAATAGATTTTGAAATCGAACCTTACATGCATGACGAATTATTGCAATATATATTGCCTCGTTATAAGAAATGTGCTTGTAGAAATACAGTCTTCGCTGCAATAAGCATGTGCAGAAGAAAACTTGAATAACTTGAATACAATTTCTGCTCATGCACGGCTACACATACATCATAGGTACGGGGCATTTGTTAAATCCGTCAAGTTGAATTTTCATAAATGATTGAATCGAATCTGACACCTTGATTTCCGCAGCTTATCCAATAACTTGAACTGCAGAAGAAGTTTATAGCAGTGTTTGAAATGCAAGATGAACGTGCAAGAAATTTTGTTCCCCGCCGACACAAAATAATGAATTATGGGGCCCTCTCGCAATACAAATGTATTTTTGATGGAAATCTGGGGCTTCCACTGGCCTCCCTCCACATGCACCTGCAGTGTCGCTTGGATGGTTGTACGCAACTGGATGAATCTTATTGCCACTTTAGCATATGTCCAACCAGGACAGTACGACACCATGCCACTCAGGGCATTGTGTAAACAGCTATAATACTGTGGACATGTAAGTCTACCAGCCTTGTTTGCAGTCTTGCCACACAAGGAATTGAGTAAACCAATTTAATATTGTATACATGATAATCTATCAGCATTGTTAGTAGTCTTGCCACAGAAGGCAAAGAGGCATAGCTCCGGTGGCCTAATGGTTAGAGCGTACGTCTCGAGGGTTCGATCCTCGGCTGAATTTAAACCAGAGACTTAGCAAATGGTACTAACAGCTGCATCGCTTGGCGCTCAGCATTCAGAGGTGAGTGTTTGCCTGGTCGGCCTGGTGTCAAGATCATAGAGAAAATATGTGGGTATCTCAGGTGTTATCTTTTATTGTGCCTTAAGAGTGTTGCAGCTGTAGGATTTAATGCGATTTTTCAGCACACGATAGGCTGGCTATACATGGCGGCCAGTATTAATGGAGGAAGAACCGGGGAATCCAAAAAAAAAAAACACTGTCCCACGGGAAGCTACTGGCAAGCCTTTTCACATACCTACATTGACCGAATCTGAGACTCGGTGAGATGGCAGTGATCCTTAACGGAGAGCCCTTTAGACCACTCGGCCAATCGTGGCCCATCCTTAAGAGTGTCTAATTATGTCATCATAACAATTCTCAAAATTAATTTTGGAATACATTTCAACATGCTCCAGGGGCCCTGAGTGGTCTAAAGCGCTCTCCGTTACAGATCAAACTTGAATATAAAATGTAATACAAGTTGTGCAGTAGTAATTTTTCAGTCAAGAAAACCGCTGCTAAAGGGCTTCTCTTACGTTTGCTTGCGTACATGCATGTACATACCATCATATGTAACCTTCTCACTCGTTCACCCTAGCGTTGTGTGGAGTAGATTAATATTTCATCACGAAGTCTGTTTTCGTTCTAATCTAACTGGACTAGTGAAAGTATTGGGGATGAGGTCGAAAGTGCAACACTGGTTACGATCATACTCAAGGAAAGAATTCAGACACATTTCCAATATCATTATCGTCGCATTTTCATTGATCTCGTATTTAACACATGTTTATGCTCTCTATGTTCCTCAGCCAGACTTGTAGATCAATCAACCGACTGAGCTACAAGGTTAGAATTTTCGTACGACCATATAGTTCTAATAAATACAATACTATACGAATTAAATGTGTCCAAACGGTATATTTTTCATATAAATATATCAATCTAATTACGGTTAAAATGAGAAGATTATGTTAGACTATTTACGGAGTTGGTCCCCATTTTCAATCCGAATGTAGCTTAGTACTTATGAAGCTACATTGTTCCTCTGGGGGTGCAAGACAGAGAGTCAAACATCTCCTTGGTGTCAAAATTGGGGTCAGACTGTGTAAGAAACTAAAACGTTCGTATCAAAACTGGGGATCAAATTAAACATTTGGGAGTGTCTGAAGCGCAAATGAGGGTAAAGGGAAACACTGAAGCTAGGAACTTCACTTGTTGCCCAAACATCGTGCTTGATGGATAAAGCAATACTCTCAGAAAGCCACCCGTCATATGGCGGGAAAATTTAGAAAATTCTAACGCAGTTTTTGTGGCCATGTGGTCTACAATGCTGTCCGTTGCAGATCACTGCCATCTCACCTCTGTCTGCGTGGGTTCAGTCTCAGATTCAGCCAATGTGGGTATGTGAGAAGAATGCCAGTAGCTTCTCGTGGGTCGGTGGTTCTTTCCGGGGGTTTTCCGGGTTCTTCCTCCACCATTAACACTGGCTGCTATGTATAGCCTATCGTTTGCTGAAAAATGGTGTTAAACCCTACAACAACAACATGGCCGAAAAGAAGAGTGATTGGGGAAAAATGAATATTGAGTTGTATTCAAGTGTTATTCATTTGAATCTCACAATTTAGTGTAGTCAATAATTTAACTGTTGGCATTGTTGACTGGGGGGGGGGGGGCTCAGACCTTTACCTCTCACTGTCACTAATTTCACTTCCTACAAAATCTAGTCTGGGTGGACTTCAATAGTAATTTAGTTGGTCTCCAGAGCAAATGTTGCTTTAAAATTGGTAAATAAAGATTATAAGATGATAGAATTTTTTTATTAAAAAAATCTTTAGGTTGAAATTATATCAGTCATTTCTGTATTTGAGGATTAGCAAACAATATTTTTGACTTGTTTTAAAAATTATTTTTGGGGGTTGAAAAAAGTTGCTTTTTATCGGTTAAGGCCCATAAAAAGAGGCCATGTCGTTGTAGCTTACCTATTTCACAATTTTTTTTAAAAAAGATTGGCAGCTTGTAGCTTTTTTATTGAATGTATGTTTATCTAAGGGTGCAAGGAAATGATGGCTGTCAAGAATATAAATGTTCTGTTTCAATTAGAACACAATATAATAGTGCTAAAAAAAAATGCCACCCTGTTAAGAAGGAACAAAACAAATAGCAAGTTTATTAACGTCTGTTCTGCCGAGTCGGGAACAATTTGCATTCGTTCACTGAAAACTTTACCTGCGTATCCAGATGTGGAAAGAGGGATGTTTGTTGTACAGAGGTGCCTTTTTATAAAACGATTTAATCCATAATTCATCACCACCAATACGTATTGACGTCAGATAATATGAGATCGTTGTATTTTGTACTTCATTTTGATGGAAATGCCATGTTAACGTTAGTGTGTGTGTGTGTGTGTGTGTGTGTGTGTGTGTGTGTGTGTGTGTGATTTGTCTCACTTAATCTCATTTTCTTTTTAAATTGTAGATTGGATATCGACATTGTAACGTCTTCATCTTAGTAAGAGGTGTACTTAATTGGCTTTAGCAACGTTAGCTAGGCAATCACCTCCCTCGATATTACGACCAGTTCTGAGTGAAAGATTGTGTTAATTTCAATTTAATTTAAATGATAACATGATCATTTAATAGCAGTGTCTAATTTTGATTAAGTTCATCATAACGAGTGGCGAAAAGAGCGCAATGTCCACGACTGATTGCATCACCTTCCTCTCGACCGTGTTCCAACGTTTCATATTTTTTCGAATCTTCCCTATCCGACTGCCTGTTCTTCGTTCCTACTTGGAACTCGCCACTTCCCCCTTTCGACTTATCTCGTCATTTCTCCCTTTTCCGATTTCACTCGTCACGTTTCCTTTCTTTTCTCGGACTCCGTCTTCAAACTGTCGAGTTCCCTCTCTCTCGGAAACTATTTCCTTAAAGGACAAAATTATCCCCAAATCTATATGTACCACTTTATAGATGTACACAAAATTCCTTCAGTTACGTTACTCAGAACACACTAGCTATTCAGACACCGTGTAGAGCCTACCTATGGTAGTACCTTGTCATAAATTACCACGTAAATCTCTTAAGCAAAAATGTACTGTATGCTACTACATGTTCTATGACTTGCATTAAATTCACAGATCCTTACTCGCTTCCAGTATATATTTATAAAGTCACATATAATAGGTAGTTATCGTTAGCTCACGATAATCAGTATCGTCCTAACATACAAAGGAAATTATTTCATTTTTTTTTTCTTCATATAAAGCGATGGAATCATGCGCATATGGACATTTTGATCGCATACAGACAATTCTGCTAATGAACTGATAACTAAAATTAAAAAATAATTGCATAGCAACACTAGCATCAACACATTTCCATGAAATTGAATAAACGATACATAATAGAATATTACGTGAAATTAGAACTGCGTACCTTAATGCTGTTAACATTAGAACTTGTGCATTCGGCGCTAAACCTTGTCTTTCTCACGAGACAGACACATGTTCCCATTTTCGTTTAACGAGGAAACCACTATTCTTTTAAAGGCTTCCTCGGAGCCAGCCTAATCTCAGAAAATTTTGGACTAAAGAATTTGGATTAAGGTTGTCAGTTTGAATTCACATTACTTCCAAGGTGTATGCATTAATTTCACTCGCCCAATCATAAGCAGTGGTTTCTAAAATGTTTCCTAAGACAATAATTTGTTTTGTCAGTCAGACTCTGTGAACTACATTATATTACTTTTCTCCTTGAAGAATAACTATTTGACAATGATCGGAAGTTCAGCTGTCTTTTTTTCAAACCCGTTATAAGATATCCGGTCAGTTTCATTGAATCGGAACACTGGCCTCTTTGAAGTATTAATACTGGCATGAGAGACATTAAGAATAACGGTGGAAATGACCCTTTTTAAATACTCTCCTAGTCTAAATGTGAAAAATCTTAATACTCTGTACTTTCCACTTTAAGGTTCACTGCTTATCATAATATTCGATACATCACAGACATGTTTTTATTTAATTTTCTAATTTATCCGTATATATTGCAGGTTCTGGTTTCGAAGTTTTCACTATGTGAACTAGATGAATCAAAATTAATGCTGTAGTATTTTTTGCTTCATTCTTGTAGCACATACATTCCCTTTGTCAGGAAATCATGAATTTGCGAGTTGCCACATATTGTGTGGACACCACTAATTCATTTTTGTCTCATTGATATGCATATTCACATGCAGACTTTTATCGTGAAAATAAATAAGCGCAAAATATATATAGTATATTTGCTCAGATGATGACACACACTTTCCATGTTTTGGATGGAGATCATTTCAGTTCTCTCTCTCTCTGTCTCTCTCTCTCTCTCTCTCTCTCTCTCTCTCTCTCTATATATATATATATATATATATATATATATATATATATATATATATATATATATATATATATATATATATATATATATATATATATTGGAATGTTTTTTAGAAGCAAGATTAGGCTTGTTGCAACTTAATTTCCACCCATTCCTAGCATCGTTTCTTTTTTAAAATAAAACATTTGTATGCACTCGTTTTGATGATACCAAAATGCTCATTCTTCTAACAGAGATCAGTGTTTATGCATGTAATACACACTACTTCATGGGACAAACTACAGTTAATTTTTGCTCTAAATTTAGGCGTAAGGAGTAGTAGTTCTACATAAGTAAAACCATTGAAACTTGCATGAATGGTTAATTGAAGTAAAGGGGGCTCTAATGTTCCTGAAGATATATATTGGATATCAAACTTTAATTCGCTGACCTAGTCAGGAAAGTTTCACACACACAAGGCTAGATGAAGATATACCAATTTCTCTGTTTTTTTTAGCAATTGCATGGCTTTAAATATACATATCAAAGATGTATTTTTGCAGTTCGTTGCTGTCATGATGGTACCAGGGAAAACATGGCATGCGTTACATTTGTTCTTCCATTTTATTAAATCTATAACAACACCCAAAGAACCAAAAACAAAGGAAGCTTTGGCACAAAGAAGACCTCTTAACGAATAATTACATAAAGATTTACTAATACTACAGAAGAAAAGCATATTGGTTACATTTTCCCTATAACTGCCATGTTCAGTAGGACTATCCCACACATAATAAATACATACAGAAGTAACGCCAAAATAGAAAATAATGTGAGACTTCCTATAACGAAATATACCATTTTTCATGACGGAACAACAGTACTGTATATTATAAAACGTCTTATGCGAGACCATATCACTTGAAAAACCATATTTAGGTACGATTTTAACTTCAAAATAAACGGTTTTACTTCTTCTCCATGACAATTACACGCGCTTATCGTCTGCTTTAGAACCTTTCTGGTAGCTTCAACTACTTTATTAACATGTAGTGATAATGGAATATTTTCTCGGGGCTAATCCAGTTAATACCATCTAGTACGTGTTGGTAGATGAAATATTTAGTAGACACTCGGGAGTGGAGTTGTTATGCCGCTACTGCGGTGGGTGTGTTATTATGGTTGGGGTGTGGTGTTCCCAATATTTTATTTAAATTACTCCAACAATAAATTACTTCCAAAGAAGTCCCACACCGGCTCTATTTTGATGGAAATTAAATTAATGAGAGAGAGAGAGAGAGAGAGAGAGAGAGAGAGAGAGAGAGAGAGAGAGAGAGAGAGGTAAAGCTACGAGGCGCAAATCAGCATCGCCGACAGTTAAGTTATTAAGTACACAAAAGGTGAAATTCAAATAAATAATAATTTACTACAGTTCAATAGTCAAATGATATTACTTCCCCAATCATTCTTCTTCCTCTCGACCAAGTGACAGCCTATTTCATCTTTTGATTTATAGGGTGAACGTTTCAACCTGTTCTTGTTTCCTATTCATGTGTATCTCTCCTATCCCGACAATTCCTTCTCTCCTTCCGACATCCCCCCTAACCCCTTCACCCCCTTGACTGCTCCTTCTCCAATTTCTCCTCCACGATTCCTTTTCCGATTTGCCTTTGATTCACAGTCAAACTCTCCACTAGTCTTTATTCCGTTTTCCTCCTAGAGACTCGGGACTAAACTATACCGGAAGACTTTCCCCTAAAAGCTTCCATTGAAAAACACAAAGGCATTAGCATATTTCCTTAGCCATCTCGTCTCAAAGTAACCAATAATCAATCATCAGTTAAGTGCTATTACATTTTTTAGTCACAAAGCACTGTATCAACTACTTATCATACAGACATCAATAAATTGCGTCACATTAGTATATATATATATATATATATATATATATATATATATATATATATATATATATATATATATATATATATATATATATATATATATATATATATATTCTTAATCTCATTATACTGAACAATATCACAACAATCAGACGCATTTCTGAACATTACATTAGAACAAAGGTACACAAATATTCAAATATCCATGCTCTGATATATCCTTACATTCATTTTAACTAATTTTAAACACTGCAACCATTTTCCAAAGTTACAATTCAATTCAACATTTGCAAACTCTATATGCAATATCACATGAATAAATTCACTAGTTTACTACGAAGTAACTAAATAGTGAATGACTATTCATTCTGACCACGAGCTAGGAATCTACATAATCATTGCTTTTTTCTCAAATACGCATGTAAATTAAACACTACAAAGGTAATTCTACGAACTAACGATTCTAGTAATGAAGCATACATACTGCACATAATTACAATTACAATGGAGTAATATTCCGTAATAATGAAGTAAATAACTTATTGACCTTTGGAACCTCTGTCTCTCTTAGAATTTCCTAAGTTTCCTTGCCAAATTGCGAGTGGCTTTTTCAGATTATTGCTTTGTAACCTTCCAGCACGCTGTTCGGGTAATTACTAAGTTCCTAGCTAGTAAATTCTAAATTAAATTTGGATTAAAATGATGACCACATCATCTCTCAATTTTGAATGGATGTCGATTCTACACTGTTCTATTCAGACAATGCCCACGGGCCATCGGTCAACGTGGTGAAATTCATGACGCCTATAAGAACACTTTGTTCTTGAACAAAGCTTTCGATGTCCACCACGTGCTACTTTTCACACTACTTTTCACACCCAACAAAGCTGGGTGCTCGTAACTTGACGAAGGGGACCCACTCTTGAGGCGGTGTCTGTGTGATTAGGATTTTTAACGTAGCTATAACAATTTTCAGTCAAATCACTGCGGTGTGTGCAGAAAGGCAGTTTATAGCGATGTCTAGCACTGGGGCATCATGCCGCAGACATGTAACATGATGCCCCACCCTGTCACATTATCCTGACACCAGGCCGACCAGTCCTAACACTAACTTCTGAATGCTGAGCACTATGCGAGGCAGCTGTTAGTACCATTTTTGTGAGTCGTTGGTATGAGTTGGCCGGGGATTGAACCCATAACATCCCGCTTCCGCAGCGGACGCTCTAGCCACTAGGCCACCGGAGCGGTTACCGCGGCGGTTTCTAACACACGCACACCCACCTATATATATATATATATATATATATATATATATATATATATATATATATATATATATATATATATATATATATATATATATATATATATATATATATATATATATATATATATATATATATATATATATATATATATATAACATATGTGTGTGTGTGTGTGGCTTCTAACATTTCATTGTTTTCCATACTTACGCAATGGCGGGCCGGGCTGTATGACAATCACGAGTAAACTCAGTTATAAAAAAATTAGTTTTTTTATATTTAAAGGCATTAGTTTATTAAGTGCTTCAATTTGTCTATTATATATTTTTTAAAGGACTTCTTCAAAATTTTCAATCAAAATTTTTTTCTTGACAGGTTAATCTGTTTTTGTTTCCCTATTTTTGGCATTTTTTTAAAATTATTTGCCGTTGATCTCACTGAAATTTCCATTATAATCAATTGTTGTATTGTTTTGATTGTTCAGAAATTGTTCGTTTTGTTACAGATCATTATTTTTAAATTTCACTGTGACAAGTTCAAATTATGTGTCATGTTACCTCCATTGGAAGTTTAGATCGTTTAGATATATCCAAAAGATCTTTTGAAACATCTGTTGGCCAAACGTTTGAGACTAGTGCAGAAATGGCAGTAATTTGCGACGATTGAGTCGTCTCATTAAATCGGAAACCTATGGTATGGCATACAGTGGCCATTTGAAGAAGATAAACCAAGCAATCAAAATGCTGTTAGTACTTTCATTACATTATTTTGAATAAACTGTTTCGCATTTTTTGGGATGTTTCTTCATTTGGCTAATTCAGATCTAATTACCAGTAAAGCAAAGACTAAACATAAACAAAAAATGTCGCCTAAAGACCACTTTGATCATTCCTCTTGTTGATTATACTTTTTATCCTGTCTTATCAGTCAAACAAAACAATAGTAAAAACAACAAAACAAACGATTTCTGCAGATAAAAACATCCGGGTTAGTACTCAGTGGGGTCGATGATTCCGCTCATCGAGTTCATATGGAATATGCTTACCGTCTGACGTATTGGCTAGCTATTAATATTAGTCAATGCTGCTTGAGGCTAGTCACTCCATCGCAACAAACATTTGCAGCAGTTAGCTGTAGGAAAGTGGTGAAATTTCATTTACCACGAAAAGTACGGATATTTATAACTGTATTGGCTGCATATAGATGTAAATGGTAACTTGTACCAGGCAGCCTTCCTCGATTTGCCGTAAAGGATTCAGTTATTTCTTGGATTTATTGAAGTTGGATCCGCAAGGTAGGGATGAGAGAAAATACAGTTTAGTTAATTGATACATGAAGTTTTGCTGTTGATACCATTTACTCGCTATGTCATGTTATTGGGTGTTCACATTCATGTCATTGGGGCTGGGGAGTAATTTGCAGATTGGGATATATCCTTAGCTTTCGTTAGTCTTTCAATCTTGATGATAATCAGCTAATTTTCTGGTGATATGCATTCAGATTGGACCATATCCTGATGATATACATTCAGCTTGGTCCATATCCTGATATACAGTCAGATTGGCCTATATCCTGATGATATACATTCAGCTTGGTCCATATCCTGATATACAGTCAGATTGGCCTTTATCCTGATGATATACATTAGCTTGGTCCATATCCTGATGATAGGCATTCAGATTGGTCCATATCCTGATGATATGCATTCAGATTGGTCCATATCCTGATGATATGCATTCAGATTGGTCCATATCCTGATGATATACAGTCAGAATGGTCCAAATCCTGATGATATACATTCAGCTTGGTCCATATCCAGATGATATACATTCAGATTGGTCCATATCCTGATGATAGACATTCAGATTGGTCCATGTCCTGATGATATGCATTCAGATTGGTCCATGTCCTGATGATATGCATTCAGCTTGGTCCATATCCTGATGATAGGCATTCAGATTGGTCCATATCCTGATGATATGCATTCAGATTGGTCCATGTTCTGATGATATAGTCAGATTGGCCCTTATCCTGATGATATGCATTCAGATTGGTCCATACCCAGGTGATAGGCATTCAGATTGGTCCATACACTGGTGATATGCATTCAGAATGGTCCATACCCTGGTGATAGGCATTCAGATTGGTCCATATCATGGTGATAGGCATTCAGATTGGTCCATATCCTAATGATCGGCATTCATATTGGTTCATATCCTGATGATAGGCATTCAGATTGGTCCATATCCTGATATACAGTCAGATTGGCCCATATCCTGATGATATGCATTCAGATTGGTCCATATCCTGATGATATGCATTCAGATTGGTCCATATCCTGATGATATACAGTCAGATTGGTCCATATCCTGATGATATACATTCAGATTGGTCCAAATCCTGATGATATACATTCAGCTTGGTCCATATCCTGATGATATACATTCAGATTGGTCCATATCCTGATGATAGACATTCAGATTGGTCCATGTCCTGATGATATGCATTCAGATTGGTCCATGTCCTGATGATATGCATTCAGCTTGGTCCATATCCTGATGATAGGCATTCAGATTGGTCCATATCCTGATGATATGCATTCAGATTGGTCCATGTTCTGATGATATAGTCAGATTGGCCCTTATCCTGATGATATGCATTCAGATTGGTCCATATCCTGGTGATATGCATTCAGATTGGTCCATACCCAGGTGATAGGCATTCAGATTGGTCCATATCCTGGTGATATGCATTCAGATTGGTCCATACTCTGGTGATATGCATTCAGAATGGTCCATACCCTGGTGATAGGCATTCAGATTGGTCCATATCATGGTTATAGGCATTCAGATTGGTCCATATCCTAATGATAGGCATTCATATTGGTCCATATCCTGATGATAGGCATTCAGATTGGTCTACATCCTGATGATAGGCATTCAGATTGGACAAAACCCTGTTGATAGACGATCAGATTACTTAATAACCTAGTGATAGATGGCTTGATCCATACCTTGGTGATAGTCAGATTACTTAATAACCTAGTGATAGATGGCTTGATCCTTGCCTTGGTGATAGTGAGATTGGTTCATAAGTTGTGTATAAAAGACTTGCATTTTTAAATCACTGGTATTGCAGATACCATATACATAGGTATTGTACAGTATTTATTTGCGAAATTTCCTCCTGAGATTATATTTGACTATTGCCAGACATTCCGCGTGATCAATTTCATGCTTTTTTAAATTTAAAAAATGAAAGTAATACAGGTATATTCGAAAATGTCTTCATTGCTTTTAAATCAAAATCATTATCTCAAAACAGAATGAAAACTGGTTGACAAACTAACCAACGCAGTCGGGAGAGAGAGAGAGAGAGAGAGAGAGAGAGAGAGAGAGAGAGAGAGAGAGAGAGAGAGAGAGAGAGAGAGAGATTACTGCTTGGTGATTTATTTTACCAAGATAACAACGTATGTTCAATATACACGTTATCATGTACTACTTGCTCTTATAAGGAACATATCGTAGGGTCAGACATTTTATTCCCAGAAACATAGTTTTAAATATACGAAATAGTATGCACGTTGAAAGATACGTGTAAACACGACTTTGTTTATCTTCTTTACTTGCATTAAATGATGTGGAGGGCACACATGATCAATGAAGCAGAAAACTAAAAAGTGATACATCTTAAACAGCGCCCCTCACTCACATTCGTGTATGTATGTATGTATGTATGTATGTATGTATGTATGTATGTATGTATGTATGTATGTATGTATGTATGTATGTATGTATAATATCAGATATTAATGACGCCCCTCACTCACATTCGTGTATGTATGTATGTATGTATGTATGTATGTATGTATGTATGTATGTATGTATGTATGTATGTATAATATCAGATATTAATGACGCCCCTCACTCACATTCGTGTATGTATGTATGTATGTATGTATGTATGTATGTATGTATGTATGTATGTATGTATGTATAATATCAGATATTAATGACGAAAATGTAATATGGACTCTTTCCTCCAAGTATCGTACATTACAATAGCCAAACTGCTAAGTGATGAAAACAACGTCATGTATGCTTGAAGTGTACTCGATAATTGACTTGTAAAATGGTGGAAAGTTCAATTACCCTACTGCATATATCAATTAGGGACCATCGAGTGTTCTTTAACACTTAAAGTCTTTCGTGTAATACAAAAAAAAAGATATCCTAGATCTAAATGGACTTGCAATAAAGTTTCTCCATGTTCAGAATGTGACTTTCGTCAATGACGCAACGTCTTTAACCGCCTGGAGTGATGTTAAAGTTGTAATACACTTAGCCTTGTCTTCGTAACTACTGGAGTGAATCAAAGTTCTAATACACTTAGTCTTACCTTCATAAGACTGGAGTGAATCAAATTTGTAATACACTTAGTCTTACCTTCATAAGACTGGAGTGAATCAAAGTTCTGATACACTTAGTCTTACCTTCATAAGACTGGAGTGAATCAAAGTTCTAATACACTTAGTCTTACTTTCGTAACGACTGGAGTGAATCAAAGTACACTTAGTCTTACCTTCGTAACGACTGGAGTGAATCAAAGTTCTAATACACTTAGTCTTACCTTCGTAGCGACTGGAGTGAATCAAAGTTCTAATACACTTACTCTTACCTTTGGAACGACTGCAGTGAATCAAGGTTGTAATACACTTAGTCTTACCTTCGTAACGACTGGAGTAAATCAAAGTTCTGATACACTTAGTCTTACCTTCGTAACGACTGGAGTAAATCAAAGTTGTAATACACTTAGTCTTACCTTCGTAAAGACTGGAGTGAATCAAGGTTGTAATACACTTAGTCTTACCTTTGTAACGACTGGAGTGAATCAAAGTTCTAATACACTTAGTCTTACCTTCGTAACGACTGGAGTGAATCAAATTTGTAATACACTTAGTCTTACCTTCGTAACGACTGGAGTGAATCAAAGTTGTAATACACTTAGTCTTACCTTCGTAACGACTGGAGTGAATCAAGGTTGTAATACACTTAGTCTTACCTTCGTCTAGGGTTCAGTAGCTTGCGTACCCAACGCATTATCAATGGTTTTCAGGTTCGAAATTTTCCCAAATCCGCTCGAGGCCAAGTCAGTGCAACATTATATCAAATAAATAATAGTCTTATATGGTTCTAAAAGTAGATTGCAATAATGTTAATGTTTTTAAACATGTTTTTTTTTTAAGGGGGGGGGGGCAGCGGTAGCGGTGTACTGACGGTTGATGAGAAAACTACAATGAATCATTGTCATTTGATATCTTAGTAGTACAGTCATGGTCATTTTATGTCTTAGTAATACAGCCATGGTCATTTTATGTCTTAGTAGTACAGTCATGGTCATTTTATGTCTTAGTAGTACAGCCATGGTCATTTTATGTCTTTGTAGTACAGCCATGGTCATTTTATGTCTTAGTAGTACAGCCATGGTCATTTTATGTCTTAGTAGTACAATCATTATCATTCTATATATTAGTAGTACAGTCATTATCATTTTATGTCTTAGTATTACAGTCATTGTCTGTCATTTTATGTCTTAATAGTACAGTCATTGTCATTTTATGTCTTAATGGTACATTCATTGTCATTTTATGTCTTAGTAGTCATTGTCATTTTATGTATTAGTAGTACGGTCATTGTCTGTCATTTTATGTCTTAGTAGTAGTAGTCATTGTCATTTTATGTATTAGTAGTACGGTCATTGTCTGTCATTTTATGTCTTAGTAGTTCAGTCATTGTCATTTTATATCCTAGCGGTATATTCATTGTCATTTTATGTCTTAGTAGTACAGTCATTGTCATTTTATGTCTTAGCAGTACAGTCATTGTCATTTTATGTCTTAGCGTTACATTCATTGTCATTTTATGTCTTAGTAGTACAGTCACTGTCATTTTATGTATTTGTAGTACAATCATTGTCATTTTAAGTCTTAATAGTACAGTCGTCATTTAATGTCTTGGTAGTACAGTCGTCATATTATGTCTTAGTAGTACAATCGTCATTTTATTTCTCAATAGTACAGTCATCATTTTATATCTTAGTAGTGCAATCGTCATTTTATGTCTGAGTAGTAAAGTATGTCTTAGTAGTATCTGTCAGACCATTTCAGAATCTTCAGTTTTCTTCTCCGGATTCACAAGTATGTCTGTCATTTGTTTATAAATGTCGGCCTATAATATAATCGGTTGGTAACACAGGTATTGCATTATATGGCAATGTGAGAGAGAGAGAGAGAGAGAGAGAGAGAGAGAGAGAGAGAGAGAGAGAGAGAGAGAGAGAGAGAGAGAGAGAGAGAGAGAGAGAGAGAGAGCATTCACAGGTTGATCTGGCACTGAGCCATTTTCTGTCAATGGTACATCAGCCATTAATTACACTACTGCGAATTCGTCTGTTGCAGTATCCGCTGCTTTGTGTTTACATTTAGTGTTTCTCGATTGTACATGTATGGATGACTTTATGATGGATTAAAAGCAAAGTATATAAAACAGGTAGTGGTACTTTATGTGCAGTCAGTCGATGTACAAACTACTAATTAATATAATTAAATAATCCTTATGTGAAACACACAAACAAATCTACGGATAATGCGCGTGTTTAGTTCCTTACAAATTTCACATTCGGACGTCAAATGGACCTATGAAAATCTGGTGATGATAGCTTGAAAGAGAAAAATACTTTCGACACAGGCTTTTGTTTGTTCAGAACATTTTTTATATGGAAGGCCGACCAAAAGAAATCAATTTCCAAATCTTTAATTGGGACACGAAAATAAAGTAACTCGGCAGACGCAAGATTTTCAAAGAAGATACGGAAGTGAGAAAACGAAAATTGCTAGAACTGATGTTGAGTCTGAACACGGAATACAACAAGGTCCTTCTGACCTGGAAATATTAGATAATGCAGTCAAATAGCTTCCCCATGCAACTGAGATTCGTATTAACGAACAGTGCAGTCACTGTAATGGTACTCGGTACCTTAAATCGGACTTAAGAGAATAAAGTGAACATTCATATGCAAACGAGTGGACAGATTTTCAAAAGCAATTTACCCAAAGATAACCCAGACAAATGAGAAAAGAATGCAGACCAAAACATATGGCAAAACTGTCTCAGCTTGTGAAATTTAATTTAATAGCTATAGTCTATATACCTTATAACTTATACTTCAGTTCAACACTTTTAACATTCAATTAGAATAAAAATATCAAATAATGATAGTTTTGATGAAAGTTGAATTAAATCTTATATATAAGGAAATAATTATTGGATTTCAATATTGTCAGATAAATGGAATTTTATGGTTCCTGCGTGAAATTATACGCGCGTGTTATCCTAAATCTCTCAGAGAAAACTTCCCAAGTACAACATGCGCAGTAGCTTGTGCTGAAATTTATATTCAAAGCCCAAGAAACCTAAAGACCCGTGGAGAAACGTACAGCAATATAAATATATGTATAATATTACCGACAAATACTTAGTTTGAATTGCTCTACATGGTTCATATCAAAAGCATTTGGTAGTCGAGCTGGTGACAATATTATTGTTAAAAAGTGGTTCACTGAATTATCTCCTGCCATGCGATGAACTCACGTCATACCGTGGCGATAAAATAAAGACCTGATCTTTCTCGTGAGGATTATGCTCTCTGTCCCTTTCGTAAATCATGATCCAGTTATGTGCAGATGATGTTTTACTTTTACACAGCGAATTGCACATGGTAGAATCCATGTAGCAAGATCTATTAGAAGGCCAAAAGTGTGTAAACTTTGGAGTTCTACAGTCAGGTTTCATCTCTTAAACTTGTTGGTGACATAAATTACTGACATAAAAATGGGTAACGTATATTTCATGTAACCCCCAACTCGTTTAAGCATTTTGAAGGTTAACTTGTGAAATTTATGTTTATAGTTGTTCCTTTTATTTGAAATCTTTAAGTGGTGAATTGTCAAAAATGAGTTGAAATTCAGCCTTTGTTAAATGAAATGGTGTGTTTCGCGCAACATGCACTATTTCTCTCATTTTTAACTGGACTGTCGCCAATTTTTATTTTATTTTATTTTAAAATTTAATATTTGCATAGGGCTTTGGTTCATCATTTCTCCTCGTACTTTTGTTCCATTCAGCTGTCTTTTCAGTACAACTGACCCCTGCCAGTAGCTTCTCTTGGGTCGGTGGTTCTTTCTGGGAGTGTTCCCCGGTTCTTACTCTACCATTAATATTGGCCGCCATGTATAGCCCATCGTGTGCTTAAAATTGGCGTTAAACCCTACAACAACATCAACAACAACTGACCCCAGTAAGGTTATTTCCAACAGCATGTTTAATTTTCTACAAAAAAAGCACCGATAGACATGTCTGCACGAGTTTCCTCTTCCCGCCCATTCTCAACAACTCCTTCCATGGTACAAATAACGTAAGCTTTGTTTACTTTATTTACTGATTGTGATGAGCATATTTCTCTTTTTTCATTGTAATTTTTTTTCTCTTATGTTCGATAGATTGTGCAAAATTGTATCGATATTTCCACTCTGTAAGTAGATATAACTTTGTAAGCTTTTAAATTTCTTAAATGTCTTTTCCATCTACTGCTTTTGATGGGATTAAATAGTTGTAAATGCTTCCGTACATGACATTTTGACCATTGTATCATGTCTTCAGTCTATTCATTTATATTGCAAAATATATGTGGCATTTAACATCTTCCTCCAGAGAATTCACTTTCAGTTAAGTTTCAGTTTGTTTCGGTGCTTCGCAGTAATGTAATGGCAAACAAATCCAGGATTGATTCTCCTAACTGACACGATTGAGTCAAAGAATGATAATTGAAGATAAAATATCTAAGTGGACAGGAGCCAGTTTTTATGTACAAATTTAATGCTGTAATCAGCTACCTAGTAAAAAAAATCATAAATACTCAAGTACACAAGTGAGGTCAAAAAGGTCCATATTTTTGCATATCTGTTTTAAAACAACGCATAATAATATTACCCATTTGACCAGAGAAATCAATGGCAGTTCATAGAGGTTTATGTACCTGCAATTTTCATGACCGAAGTTCATTTTTGATACCATGTGATGTTCACAGTGCAAACACAAGCCCATTTCCTAGATGACAGTTCTCAAAGCCGTCTTGAGACACTCTATTTCCCCCAAACCTATCTGTTTACAGTTATGGGAGGCTAGCTCTTCTTCCTAGCCGACTATTGGTATTTCACTATCAACATACTGCATAGTAGCTATGGAAGGTGTACATGCCTGACATCAATTTCAAGAACAACACAAGCCTGACACATCTAGTTCACAAATATATCCATATTTTTAATTAGTAAACAATAAAAGTTGAAAAGTCACACCATGGCCTTAATTTTAAAAATTTGCGATGGGGCCAATTTACGAAACTGGACCCGGACACCTAAAGGGTTCACGAATATACTCGCTCTGCTGGTGTGCAGTTGTGGCTCTTCGCACGTCACCATCAGCATGTGAAATACATACCTACTTGAGATTGTAATCGATGTGATCTCGCGAGATGTAAAGAAGTAGATACGCATTTTTTGGTGTTATTTTCATCCATAGGCATCATACACAGTTTGCATTCCCAATCCACGAACTGATCATGGTGTTGCCAATACTTCTACTGAATTCCGTTGTTGTTGTTATATGTTTAATGCCATTTTTGTTTGTCAGCACACGATAGGTTATACATGGCAGACAGAATAGCAAGCGGAGTTCCTCTAACTCTTGCCTCCTTCTTGCCACCCACCCCCTTTTTGATATTTGGAATTTTATGTTGGTTTACATCCCAACATAATTGTCGCAGACATGTAGCATGATGTCCCACCCAGTCACATTATCCTGACACCAGGCCGACCAGGCCTAACACTAACCTCTTAATGCTGAGCGTCAAGCGAGACAGCTGTTAGTACCATTTTTGTAAGTCTTTGGTATGACTCGGCCGGGGATCGAACCCACGGCATCCCGCTTCTGCGGTGGACGCTCTAACCACTAGGGCACCGGAGTGGTTTGGATATTCTACGATAAGTTATTCAATGCATATCATATTACTTCGAATTTTCGATACCAAATGCCCATTAGAGCATCGCCCACACCCACAAAAACAAATATTTACCAACTACCGGAGAATTCTGTAACATAGGTTTGGTTATGATAATTTTGCAAGGTGAAGTAATTTGACATTTTTACGTAATATGCCTTTTATAATTTTAGTGAGTAGTATTAAAATCGTTAACAAAAGCGGCTAATGATATATATGCGCCAAAAGTAGTGCACGATCAACGTAGCAACAAATTTATCTATGATTTAGCTGTAAGAACAATTTTTTTTTTTTGGGGGGGGGGGTTATGGTTTAACGCCATTTTCAGCACAATATAGGCTATACATGGTGGCTAGTATTAATGGTGGAGGAAGAACCCGGAAAACCCCTGGAAAGAACCACCGACCCACGAGAATCTACTGGCAAGCTTTCTCACATAACTACATTAGCCGAACCCAGGCAGAGGTGAGATGGCAGTGATCCGTAACGGAGAGCGCTTTAGACCACTCGGGGCTCTCAGCAAATTTGTAATAGGTTTCGTCAATGTAAATTTCGTGTCTTTAAGTTCATACTTTGTATCAGCTGGAACTACACATTTTGTGACTATAGGAGTCTTCCAGTGGCCATAGTTCATTTGGTAACAGGCGTGACTGTCATTCATAGGTGTGAGCGGTATGAATCCCCGTGATCTCCATTTTATTTTTTCTTCAGCGTAATGCTACTTCATTCAATTGTCATGTACTTCTTTTTACATAATTTGAAGGCTTTTTGCTTAATTATGCATAAGAAAGTTGAATGAAACCTTTAGAGGTAGTGTGTATACGCTATGACCTACATTAAAAACTGGCCAACTATTAGGTCTTGTACATGTAAAATAAAATAACCACGTTGAAACGTAATTTTAATCAATCTCGTCCGTTCTGATATTTTTTAAAATTGTTATCGTATGATGGACAAATGATATTTGTACGAATTGTTTCCATGAAAAGATGACTCCTGTCAACTCGGGTATAAAGTGGGAATTAGCTTGATGATTAGTAAGTGTCTTTCCCATGCACACACCGAGGCAGCCGTCTGTACTCAACCAGAAAATCTTAGATTACATTACATTACATTTAGAATGGTTTTTGACCCCATAATATTTATGCTAGACATTGAAACTTTAATGTTAACTTGCTATATAATATTGATTAGTTTCTGTGATCCCTGCTTATGATGAAATTTGCAGATTCCATTTGTTCTCATTAAAGCCATCAAAGTGACACTAGAATTTAGAAATAAAAATAATCAAATAATCTTTTAATAAATATGAGTGTGATGAACATTTGTATTAAAATTGGTCTAAACAAATTCTCCAGATAATTCAGTTTTTAAAATTTCAGGGGAGACAGGGATTGTTATGGCAGTGCTTGTCAACAAGACAGCACCTAAGCATTTTAGTCAGTCCATTTAAAATAGAAAATTCTTGCATACTACAGATCTGATGGACACTAATACGAGGTTATGTTCTGTAGACTTTTGGAGACACCAGTCAGATTACGGCATTCACATTTATGAAAGTAAAATGTTATTCAAAACATATTGATTCCCATGATGACCAAAACACAGAATGCAACGCTTTATATCATAAGTTACGGAAAAAAAGTTGACCTGAAATCCGGATCTCAAGATTCAATGAATATTTAAAAGCTTGAGAGATATTCAATAAGCCTGGGTGATTTTTGCTGCTCAAAATTTGCATGGTACACCTAGCGATTCCTCCTATAAAGTGCGCAAACAGCGAAATTTTAGACAAAATTTTCGACCTTATTGTCTCCAACTTTAGAAACTTTCCCAAACAGTTGTATATTCTTTTAGTTAAAAAAAAAAATCGTTCTCGTCCTTACCAAAGGTTTCTTTCAGTAATATAAATTCACAGCCAAATCGTTGAAAACAGCGTGTCATCCAAATAGCCACACATTTGTCGGATTCGGAATCACCTGGAGACGTTTTTCAATTCGCGCCAGTCAGTTCTGTAATTCGTATTCCTGTCCGGGATATACTATAACATTCGAAAAACAAAATATATTTTAATAAAACGAGGGAAAATATAAATCAGCGACACATGTCGTCCATGTACGGGTATATCGTTTGGACCCGTGAAATTATTTTTTGAAACTTGAACTAATTATATATCTTGACATAGTTTCTCGAGGATTCTGAGGCAAAGTTAAGGCACAGCTGGGGATAAGGCAAGTTAGTGCCTCGATTTTAAAACAAAATGCATAAATGATATTAACAATGAACAAAAATGAGTTATTTCATTGATCAATTTATTATTTCTAACCTGATTGTCGCCAAGAGTCACATACACTGTCAACATGGCGTTTCAAATCTAACGGATGTTTGTTTTAGTAACTCGGTTGCCATATTAACATGGGTGATTCTATATTTTCAACCAACATATGTGATAAATTTTCACTTTCTTTATGATCTCAATAAATTTAATACATTTTGAATTCCATTTCTTTGAACATATGCATGCAAGAATAACGTCTTTTAATTTCTTCAATGCGTTTTAGAACTAAAAATTGCAATATTGGATGTAGACGACCCAACTTTTACTGAAATAAACTCATTTGAAAACTAGAAATGGACATTGAGCAGTCTCTCTGCGTATTTTTGTCTAGGGCTTCCGTTTAGTTTGAAATGCCAAGAAGCTGAAGTGTTAGAGACACCAACCCCCCCCCCCCCACCCCCCGCGTCAATCAATCAAGTTAGAAATTATAAATTATTGAATTAGGTGACACTTTTTGGGCAATATATTTATAATCCTTAATACATTTCGTTTTTAAAATAGTTATGGAGATACACACAAACGGTAGAGTATACGAATACTATTGGCTGGCATTGCATCATTTGCGCTTTTGAGACGTTAGCTTTGCTAAAACATCGGATTTTCACGTTGCTTGGATAGAAGTTTTCTATCATGTTTCATATCTTTCTGTGGAAATTTGGTTACATACATACGTACGTACGTACGTGACATACGTACGTATATACATACATACATACATACATACATACATACATACATACATACATACATACATACATACATACATACATACATACATACATACATACATACATTAGTACCTGAAGATGGAAGAATAGCGATAATCCACAATTTGCAGCGTGCATGCGTTACCCAAAGAACTCGTAAGAGACAACCATCAAGCTCAAACTATTTCCTTATACTCCGAAACCCGTATTTACACATCAATATGTAGATTACCATAATACTCTTATGTGTCTATGTATAAATTGTTGACATTAAAAATATATTTTTCTTTCCTTTTCAGGATCGCCTATTGTGACATACCGAGATGGACTTAAACATGTTTTCACAAATAGCGCATATTACTGAGCATCTTTTCTTGAGCAGCGCAGGGGCTGTGAAATCAGATAGAGTTAAGAACTTGGGCATAACCAATGTAATAAATTGTACATTGGAAATCCCCAATCTAGAGTGTCAGGGAGTAGAAACCCTTCAAATTTTCGTAGAGGATGCACCACATGCTCGATTAGAAATGTATTTTGACAGATGTGCAGATAAAATTCATCAAGTGAGCCAGAAAGGTGGAAGGACATTGGTTCACTGCATGGCGGGCGTCAGCCGATCGGCTACTTTATGTATAGCGTACATGATGAAATATAAGAGAATGTCTCTTAAACAGGCTTATGACTACATCAAAAAGAGAAGACCAGTCATACGACCAAACACTGGATTCTGGAGGCAGCTGATAGAATTTGAAAGAAGGCTTTTCGGAAGTACCTCCGTTAAGATGATCTCTTCTAGTATTGGGCCTATACCTGACGTATACAAGGAAGAGACAAGGAACATGGTCTGGTTTCCTAATCAGTTTAGCTCATCCGCTTCATCGTCATTGTCGTCTACATCGCCGTCATTGACACCAGTTTATCGTCCTCGCTACGGCTACTAGCATGAAAGCTTGCTCTTCTCCCCCCCCCCCCCAGTTTTATTTTTTTGTTTTCAAAATTTACAACTTTTGCCTACAGACACAGAAAAGTTGACGCTTTAAATACGAAAAAAATGTTATTGTTTTTGGTTAATATTACCAAACTATGTAGATCTTACCACCCTATGAGAATATTAGTCATTCAGATTATAAATAGAAATTTAGAGACATTTAAAAAAAAATAATGTTTGATAATAAAAACAAAGCAAGTCAGTAGTGGCGTGTTGCCCACAGCATTAGATGATAATTTTGCGCCCCCCCCCCCAGCATATACATTCTGCAATTCTTAGAAAGTGCGGAATCTTGACACTAAGAGCAAAATATGTGCCTTATTAAGAATATTGTAAATCTGAACTAGTTTTTTTTTCCTTCAAAAGTCAGAAATGTAATGAATTATTTAAAAATAATTGAAAGTGTACATGCATTGATAAATGTAAAAATTTGTATTTTTATGAAAGTCATCACCGATCTTATTTAAAATAATTGCTACACTTGTGCAGTGTACACTTATCAAGATGTTACACAATGTTTCATGGTTTGAGGCTTTCATTTATTTTACTGGTGGGATCCCCTGAAGTTCTGAGCAATTATGCAAGCTTTATGGTGATTATTATGTGTTTGGCACTGATGTTTCACACTAACACAAAATTGATTTTATCGTGGGTCTTGCATGCAGAATGAAATTTTTGATGGGCAGACTTTTAATTTTGCTTCTAATTGTGCATGGTTGCTGTGTATTTTTAATATGTTCACACTTTATATGTTAACTATCAATCATAATAATTACATGTATACTATATATAAGGTATATAATTGTAATACTGTGTTATATGGATATTAATGTTTGTGTCCCTTAGGTATCATAATACGCATGATATAACGATACACATGTTGTAGAGGCATATCATTATCAGGGGCCAGTCTACCATCAGATTTTACCATGCAGTTATGACATAGTCTTGAAAACCTTAAATTTCATCAAAACTTTTATTTCACCAATATTCTCTTTTTAAATTTACACATTTTAGACAACTGAGTATTCTCCACAATAGACATCGGCAAAACTTTTTCCTCATTTTTGAATTTGTTCCTAGTGTGATAGAATCTTCTTACCTTGATAATGAATTTCCATCTATCCTGAAAGCTGGTCTACTATAAAAGGATCAACTTATGTGATTGTAATTTATATGCATTCATTTTTAAATCTCTGAATGATAATTTATCAAGGGATAAAGTTTTGTTACTGTGGAAGTCATTTTTTGCAAATCGAATCATCATCAAACTTACATAAAACTTACTTTATGATAATAAAGACCCTGAAATGTATGGAATGATAATGGAAAATCTAAAATGTGTGGAGTCATTTATGTCTTCTTCATTTTCATAGCTCTTTAGCAGTATTGTCACTCTCAAGACCAATAAAATTCATCATGCATCAGAAATAATATTTTTTGTCTTTGTACTGTGACTAATATTTATTTACACTGATGTTTCAAGATCAATTTTGGAAGAAAATTGGCACCCTTTTAAAAAGACAAAGCACACAAGCAAGTTATCAAAAAGAATTTCCATTGCACCATTTGCTACTCTAGCATGATTACACCAGTTTAAGTTGGCAAAAACTAAAGATGGTTGTTAGCACGAGTCATAATTCATGCATTATACTTATTTTCTTGATGAATCCTCTGTGAAATTTGAATTTGACATTAATATATCCTCAGTATTATTGTTTTATGTAAGCAGAACCTGGCAGATGAGTTTGTTCATAAAATCTGTTAGTCGTATATAGAATAAAGCTGCATGGGCTGTCAGTGTAGAACTCCATAGTAGTTCCAAAAGGTACAGATCATGGAGTATTGTTAATACTGAGTAGGATAATACTGAGTAGGTTAATACTGTTATTATCATTATTATTGCACAACAATTTTTTGTGTGCATTTGGGATGACATGCCATTTTCTTGCCTCAATGCAAACTTTGCATGAAATTTTGAAATTTTACTCAAGAAATATGTTTTTCAGAACACACGAACAGTGTAATATGAAGCCATTGATAGAGCACCATGATCATGGGGGTGGGGGTGGATGTGGATGCACCACAATTGGAATTGTCATGACCTGTTTGGTGAACCTTAACATCTCTGCTTCCAAATAACCCTCATATTGCAATTTGAAACTTTTTGTTTTGTTTGAAGTTTGAAATATCCAGTGCTTTATACTATTCTGAAGTATAGTAGTAGCGTCAGTTCTATAAGTTGTATAAAAAGTCTCACATTAAAGGTATTCATATTGTTGTTGTTATTTATATTATTATTATTATTATTATTATTATTATTATTATTATTATTATTATTATTGAAATGATTCTCATGCAGATTATCATAGGATATTGTTCCATTATCATTAAGTATCATGTTTATCCAGCATTTACAATTTTTTTAAAAATTTCTCTCAGTTTTCCTCATTGTCTAAATACACCTATGTCAATGCCGCTCCTAAAATTGTCTCTAACAAAAGCCGTTTTTAGGAAGGACCTAATGCATTTATAGCATGATAGGTTGCCTTGGCAATAATTACTTTTACAATTCAGATGTTTTGTGATATATATCAATGTGGCATGAGAAAAACATTATCCTAAAATGTGGAATACACTAGTTTGTTAACACTTATTATTGAGACTTTATTAATCAGGAGTAAGTTAATTGTAAAGTGAATTTGCATATTGCTTTAGTTACTTCAAGATTTTACTATTTAAGAATAAATGTCTTTGGTTGATGCTGATAATGCACTGGTTGTAACGCACCTCCATTAACATGAACGCTACTGTCTCATGACTGACCTTGTCAAGATTCACAACTTAAGCATGATAAACATTTAATTAGATGTGACTAATATTTTTAATTATGTAAAGAGATTTTATTCTTTAAAAGATGTTTTAATAATAGTATTTAAACTGTGTAAATAGTAGATTATTTATCTTGTATAAATAGTTGACTTTTTCCAAAGATGGGTTGTCATGCACTGGCCTCAGTCATTCAAATGTTTATTCATCATATGAGAAGTTATATTTCAAGCCTTAAAAGATTTTGAGAATCCCAAGTTCTCCTGTATCTAGCAAAGAATAGAAATATAGACAAATTTGTTTCACAATCTTTTGACTAGGGAATATTTAAAGTATTTTTCTCCAGTGGGTTAGTACTATATAATCTTATATCAAATGTGTTAAAACTAAACTTGGAATCATAAACTACATACGTAACTCACACCTTTTAAAATTAGTTTGGGTTTATTGTACCAGAAATTAAGACCAGAAGCTAAAAGTAAAGAGGAAGATTTGTTTACATTTTAGTCTTTCAAGGTTGCAGACAGTCTAGTGGGTACGAGTATTGATTCAATTCCTATCAAACCATATTAAAATTTAAAGTTTCCCCGAAAAGCTAACCAACATGTCTATTACAAATCTGTGATACATCGTACCATGCATGCGTCTCTAGTCCTGAAAATATGTATACAGGAAAAGGAAAGTTCTTTAATATATGGATACCTGTTTTTGTACATAATATTACATATGAAAGTATAACAAGTAGCCAGTGTAGCAGTACATAGTGAGTAATTTCGGGGTTTGGCAAAAAATGTCTGACATAGAGTCATACTCCTGTTAGAATGGCAGATAGCTGAATGACTCTTGCATGCCTTGTGAACATTATGGTCTATTTGTAAATATACCTAAAACAAACTCCCATTATGTGAAGTCACCTTCCTTCTTATTTATGTGGATAAAAAATAACAGTACATGTCTTCTGTCAGTGTATTCATTTGAATAAAAAGTTAGATTATGCCATTTAACAATCGGGGGTTGTTTCTGTTGTAATTCAGAAACGTATCAAAAAATGTTGTTTTGCCCTTTCTCTTCAAATTTATGGCTGGTTCAGACAGTAGTTGTTTGAGGTATCATACATGGGCTTAATCACTCACAAATCTACACTGGCGTGAAGCTGATACCCCGATCATTCAAAGTACAGTTAAGTCATCCTATCTTACTGTTAAATATCAGTGCATGTATGTATATGTCAGACCAATAGTCTTTCAAAAAATCACTTGTTTATAAATCGAATGCAAAATCATTGGACTTGATTACTTTTATTTATGTGAACCACGCTATATTTTGGGTGTCCAAAGTTCGCCTTCAACGGTCCTACTTTTGAACCTCATAACGCTTGTTGGGTTTTTATATTGTTATTTATTCTCCTATACCATTAGCAGTATTGTTAGAACATTTGTATGTGATTATTTAATTAAAGTTTAGTTGTTTTTTTATCTGATGGCTTTTTTCCTTCTTTTACCAAAAGATTGTGTAGTTTTCACGAGAGTTAATGTACAGGAAGCATTTTCTTTAAAATAGCAATAATCTATAACATGTAAATACACTTTCATTGTAAACAAGAGTGGGATTTCACACAAATACAATATATATATATATATATATATATATATATATATATATATATATATATATATATATATATATATATATATATATATTTATATTGAGCACCAGAGACTAAACAACGGTGTATTTGGCTCTACTTGTGCCTTTTGTTCAACATGGTGCATCTGTCATTATATAAGCATTGGTGCAAGGTTTTTGTCACTACTTGTCCTAAACTACTGTGAGAAAAATCTGATTAAAATCAGATTTCTGCTATCCTACGTAAAGATCTGACAGCCATTACTTTGGGACCATGTTTTAGTGACAATAATTACCATAATTGCTCATTTTATCAGCCTTTCGGATGAAGTTCTATATCTTCGCTTTTGGGAGATTAAGTGCGTGTTTGAAGAGCATCAATATGTGCAGAATGATTTTATTCATTTTCAAATTTTTTAAAGCTGTATTTCCGCAGGCTATTTGAAGGGTCACCAGAACATAACCCCAATAGCGGTTACTGTTTGTTCTTCATACATGGCAGTGAAAATCTGAATTTATTCAGATTGCTTAGAGGATTGCCATGAAACGTGACAAACATATTCATTCCAAGGTCTAGTTTGTCCACCTTGAAAATGGTGCCCATCAGGGATCCAGTATGGCTGTCATGACATACATTTTGGAAATCTTATGGTTACTACTACAAACGGATTGGCTTGATGCATGCGGTTTTCACTTAAAGACGTATGATATCTAGTTATTTGTAAAAGGATATGCAAGTCTGACAGCCGTTATGACTGCAATGCTTGCCATATTGAAAATTGTGTTATCGATACTCGTGGAAATATCAATTTTCACAGAAACGCATCTTAATAATGTCTCGTTGGTCATATATGAAAACAGAGCCAATCTGACTTTCAGTATGGGGTGACCGAGTGGTCTAAAGCGCTCTCCGTTACGGATCATTGCCATCTCACCTCTGTCTGCGTGGGTTCAAGTCTCGGATTCGGCCAATGTGGGTATGTGAGAAAGCTTGCCATTAGCTTCTCGTGGTTCGGTGTTTTTTTTCCGGGTTCTTCCTCCACCAATAATACTAGCCGCCATTTATGGCCTATCTTATGTTGAAAAATGGCGTTAAACCTATAACAACAATAACAACATTATGGCCTCCAAAATGCCCTACTTTTTTAAAAATTGATGTAATTACTACTCCTGAACTGATGGAAGTATCACACTGTCTTGTTAGTTTTTTACGATAAGAATGGTGAATCCATTATGGCAGCCATGCTGGTTAACTTGAAAATATTAAAATCTCTACTACTTTTAAATAGACAGTCATATGAACCTTGGGTTTTCACTAAAAGACTATTAAGTCTGGTGATTCATGAAGATGGTGCCAATCAGAAGCTCAGTATGATCTCCACCGCGGTTGCCTAGAAAATCTAGTAATTACTACTTCTTAATAGATTGTTGTATGTATTGACATGGGGGTTCTCTTTGAAACTTACTTTGATTTTTTAGTTGCCCCTAAATGAAAATATTGCTCCTTAGACATAATATATGACTGCCAATACGGACATCTTTTAAGTTGCGCAAACGCTTCACCTGCTTAACAGATTGTCATATCGACATATTTGCAATTTAGGACATATTATGATCTTTAATTGATTCTTCATACAAATGACCTCGATCTGACATCCAATACTGACCACCATGATATCAATCTTGAAAATCTTGTCTGCTCCTGGACATAGGGGTTTTCACTAAAAGTCTTGCAGATTCTAAATGAAAATCTTGTCATAATATAGAATGGATATATTGATTTAACGTTTTCACTATACAATTTAATATGATATCTTGTTCCTAAATTATAATGGTTCCAATCTGTCACGCAGTATGGCAGCCATGACATTTATCTTGAAAGTACTGTTATAGCTACCCCTCCTTTACTTATGGCCATTTTGACCTAGAGTTTTGGCTAAAAGACTTTGCATACTGTGGTATGCCTTTTTTGTTGTATTGTTCATTGGCGTTTTTCCATGATAATATGTTATGTATATTTAATTTGTGTGATTGACTTTTGTCCTTAAATGAGGGTGGGAGTCTAGTCCTACATTCCAATTTTCAAGTAGGATAAACATGATTACTAGGTTTGAGTTCATTGTAACTGATCTAGGTACAAGACCTTCTGTTTTCAAAATTCAGGTGACTGTCTATTGATAAGTTTGAAGCAAAAGGGTCAAAAGTTAATTTTTTGGACCATTTCTAAGTTGTAAGCAAGGTCAGGTGTTTTATCTCAACGCAAGTAAAGATCACAACAAAAGGTAGACAAGGCAAAACTAATGTGCTAATAACCATGTAAGCATGTTTACTTACAAGTGATAATTTTATTGATATATAATCTACAATGATAGACAAATATTAGCTATGTAATATATTGCTTACAAAATGACACTTAGAGTTGACAATCATTTATGTAATATATTGCTTGCAAAATTACACTTAGAGTTGACAATCATTTATGTAATATATTGCTTACAAAATGACACTTAGAGTTGACAATCATTTATGTAATATATTGCTTACAAAATGACACTTAGAGTTGACAATCATTTAGCAAAATGTTAAATATATATGGTTTAAATATTACATCATCTATACGATCTGACACTGGATATGGTATTTACAGCGGTCATCTTAAAAAATCTTGTTATTGCAATATTTTAATGATCATTGATGATTACCAATCTGACTTGTAATGCGGCCGCTACACCTGCCATCTTGAAAATCTTGTCATCACAACTTTTCCTAGAAGGCAGATGATATTGATATTTTGCTTGCGCCGAAAGACTTCCTATGATGTCAAGTTGATTCTAAAGTGAATTATTGCCCATTTCTTATACAATATAACAAACATGGCATCCATTTTGAAAAGCTTGTCATTGTGTATTGTCGGTCCTAAATTAAAATGATAACAGTACGACATCCATAAGAGCTAATCTGTTATTGATATGGAAAATCCGAGATGGTTTCAGCACTGGAGATAATTTTTAGATATGGTAATGAATTCGTGGAACGTCTTTTCTGGCATTGGAGCGTAAGTCATTTCGATGAACACTTATTTGTAAAGTCTCTCTCTCTCTCTCTCTCTCTCTCTCTCTCTCTCTCTCTCTCTCTCTGTTTCTAGTTTGTTTCAGCTAGTGAAGAGTCTTACCGACTGTTTATGCAATTTTCACGTATCCTGGTCACATCTTATCATGCATAAAAAGATAATAAACACAGTAAAGAATAAGTGACCAAAGAAAAGTGACAACCTTTTCACCTGCAGTTCGTATTAGAGGTTGAAGAATATCAAGACGACGAGAGTTTCTTTATTACATTGTAAACTGCAGCGTGCGCAAAAATGTCTAAATGTGTAATAACTGAAACGATGCCGTCTAGTCGTACCAATCGAAACAGTATTTATTCACGTGCATATCATGGACAATATATGTGTAGTGCCTTGCTCAGCTTGTAATTGTTTCGTTTGCTGTATTTGTGTGTGTGTGTAAAAACACATCTTATTATAACATGATTCAGTTGTAAGACAATCTTTGTTGACTATATTTGTAAAGTTAGGTTGAACATTGTCAAGTGCCAAATTTGTCGTCAGTGAAATTCAATGATTAATTCGTAGTCTAGCCGACAATTAATTATCTTGGAGTAGAGTTTGGAGGGGGGAATGTTAGTTTACCCCGGTCAGACTGTTACAATATTTAGAGTGAAAACGGACTGGGTGTTTGACACGCTTAAAAATACGAATTTTTCACGTACAAGCTGACAAAGTGATTTGAAACAAATGATAGGGTGATAAGGTGGCAGTTTTGGCATCTTGATAGACGGTTTTCAAAGGTCCGCAAGAATAGCATTTATTCCGATTGGGCGAATGTATAGGGAAGGGGGTGTGTCGGACTCCAGAATCGGGGAAATATATACTACGTATCAAACGAGGTTAGTCAGTCTGAAAATTTCTCTGCAAGAGAGAAAACCAAAGGTGGTAGAAGTAATTACCAGGATTCCGAGCTTGCTTTGAAAGACAGACGTTCGTAAAATTGTGGTATAAAATTGTGGTTCCGGGAAACTGAATGTGGAACGATTGTAAAACGCAAAAAAACAAGGAAAAATAGTTTGTTTGAAGGAAGAGCGAGGGAGTCGAAATTCAGAGACGGAAAAGAAGTTGGAAGACAGAGTTGTGTAATCCCGCTTACAACCAAAGGGCAAGCAAGTCAAGACGAACACAGAAGAGAAAAAAGAGAACCAGTCGTCGAACAAGGTCATTTTGAATCACCCAGCAGTCCAATGTTAAATGAACATTCGATTCTATGATGAAATTTACTCTCAGTATTAACGGCTAACTTCATTTATTTTTATTAGAATTTGGGATTTTTATGAATGTATCCATTATTTTAAAGCTTCAGTTTATGTATTTCTGAACTAAGTGTATTCAGAAAGAAAGAAATTGTAATTCACAGTGTCATTCTTTTCTTAATTGTATTTTTGATTAAATTCATATTTTATCTTTACGGGGGCTCGTGTATTGTCTTGTTCAAAATATTATCTCAGATTACTATATCCATTTGACCGGGCATATTACACCGTAGAGATCATCTTCTAGATAACGATAATTAGTGGGAGGCGGTCTTCAAGTGTTGTTTTCCCAGGTTGCGCAATACCTCTGACCAGGCCTTGTGCAATATTGTACTAATAACACTTTGATAACAGGAGCGCACCCATTACAAACATCCTTAGGATTCTTATGATAAATAATATATACATGAATATACCTATATTACGAAAAAAAAATCAATAATGATACAGAACATGCAGACTAGAATTGCGCGTTGGCTAATTTGTTTGTTTGATTAGGATTTTTAACGTAGCTATAACATTTTTTTCAGTCATATCGCTACGATGACTGCAGTGAGGCCGTTTATAGTGATGTCTAGCACTGGGACATCATGCCGCAGGCATGTAGCATGATGTCCCACCCAGTCACATTATCCTGATACCAGGCCAACAGGTCTTAACACTAACCTCTTAATGCTGAACGCCAAGCGAGACAGCTATTAGTACTATTTTTTAAAAAGTCTTTGGTATGACTCGGTAGGGGATTAAACACACGACCTCCCGCTTCCGCGGCGGACGCTCTAACCAATAGACCACCGGAGCGGTTGCGCATTGGCTAACGCCATGTAAATATTGCAGCCTTAATGGCATCTAGGAAGTTAATAGATACCATGTGAGTAATGATATGTAATAGAATGGTACATGGTAGTAGTACTCATCCTCCCTTTCGAAGAAAATATCCGTTTTGTGTATTTTTTAATTTGAATTTATCTCTATTTAATAAATTTGGAGAATTTTGAAATATGGGAATTCATCTGATACCATTATTCCATGAAATTCCCGATTTATCACCATTCATTTAAAACATTATAGAGTCTTTAATTACATGAAATTAAGTGGGAATATTAAACATTGTGAAGTGGTCAGTACTGTTAAGAGGTAATAGAAATTCTAACTCTACCTTACGGAGTTATACGGAGTATGAAGGTATTGTGAGATAATTATAGCATTACTTCTATTTCTGCACAAAAAATTCATGTTCCAGTTTAAATTGCATAAGCATCATATTTCGTACCCAACAATTACATATACCACTTTCGTCACACACACACACACACACACACACACACACACACACACACACACACACTCCCGTGTAATATATTTTTCTCTCTTCAACGAGACCATAAGTTATTGCAAATGAGAAATGTTGGCATTTTCTTCCATTAATAATTTGCGTTAAGTAGAATTTCTTGGTTAAATTTAAATTTAATTTCTCTTTTGAAGTAGCTTGTACATTTTGTGCTTTTGGTTTTACATACTACTCGTTTAGGTCCAGAACAATATTTTGTGATTAAATTTCTATCAGATTCTGTTTTAGTTTGTCTGTGTACTTTCAATCATTAACGCAAGCAAACTGTAAGTTTAGTTTCGTGACACAAAAAGAACAACAAAACAGTCCTGATGTCGTTTAGCTATGAATTTCTTGTTCATTCATTACGCAAGCTGTATTTCATACTGAATGTTGCAAATCTTTGTCATTTGTTGTACATGATCTCATTAACACATCCGTCAGTCAGTTCGCTATTGTAATCCCAAATGTGTCAGGAAAAATTGAAGCACTAGAATATTGTTCTCTCCTTATGTATTCCCCGGCAATCATATTGTGAGAATAGCTGAATTTATGTGCAATATAATCGAAGTTAATCTGTGAGATATTACGAATGAATAGTTGGATTTAAAGTGAAACCGGTCACTAGGATCATATGTTCACTATTTTGCATTGCCATTTATTTACATGGCAGTGATTTAATTTATCCAGGAAGATGGAATGGTGCCACATCTTCCTGGCGTTTATGCGCACAGAGTGCGCTATTTAATTTGGTCGTCATATCAATCCCCTAAAAAGGGGCTAATGATATGAATGTTAGACCTGGGTGAGTGGGAATAGACCCATCATGCACTCAACCTATCAACGAATCGAAAGTACGTACGCTTATTCCAAATTCAATCCAGTTTTTCTAGTGGATTTCCCTATGCCAATATTGTGTAAGCCACCGATGCAATTCATCAAATGGTAGAGTTGAAGAATTAAATTACATTCCTAACTATGCCAATCTTCTAGTACAAAAGTGTACATATTATATGTTCCTAACAATTTCTTTTGCTGATATGACTAAACGTCATTTGAAAGGTAGCCAGTGTCAGAGAGGATTAGATTGTTAATTTTGAGCGGTGGGTCCGAAAATGATCAAGTTAGGCTTTTTTGATAGAACTTGTCAAGGAGGGTTTCCGTAACCAAGTGGAAGACCCTATTAAGGCAATGAAAGACAATAGCCCTAAAAAGGACTTTTTTTGGAGAATCCCATGATCACTTGTTAGTGACCGATTATCCCTCTGCTCCTGTGGTTGGTCCCTGTATACTTCTTGAATGTCTTGTTTGACCCTATACTCACTCGATGATTCACTGTATACATTTTGGGTGTCTTGTTTTGGATTCTCACTCTAAACATCCTTGCTCCCTCGTCAATTTGCTTCCGTATTTCCCCCTATCAATTTGGAATTCTTTGTGCTGTTTTGTGTAGAATATATAACCCCATATGACAACTATTTGCATTGTTAGTTAATGCATGACATTATTAAGTTACTGCAAGGTCTGATAGTTTTGGGGTTAACTATCTTTATAGTGTATGAATTTGAGGTCATTTTCTAAATTAGCATATTTTTGGTTGCAACCTTGTGTTGCTGGGCCTGATAGTCTTGGGTTTGAGACTACCTTATAAGATCTAATTTGGGGTCATAACCTATGCATATATGATGAACTTTTTAGTTGCAACATTGTGTTGCTGGACCTGATAGTCTTGGTTTTGAGACTACCTCATACACTCTAGTTGGGACCATAGTTAGGGGCGCGTGTTAGTTGTTATACTTTAACCACAGCGGTATCGCGTTTTTTTAGAGGCCTATAATATCTTCGTAATATTAAACTCAGTTATGAGATGTTGTCAATGGGGTTATATAAAAGATAGAATTTAGAAGCATAAGAGAAAAAAAGAGGTAAGACGCTTGCCTTATTGATTGTATAACTGGTAGTTAATATAACTTTTGATGTTTATACCTTTATGTATACTCTTTTATTTTAGGTTTATTTTTATTGTTCCATGTTATTTTACCATTCCATTAGGTTTGGTTGCTCTGGAGCAGCCATGGGAACATTATACCCAGCGTAGTGTAGGTGGGCTCCCTTAAGGGTAACGAATCCCTTTTGGCCCCGTACGCTTCCCTCCCCTTAGAACAATATTTTTTATATGCATATTTAGGTACCAGTAAAACATTCATTTCATTTATGGATAATATGGTGTTATACTTATATTCTATCTACATATTAAACTTGGGGGTTTCAATTTTAAAGAGCATACCGATTGCAAAACTTCTCATGCTGCAATCATAGCCTGAAAATGTAGCTACCTCCAGGCATTATTGATTGGCTTGGCTTGCATTACTCTATTCACCAACTGAATTTTAATCGTATATGTACTTTAGGGCGTTCTGATGTCAATTGATTTTCGATATCTGTCTCCCCATGGTATAGGATACGATGGAGTTAGGTAAGATAAAGACGTTTTTTATATACCGTATAATCTGTTAGGAAATTAGTACTAAGTGCGAAATAGTGTTGTAATATAGAGTTTCAGTTGTTTGGTAAGACTTTATATATGAAATGCCTTTAAAGGCGAAACATTTCTTTTAGACTACCTAATACTGTTTTACTGAATAGGAAATCCTCTTCCGTTTCTCATTAGTATCACAAACATTGACATTAATACCGGTAGTAAAATCATCAACATCATTGTTTTCATTATCAGGTTCTTCAATGTCATCGCGTTTACGACATCATTGGGGGTTTCGTCATCGTTATTGCTGATATTGTCTTTCTCCTCCTCACTTTCTTGGACGTTGTCCTCCTCCTCTTGATAACTCTTCCTTTAGTTCTTTACGTTCCTGTGGATGTTATTGTTTTTATAGTTGTTGTCCCCACCATCATCTTGGTCAGAAGTTTTATTGGCCCTTTCCTTGTTGCAACCAGTCATATGGATCAAAACTGACCTTTTTTAAAAAAAATGTCAAGGAAAGCAGGATAAAAAAGATTAACGCTAAAACTGCAATAACAGCTACATACAGTCAGTATTATCTGTCTCCGTCGGTTTTTTGCGTCCGGTTAGTTTTGCCACTAGATCACCGCGTAGTGGCAATCGTGTTCCTTGAACACATTTTAAGGTTTTCTTTTCTCTACAGTAGTGGACGTGTATCCCTGTAAAATATACCACTGCCAAACTTTCACCAGGTTTTCCAAACATATATCTAAAGTCTTAGAAAATTTTGTTTTAAGAGATTTACGCCTACCACGCTGTTTCACAACTTAATTACCGACTAACCTAACTAGTACTTGCGGCAAGTTCTTTTCATTGATTTTAAACAAATAAAAATTAAAACTATTCAGTCACCCTTTTTCTACTTGTTTCGAGCAATTTCAGATTTAACAGTTTGAAAAACTTTCCATTTTGAGCTTTTTTTATTTCGATTACCAAGCATAATGGACATATGGCAAATTATGAGTTGTTTTAAGTTTGTGTTTTGTGGTATCTTTAAGAATATTTTTGGGAAAATATTGTGGTGCGATTCCTTCGGTGAGTTCAGAGTTCCTTTTTGGTGGATCTTGTTTGAATCCAAAATGGTTGTACAGTCGTACACATATCTGACGGTGCATTGTTTAATAATATTAATGAGTCCCAGTATTCGTCAACGGAGAATTAGGTTGGAAACATGTGAACAGGCATTCTAATTCAGATACGAGCAAAACCGTTGCATTACGGTCTGTGTGTAGGGCATGTAGCAGCTTAATCAATTTAAACAAGTGCAACTTTGAATGGCTTCTTTGTGCATTGTTGGCTTATTGTTTGAGTTGGCTACTCTGGTTTTCTGGATCATATGCCGCTTTGTTTACTTAAATATTTACATTCGTGCAGAGCAGTTTGTTTGCTTGTAACCTAGTTATGGTCCGTGCTTATCTTCAGATAAACAGACTTTTCTCCCAATGCGGATCTATCTATGCCATAATCAATAATTTATTAAATATGTCGTAATGTACACAACTGAATATTCCAGAATAAGACGTTTAACAGTTCTTATATCGTGCAGATGCCTTGGTGTTTCGGTAAAGATGTTACATACAAAAGTAATAAATCTCTGATTTGATGAAAAAGTCTAAATTTAAGGATTGAATAACATTTTCCGGACTGGTTCACTGACTTACTTCCTTGACTTATTCGTTGATTATCGAACTGATTCATTAATTAATTATGCTTCAATGGCACATCAACTCATAAAAGATTATTTTAGATCAAAATGATTGTGCGTACTTTTTAATAGGCTTATAGATCCAAATCCTATTGTGAAAACGCAGCATAAGAAATGAACGATACGCATATGTTTCGTGTTCCATCACGTTCTGGAAATAACAGCTGAAATATGATAGTTTTGCGGTTCACAAATCAATATTTCTGTCAATCAAAATTATACACGAAGTCATGAAGATGTACAGCAATCGACTGGTGTACTTGATAACCAGTCTGATGCAACTGGAATGCCTCACGGCTAGTTTCTCTGGTACCCAGCCTAAATTGGCAAACGAATTTATTTACCGATAACTAGTACATGTAACACATATGTCTTCCTATTAGCTGCTCGTATAGCAGAGCACGTGCTAAGCATTTTATGTAGATGGCACCATACTTATGGATGCTGTGCATCATACGAAAAAGTACGGGTATTCCGTGCTTTCACTAGAATGGACAAAGTTGTGATCTGTGGTCTCATCTTATCTGTGGAAGTGTGATGCAGTTTTTAAGGATTTCCACCAATTTTACTGAACCCGTAAATAAATATATATTTCCTAAATGTACATATGAATACACTGTAGAAACTTTTTTTCTGTATTTTAAGGTCAGATAAAGTTGTATCCGCTGTCTGCTTCAGACGTCACAACTACCTCATACTGATAGCATAAAACTGTCAGTCAAACTCGAATGTTATGTTACAAAACTGGATATTTACTGGCGCAGTAGAACTCGGAGGATATTGTCTTAGAAAAATCGATTTTAACTGACGAAGACGTGCTATCGTGCTATTTGAAATCTATAAAAAAAAATATGTAGATTAAACCCAATTAATTTTAGCGAATGATCGTGCTAGCATGCATACCTAAGGTACAAACTCAACTATATCCAACTATCTTGACATTTGTATGCCAGTACGCAGTAACCATGGCAGCTTGGTCTAGCTCTATCGAACGGTATTAAATATTTAAAGGTCTGCGCTTCGATTTTTGTCAGAAGTTAAAAGATTATTCCACATAAATGAAGACGACCAGGTTGTCTATAGGCCTTTAAAAACGGAAAGCTTCTCCATATTTAACACCTTCTCTACGTGCGCCATTGTAGTTATTATGGGGGCTGATTCTAATTATGCCTGATTACGAAGACTGAATGACAAAGGAGACACTAAAAACACTTACAGATTCCGTTATAGCCCAGAACATAGTAATAAACAGCGATATTTTAGTCATGACACTTCATCCACAAAGTCTACGTTTCTGTAAAGTCAACATTTAAAAAGAAAAAAACATGTTACAATAATCCAACTTAATCTAGATGTAACAAGACAATTCATTTACAATAGACTTTGAGTTTTTGACTTGCAGAGGAACTACTTAGTTGGCAAAATAGATGTTGAAGTAAAAGAGACAAAAATGAAATAGTAAGCAGAAAATTGCACAGATGATGTGCCTTTTTTCTTTTACCTCTTTGATACATCATCACGGATTGTACGTATAATATGTACCGGTACACTGTATCTTTGATATGCAACAAGACGTGTACATTTTTCATTAAAAAAAAAACGACGAATTATACATATTTTTTACATTGCTTGCATACAGTTTGAAAGTATCTTTAATGAAACTATCGTTACTTTCAATTATTGTCTTTTTCATTAAATTCTCATTTAAAAATTCTAGATATCAGTTGATACTAGCATAGACAGGTATTGAATAGTATGTATTTGTTAGCAATCTTTGAGACAATGTTTTTCAAATTGCTTTTACGTTAAGCAATATTATGTATTTTGACATAAGTGAATTCACGTGGTAACAAACTTATATAGCAAGAAATTGCACAATATATCTTTGTTAATGGCTATCCTTTTGTTCCCATTTGGCAATATCGTATTTTTCATGTCATAAAAACTTTGTATGTATTTTTGCATTACCTTTTTATAAGTTCCCCGTGCAACTCAAAACTGCGTTTACAAAGAGAGTTTATACTACAACGCTACCATGCACACACGTAAACAAGTAAGATCCTCAAACACCAATCACAACTTACTGATAACAAATCTTTCACTAGACATGGTTACCCTTTCATTGTTAATTTTGTTTTGCATTTGTTTGGTTTCCCCTTCTGTCAGCTTGTATTCCGTTGTCTGTAGCTCCTCCTTATTGAAGCGAAGTCATGCGGATACTAGTTTGTAAATACACGTGGGGGGGGGGGAGGAGAGAAGAAGAAAAAATGGCGGACTTGTTAATTTTTTGTATATAGGATACAACAATTTTACAGCACATGCAATTTATTTATATTTGGGGGGTGGGGGCATGCCCCAATCTCTCAAATTACGTATCTAAATAGCATCGTAGTTCCCGCTACGACACATCCAGCTCATCAGTTGCTTCTCTCAATCTAACTGCATTTTAACACCACGTATCCATTACGCACTATAATGTTCAACGATTTTTGTCGAAATTAATTATATTGTATACAGAATTGCAGAAATTTGATAGTTTGGCCTTCACTAAAACTTGTCTTATTTCTTCCATTTCTTCTGCTGACACTTCCCTCGTGTACGCGACATGCACGGTGGCGTGATAATATAGCGGTATGTGAAAGAAACACTTCATTTCCAAGGGCAACATGATCGTGAAGAAATGCTGTAGAGTGGTTGTGGATTGAACTTTCACTTAGCGACACGTTTTGGTAGGCTTATTCTACAGACCTCTTAATATAAACGCGTAGACTTCAATGATAGAAGACTGTACACATTACTCTTGATTCGAGGATTTGATACATAATTGTAACAAGCGCCTTTAACTTCAGTATTCTAAATCAATTCAATGCAGTCTCTTGAACCTTAATATACCTGTTACGTGTAATGAATAATGAAAGTTCGGTTTTCAGCGGGGTTGGATATCGTTTCTTACATATTATGGGATATTTAACTACATAAAAATAAAACGTAATTGGTTTCCAAGGCAGATATGGATACAGAGCCAAGGCGACTATAATCTCCTGAGACATAAAACATCCAGTACCGAATAGGATAGTTTAAAATGTAACGTTATTGAAAACATATATCACTGACTACATAGTCTTGATAGATGGCCAAGTATGATATCGAGTCTCCATTGATCACGGCAATGAAAGGTCAACACGCAAACGTAAGAGAGCCTATCGAAAAGTCCATCCTGTCATCTCAGTGAACACAGTGATACTGACAGTAGATGCTTTCCACGGTACCATATCTCTACCGTAATGGCTGAATGTCACGTTAAACAAATACAGCCACGAGCATTAGATTAAAAATTCCCGTCGTCAAAACAGATGTGAGCATCACGGCTACAAAAGGCCCGACAGTCAGATCTTCAGTAACTTAATAGTACCTTGATCTGACGGCCTAATTGATACGTGCTCTGTGAATACATAAAAGCCTGGGGGATGTGGCTCTCCTTCCTTCCACAAGGACTAATTAATTAGCCGGCTATGCTGGTATTAAATAGTGCTACATGCTCCTAGTGAGGGCAAATCACTTTAATACAACAACAACATAGAAAAGCGTTACAATGTGCTCACAAAATAGAAGGTTTTCTGAGAAATAAATACATTAGAGAAATTTGCTATGTGAACACAAAGCTATTCTGATAAACTCCATAGAGAATTCATGGAACACCAAGTCCGATAACGGAGATTAGATTACTACTGTACAGTATAAAAGTATAGTTGTTAACGCCAGAGAGCTTTAACAGTGTAAACAAATTTAGCCTTCAAGGCTTTACCAATATGGGGATCGGGTGGTATAAAAACTTGGAGTTTCCATTGGTTTAGTAATTGGTATGATTTGTATTTCAATGCCACGAGGAAGGGAATAATTAACCAATTTGCTTTAGTTTCTGTTACGAGGCAACAGTCAAGACGCAAATACACGCAGTCTAGTTAAATATATACTAAGATGAAATAAATCAAACGGAAGACTTAGATGCTCAGTGCACCAATATAAACAACAAGGAGCATAAAACTATCAATCCAATTAATACTCTTTCAACTGGGAAATAAGAAGGATGAATACTTGAAGTTGTATACAGAATCACAAAGAAGAGTCTTAGAGATTCATGTAAGAAAGTGGCAACGAGTACAACTTTATATGGCAACAACAATTAAGATCTGTAGGAGTTCTTCAATGGGATTGAATCATATCTGACGAAGATCGTCATTCGAAAATTTCGGCAGTTCGTTTTTGTGAAAGCTTGATTAGACTTAACGATCAGACTAAAACACACACGCACGCACACACACACACACATACACACGCATACACACAACAAACTAACAAATGTTTGACTTAATAAATTCTTGGACCTAAAAAATTAACCATTCAGTAAAATGAACGAGTTGATTACATATAATTTTACAACAGAACAATGTTTAAAAATAATCTGAACTAAGCGAAATGGATCAAGTTACCGAATAAATAAATATACCTTTTGTTGGCATTTACATTTAATTTTCTCTTGATTTGTAGGCGGATACCTTGTTCGTGTTAATTTGTGACATCTACAATGCAGTCAGCTATACGTACTCCTAAAATCAAGCTAGATACAATGGATATAATTTTCTCCTGCCAAGGTTCCAATGTGATAACCTTATCTACACATTGGCGTATCGAGCAGATATTTCTGTGCTTCCTGTCTACAAATTTCATTGGATGTGGTGGCTTGCATTACATACTAAAGGAGGCAAATCAAGAAATCCAATAGATGTCGCTGGGACAAAGTACAAATATATATATTCGATCCGCCAACGTGTAGATAGGGTTATCATATCGGAACCTTGGCTACGAAGATGAGGTGGATATCAACATACAAATTATTAACACTTACCTTTCTAATTTATTTGCGCTTTCTTGTTCATCAGATAAGTACGTAGTGACTTCTGAAAATGGTTGCCTAAAATGGAAACTTGAGAATAAATCATTTTGTGTAACTTGCATGCCGCAAATCGTCATGGAGCATAATTAAATCCATACATGTAAGCTGATGTCCGTAGTTCCATACATTAAAATGTCCAGAAAGGCTAAGATTTGATGTAACCAATAATCCAGCTTGGTGTTATTGTTATTTGGCGTTTTCTTTTTATAACTCAATGATTATTATACATATTGCAAGAATCGTTATGCCGATTTCCGTGTTCAGTTCAGTTTTAGATTTTGCTGTGTTCGTTGGATTTTTCGGCGTTACCGTTATCAATATTTGCAGAAATGCACGTTTTTCATAATCTATCAAAGATTTTAATCTTCCTTTCTATGTCGTAAACTTTTATTCATAATGACTGAAATCTGTTATCATTTACTTGTTCTCTTTGTCTAATTTAGCACTACTACCATTAATCACGCCAACATTATTACCACATTTCGATCAACATACTCACCCCTGCGTCTGTCTTTCATTGTTCAACCACAGCATGTACTCTGTTGTACTATTCACTAAATGTGACATCCTTCATTGTGGTTTTATTTTATTACTCAAAACCGCTAAAATATAAATCTAAGTTGACTTCATTTTTTTTGTTGAGGGGGGTACATTTATTGATCATCTATGTAATACTGTTTTGTAACTGGTTGTAACAAACATTTACCGTTATATGAAAACAGATCACTGCAACACGCACCCCACCCACCGAAGAAAATAAAGAAAAATAAAATCAGAGCAATCTCACAGACTCGAGCAAAGACGAATACTATCCATGAGATTAATGTTTCTATTTTTAATCTGATTAAGAATATCATATAAAATATTAGGTTTGAAAGCCAGTCGACTGTATCTGTATTAGATCTAGTAGATCCCTATATACTTTTCTCTAGTTACGGAATCCTAAAACTTTAACAATGGAATTCGTTATGTACACTTTAATTTCCGCTTGGAGCGATTTTAACTTGTAATTTGTGTTTAAAACCTCTACCATATGTATTTTCACCGTTCTCACTATTGGCCGTTATTTTCTTTTCTTTCTATATTCATTTCATTTTTGTAAAATCCATCAGTGACTAAGACAGTATTTGTTTAATTATTATTATTATTTATTTAGTAAAATACATTGCTTAAAGTTCACCGGAGATTTTTTAATACACCCTCCAACCCCCAACAATTCGTTCTCATTTATGAAACGGATATATTGGCAAGTTTTTGGGGTCACATGGGATGTTGAGGCAGACGTCTTTCTGAGGTTGTATGCTATTATATATCCTTTCATTTGTAGAGGATAAAATTTAAATAGCCAAGACGGGTTCAAGGTGTATCCTAGTTCAGAGGGCTTTTTGTCATATTTCTTGCAACGATTAAATATTTTTGTTTGGTATAAGATATCCAACATATCGTTTTCTTCATTTTTTATTTCAATTTTTCATCTTTTGTCTTTCTGCATTGTTTATTTTCCGACTGTATTTGTTAAAATTTTCATGTACATGTTGTACAGACTGGTAAGTAAAATAAACTGATTTTGGATTTTAGTGCTACATAATGCTTTGCTTACTGTTGATAGTGTTCAGCGTACTGATTGCATACAGTATGTCCATAGAGTTCAACGTACTGACTGCATACGTTATGTCCATAGTGTTCAACTTACTAAATTGCATTCAGTATGTCCATAGTGTTCAACTTACTAAATTGCATTCAGTATGTCCATAGTGTTCAACGTACTGATTGCATACATTGTGTCCATTTGAACGTTTCTGACACGCCATAAGAACAGATATTATTATTTCGTCATTTCTAGATGGTTTTTGTAGATAAACGTCTCCATGGAAGCTTGTGTAACAAATCCTATTCATATTTCGCTAACCCAACTTAAAGTAACACACACACACACACACACACACACACACACACACACACACACACACACAGACAGACAGACAGACAGACAGACAGATAGATAGATAGATAGATAGATAGATAGATAGATAGATAGATAGATAGATAGATAGATAGATAGATAGATAGATAGATAGATATATAGATAGATAGATAAAGTAACTGTTGATATTTAAGGATGGGTGGGAACGTTTAATGAATAGATAAGTACATTATAGCCCAAAAATCTGAGTGACAGACAGAAACTGGTAGCTATGTAACATACTCTCAAAAGCCACACTTGCATAAGATAAATGGAACCAAGAGCAGCATACAGTAAACTATCTATTGTCTTTAATTATTGGGATTTATCCCTGTAACAGATCATATTTAATATATTCGTTTATGATATGTTTTTGAAAAAAATCGCACTAATGTCTGTTTTGACGTTTAAAATATCCGGATGATTTGCGAATAGGTTATCGACATTTCATTTTCCTAGTGTGAACAAGAAACAGGAGGGTAATGCTGTGATCGGTATTCCGAATAAATACGCTAATGCTTGCATCTTGCCTCGCATATTTATAGAACGTGCATGGATGCATGCTGATTGCAAATTTACAATTTCAGGAACCACCAATGAAATCCCATGTCTGCATGCAGGAAACATGTATCATATCCTGAAGTGCATTTTGGTCAGTATTTAATTTTCATTAATATTGACAGATTCAGTTTCTTGTGTGTCTTATGCATATAAGCTGAACGACGAGACTGATTGGTTTATGTTCAACATTTGTTATCTATTAAGAAATTATGGTGGTTTATATCCGAAATATAACAATTTAGGAATAATTTCCTTGAAGACAATGTGGCAATTGCTGCTTCTTTTATATCTGTTTCTTATCACTGAATAAGTAGAACAATGCACGTCCCTTCGTACTTCATGGTATTTGTTGAAAAGTCACACGAACTCACTGAACTAGTAGAACAAATCACGACCCCCATCGTTTTGTTTTCTATGTTATTTGTTATTTATTGAATATTCACTAGGTAATGACTCATGATCTCACATGCAAAGTCACGATTCAGAGAAGTTGCAAATTCGCTACTGCGTTCATCACCTTATAACATATGTGCCATCTGCATTCTTGGTCCATCTTCTGCATTGCGGAAATTCTCTTTCGCAGTTTTGTCGAGGTATCATCTCACAATGCAGTACTTTGTAGTTTGCAAGAACATGTTAACTGTTGTCGAGGTATCATCTCGCAATGCAGTAGTTTGCAAGAACATGTTAACTGATAAGTGCATTTTTAAAGTTTAAACTGAGCGAGACGAATAAATGAGAAATTAGTTATGTCCCGTAAACCAAAGATATGTGAAATATGCGTTGTTTGAGTTTCTGAAGTGATGTATATTTGTGCTGCACGGAAGGCTATGGTATTTTTGTCGCTTCGTTCGGTTTTTGGTCTTAACGGCATGCTTAACACATTATTGGCTATATCACACACAGTGGAGGACAACCCGTGGAATATCTGTGCTGAATAATCTATAAACAGCAATATAATTTTTAAATGGCAAGTTTAATATGTTTTGATAAAAGTAAATGTTGACAAATATATTGTAGTTTTAAATCTTAAATCAAGGTACCTAACAACTGTGTTCATATGTAGGATGATACAAGTCACGATCATTACAAGCCATACTTTCAGACTAACATCCGATTAAAAAAATAGAACATTACATTTCTTTGAGGCTTGTCTTCCATTTAAATTCCTACGACTTAAGCATCTGAATCAATATTTGGATGATGATATATTGTAAAAATTTAAAATGATTCTAGGTTCGCCATGGCCATATCTGCCACTTCGTCGTGGTTTGTCTGGTCCTTCGTCCATTTGTTAGACCGGTTCTGTAGGAAAAGGAAATCAGTCATATCGATTGACATGTAAACCGCCATATATGTATGCATGTATGTATGTATGTATGTATGTATGTATGTATGTATGTATGTATGTATGTATGTATGTATGTATGTATGTATGTATGTATGTATGTATGTATGTATGTATGCATGCATGTATGTATGAATGTATTTATAGCGCAGTCGGTTTGCATGTATGATTCCAGTTCAATGGGTAAATAGTTTTGTCCTTTTCAACTTTGTTTTCTTGCAGGACTATTTAGATTCCAAGGAAGATCTAGAGGATGTGTGTTAAGATGATATGTAAGTACAAAGTCATCACTGTACTGTAATTTAAACTCGAAATACTTGTGTAAAGTGGATGTGTAAATACAAAGTCATCACTGTACTGTAATTTAAACTCGAAATACTTGTGCAAAGTGGATGTGTAAGTACAAAATCATCACTGTACTGTATTTTTTAAAGTCGTCACTGAACTGTATTTTAAACTCGGAATACTGTGTAAAGATGTAGTCTTACTCGCATGCATTTATATGCAATGAAATGTTAAGTCCAAATCTACAGAAAATATGACTCGTAGTAAACGTTATCGGACAAACTGATAATTGTGAACAAACTCTTTCTTCTACAGCAATCACTCTTTATTGATAATCTCAAAATGGAGTACAATTTCCCCAAAATGCTACATATTTAAAGATACTGTCATTCTACATCTTCGCAGATAAAAATATTATCCATCTTCTCCAGGTATAACAGTTTGCTTTCTGTCTGGTCTATATTTGTACTTTTCTTATAGACATCTATATGCCTTGATTTTTATCAGAGCAATCCAGGTGTCTGTGTATTAAATTACAAGGTAGCCATGAAAATGTGAATGCCATCATTTGCGAGAAGGTTACATCCTTTTTGGCTATGTAATCCTGGTCGAAAGGGGATTGGTACGTACAGACAAGTTTTTTTCCCCTATTGTTTCGGGTTTAACCACCTTTATCAGAATATCGTGTATTAAAAATGGTGGATATTATATCTTATTGGAAGAACCCGGGAAGAACGAAAGAAGAAACAGGAAGTCACTGGCAAGCTTTCTCAATTCCCATATCAGTCGAGATAAGATTCGAACTCCCATTCACATGGACAGAGATGAGATCATTGAGTGATCTGTAAAGGCGACTGCATATTAAGATTGAGCAGAGTCTGTTGTGGCTGAGTGGTCTAAACCGCTCACCATTACGGATCACTGCCATCTTACCTCTGTCTGTGTCGGTTAGAGTCTCGGCTTTCTCGTGGGTTAGTTGTTCTTTCCGGGATTATCTCCGGTTCTTCCTCCACCATTTATATTGGCCGCCATGTAAAGCCTATCTTATGCTGACAATGGTGTTAAACCCTACAACAAGATTGAGAGAAATAACAGCTATTGTGAATTATGCCAGAAAATAATTGTTAGAAGATGAATTCCAGTTTGTATGTGATTCTCCAATTTTTTTCCATTTAAGAAAGAAACCAATTTGTATACTTAATGAATCATATTAATATATTAATTATTTAAAGAAAAACTATATTACTATATAATTTGAGCTTTTCGTCTTAAACAATTTTTGATAACTCAACTGAATGTGGAATCATATACTTCGAGGTAGTAACATTTTAAAAATAATATTATGCACCGATTATAGGACAGCATAAAACATATTCAACTTCTTTTCATCATAGAGCACGTTACATTTACTTGTATTTTGATCATTAAAAGCTAATGCTAGTAGAAATATCTTTAATAAAGAGTATATTTATCTGCATATTGTCTAATTATGATAGTGTTATTCTTTTTGCGTAAATCATCAATAGAAAGTTGTTTCTATGCCAAAACGACTAGCTAGGTGTCCTAGGGTTGAACATAATACAATTAGCCTGATCACGGAATATGAATCTATGACAAAACATATATTAAAAAAGTAGGAAAAGAAGTCCTGCATGGGAACATTATGAATTATACTGGGTTTTTAAACAGTATGGATTATTCTTCAAAATCCAAATGAACTTACATTCAAGTTATAAAGCATTTCGTTCCTGAAATGCGTCTTGAGACGTTAACAGTATTTCTGTCTCGAACAACGATATTTATTCATATGGGCAAATTTAATTTTGGCACGGAACATACGTTTTTCTGCTTATTGTTATATATAAATGGAACAAAATAGCTTTTTAAATTTACGCACTCTTAAACACATGCACACACATACATCTCTCTCTCTCTCTCTCTCTCTCTCTCTCTCTCTCTCTCTCTCTCTCTCTCTCTCTCTCTCGTTAAGTAAGCGCTTACAAGAAGACTTTTATTTACATATATGACGGTTGAGTATTCATTTTTCACATTTACTTACGCATCCATTATGTACATGCCTCAATCTTTTACATATTTTGACTTGCTATTAAAAGACAATCTTGTTTGAAATAAGCATACCCGATGGTGTCAGATATGTTTATGTTGTTTTACCAACATTATTGTTACGTTAGGTAGTATGACCTGAAATCTATTACGCTTAGAACGGTGCGACCGCGATAAATTTCTCTTACTAGCATTCAGTTCTTCGTACGGTTTTGCGCTGATCAACCAACCTATCAACATTTGATTAGTTTTTATAAGTTTTTGCCATTGTGATCTTCACTCAAAATAAACATCTAGATTGCAGATTTTATACTGATTTTTTCCCATTATTTAGCTCATTTTTTTATATTTCTCATGTCATTCCATCATGAATATTATTAATACAATATTTGCGTTGCCATACCCGGATATTATGATCTAGTCTGGTTCCCTGCATAGTATGCTCCTTGCGTTGCACTCCGCTATACTAGTATTAGCGGAGTGCATCGCAGGGAGCATACTAAGCAGGTAACCACCAGACTAACTACGATCTGATACTATGGGAACATGTGGCTACCCAAAGGCAAGGGATAGTCCTCGTGTTATATAAAGTGTTGAACATTTGAGAGTGAATGCTCTGCATTGGACCAAGTTAATCTTCGTGACTTCTATCTCACAGTGTGAGATTTTGAATTTTCTTTTATTTATGCACAGGTCTGGAATAAATCAGGAGGAATTTAAGAAGTGATTTAAGAAGTGTTTATTGTATTTGCATGTTTGCTCTCATCTTTCCTTGTTTCTTTTTTATTTCAGAAATTATTGCCTGTAAGTGGTAAACAAAAATATACAAGCACTTCCAGTGACAAGGAATCAATATAAAGCCTCGATGAGGACATTGACAACAGCCAATCAACGCAAGTCGACCTTTGACTACACACTTTTTCTCGACCACCATCTGCCAGTCTCACTTCCGTCTCACTTATTAGCGACTTGAGACTAACTATACCGGAAGTCTGTCCATCTAATAGCTTCTTGCGAAAACACAAGGACGTTAGCATATTTCCTTAGCCATATCGTCTGACATTATACCAATAATCAATCACCAGAAAAACGCTATTACATTTGTCAGTACCGCATTCATGCACATAGAAATATTCATACATTCTTGTATGGTAAACAAAGTCGTAATAAAAGCACGGTATGACCTACTTAACTTTTCACAAACAACAAAGCTGGGTTCTCGTACCATGCAACTATAGCTGCGGTGTCTAACATATATACATGGCGTCTAATCATTTCTTTGTTCCCTTGACTTACGCAATCGCAGGCAAGGCAACGTAATACGCACATACATACGTACGTACATACATGCATGCATGCATGCATGCATGCATACATACATACATACATACATACATACATACATACATACATACATACATACATACATGCATACATACATACATACATACATACATACATACATACATACATACATACATACATACATACATACATAGTGTGCTATTTTTTGTCTTTGAGATACATTTTTGCACACAGTATTTTTATTATGAAAAATCTTTTACTATTCGGGCTTTATGTCCCTCTCCATCCCAATTGATTTCGAAGATAATATTATGCCATTCATTTCACTATGTATTTTCACCAAATCGTGCTGTATTTATTTCACGACACGTACTTTGTATAGATTTTAGTTTAATGCTTTAATTGTCATCATAATTTATTTCTCTAGTCAATTAGCACAGAGTTTGTCTGCAATACCAATGAACAAAGATGGTATTAAATAACAAGTTTAGGGTACAATTTATCTTTGGGTTTTGTTTGTATGCCTTCTTTACTATAATTAGTCAATCAAACTGAGTGTTAATCTCAATATTGTGGGATAAATAATTGTTACAGAATGCATCCGAAGGAGCCGTACTTAACTTACCGTCGCCTGGTACAATGATCTACAATAAATTACTATATAGGACAATAATTAACAATGGTGTACCAGACATCATTAACCATCCTTGAGACTGATTGGATAGGTTACCTGTTGTCTGCTTGATTATGAAGCCTGTTGATGTTTTTGTGGACACATAAAATATTATCTAAATAGTAAATTTGTTGTAATCCATCAATTATCATAACTTTATTTGATCATTTGCTTCATATATTTTTGTTAATAGAGAAAGTAACCATTGTTAATTTCATGTTTTTGTTGTCTGTATAATCAGTGACCATACTCTTTACTGCTGCTTACCTCCCTTTGCGAGATTGAAGCCTGTAAATTTTTCGGTAAATTGCCACATGGAGGAAATTGCAAGCCTAATACATAGATGCCAATCCTCCAGGTTTGCAATTACTGAAAATACGGATGAAAATTAGTGAATTTTGACATGAATTCGTGGAATGATCCTCGTGTCCGGGAATATTTGTTGGAACAAATGTTTAGCATGGTCTCCAGCTGGTAAAGGTAGATTAATTTCAACAGGAAAACTCACAAACAATGCTGCAGCGTTGGTACCTTGCAGTTCCTTCGTCGATGGCTTAAAACATTCCAGAGATGAAATATGCCGGGAGTTCTTCATTTTTCTTTATATTTCGATATTTATGATGGGGTCTAGGGTTAGAGTCCATTCCCTGTCGAAAAGTTCGAATTCGCCGACACCATTTGGTGTTGGCATGGGTAGTTTCTTACTAGTTGACCCAGCAAACTTGATCGACCTTTCATCGAGATATACCTGCATGAAATCGATAGGAATATGATTTTTTTCTAAAATATTTTGAGCACATCATTCGTAATGTCTTTAATCTGCTGACAGAAGAGATGAAAGTACGTAGTTGCTGAAATTTGACCTGGATCCGGCTATTTTCAGTCAGTCACATGACTATACAAATCCCGCAACCTACGTGTCAATGAGGTCATATAGTCACGTGATATGGACAATACACGAATTTCCATAGTAAATATGGGGTAACAAGTGTTAGAGGAAACTCGGACTATCTTTTTCCTTGGTGGTGAAGACATTTTCAAGATGCGTTGTCGAATGGTAATTCAAATCAGTGTTGGCGGCGCATGCGCGGAACAAAATTCTGTTTAGGTCTCAGTCTCTCTTAATAGCACTTGTAAAACTATTCTTATATATGTAGATTAAAATACACTATAATGCTTGCTACCGGGCCAACTGTACTAATCAAGCTATAGTTTAATAATATTTGCGACCAGTAGTAGCAGACCGTTGCGCTTAACAGGAAATCGGTTAATTTATTAAATATTTTTTTAAAAAATTGAGAACTTGGGAATTTGTTAATTTTTTGCATGCGGCGCGAATCCGTGAATCACTGCAAAAGTCGTGAAATTCACGCCCAAATTGTGAGGGTTGGCAGTTATGATATTATCTGCATTCCATTCGATTTATTTTGCATTTTCTGAAGCATTTTGCTTTAGTACGTATTTTTTAAAACGTTTGTTTTTGCATAGTTTGTTAACGTTTCTCTTAGATTTTTCCAAGTCTTTGTATATTTATAATATAAATAGATGTATAATGATATCACAAATATGTATTGACCAGCCATTACGCAATTATATTTTAACCTTGCATGCAAATTTATAGATGAACCTATTTATGTACATGTACATTGATTTCTCTGTATTTAATTTTTAAATCGAAATTATTCATTGAGGGTGGACGTTAGCGAGTTTCAAAAGCGTGTATTGGGCAGCGATAACTCATTTATATTTTTTACACTACATCCGATAGTAAACGTATTAATGTAAACTGATTTATCTGCATCGAAATTGTCAAAAAATGGAAATTAAAAATAGGGTGGGTGGGAGTCGGGGTATGTATGTTAGCAAAGAAAAATAATTTTTGTTAAACGAAGTACAATTTCTTTTGTATGTATGTTTGTACGTATGTCCGATTGTTTAAGTTAACTGTTATATCATTGTTTATAGTCATCACAATATATCTATACCGTTAAAAATTCGGACATCGGAATCGCAATGCATTGTGGGGTGTTATATGTGTCATTTGGGATTGGATTTCAAACTGATTTTAGAAGAAAGGCAAAATCCTGTTAGAGACGACGGATAGCGGTCTGGATGACCCAGCGGTCAAAACAGACTTAGCCTTATGGCAGTGATATATAAACTGCAATAATTAAGGGCTATGACGAGCGTGGGTGACCAGTGACAAACAACCGAAATGTACACAATAACGTAAGACCTATTAGTGTTACACCAGAGTTTTTAGATTGATAAAACTTATTTAGACAGAACTAATGTAGTTTTCTAAATCAAGTTTATGACTCAAATTTTTTTAGAGTTTAACCTCCAAATGTATGTTATCATTAAGAATGTTAACAATTTATAAATATTAAGTTTCATTTATCTTTTTCCATTCGTCATAGTCACTCAAGAAAAATAATGGAAAGGGACCCATATTTAAACCGCTGTTTCTAAGTATCAAATAGACATATGCGTAAATACATGTCAAACTAACTGAATGAATGAAGTAGTTATTACCTCTTATCAGTTGGAAACATTTAATGCCATTGTTGTTGTTGTTGTTATTATTATTATTATTATTATTATTATTATTATTATTATTATTAATTATTATTATTATTATTATTAGTTATCATTATCATCATCATAATCATCATTATTATTGTTATTGTTATTATTATTATTGTTGTTGTTATTTTTATTATTATTATTTTATTATTATTGTTATTATTATTATTATTGTTATTATTATTATTATTATTATTATTATTATTATTATTATTATTATTATTATTATTATTATTATTATTATTATTATTTCAAATAAAATCAGAAAGGGTAATTGCATACCGGGAGAGTTTAAATTAAATCGTAGAAGTGCGACGTTTTCTTTTGTGTGTAAAGTTTATAGGTTGTTTTCATTGTTGATGAATGTCTTCATACTGTTTGTCTATACATCATATTTTTGTTTTAGAAAACATCTCTAGCCATACCTATTTTACAATGATGGTGAGGGAGCATGACCATAAAGTATTGATGAACCGATTATAAATTTAATGTTAAATGATTGATTGATTTTTTTATCCTACTGTAACAAATGTTATTATCCGCCTATAATGATTTTGTTCTAACAACGTATTATCGTTTAAAAAACTATACTAATAGTGGCCATACAGATAACGGACCCACAGATTAGATCCTTAAGCTTAATGGATTGTTAAGATCTACATTCAACGTACACTTTTTGTTTATAGGTTCTCACAAGACTAAAACCGGCTATAGCATCAGTAGGTCTCTGTAATCATCGATTTCTCATTAGTTCCTACTTTATCATAATTCCCTAAGTCTTTCATTGGTGTGCGAAAAATGTTAGTTAACGTTTATTTGATTTTTTTCTCTCAACTTTTCAACCGCTCCAATCAGAAATATCAAGAGGAGTAGCAATATTTAATGTAATTTTTTCATATATCTTTCTTAATACTTAAACAACTTAGATTATAATTTTCTTTATTGTTTTCACTATTTTGGTCAGTTTTCTTTGATCTATAATTTTTGGTTTATCAAATACTATAAATTCCACTTTTGTGCCCAACCTTTCATAAAGGTAAACAAAGAAATGTGTTCCCCCAAAATGTCTTTCGAATACATATAAAAGAAATTGTTATGTCAAGGCACTTTCTCGCACCATCAACCTGTGAAAAATGCGTTTCTTACGGTGGCTCAGTTTTATATGAACAATGCACAGCCTGAGGTGTGGTGTGCAAATGTTTGCTTGAGTACACAAGAAGAGTGAATAAATTCAACGTCTTTCCCAAGTAATGCGGCACACGTTTTGACAAAACAAACCATTTCTGTTATTCGTATGTGATTAGTTTTCAGTCTACAATTAAGTATCAGATACTAAAAACAGGATTTGTTAAAACACTAAGGGAGAAAAAGAAAGAAAGAAGGAAAGAAATCTGTCTTAAGCAGCATATGCCATTTAAATTTTCTGAGTACGACTCGCGGTATACAATTGCACCGTGTCAAACCCAATCAAAGGGAAATAAGCATGTATAGTATATGAAATGTAATTTTGTAAAGGTGGAAAATATGTCACTGGTTGCCTATAATTGTAAATACTATTTGTATTTGTACGATTTTAAAAAGGGCCTGTTTTATAATTTTGTATGAGGTTTACAGAGTTTAATCATTTAGCATGCAAAACATTTAAGGCGATGAGTTTCGCTGTTGAAATTCTGGAACATTTGATATGAGTTCTTGTAATAAATCTGTTTCAAAGAGGGAGTTATGTTGTTTATTTCGCTGAAATACTAACTTTCTTTCGTGTCTCATTATATGTATTGAAATGTAATAAGTACAGTTACAACACTTAATCAGTTCCTGACACTACTATTCTAATCGTGTCTTAGTGAATACCATCCTAGATGACAATCCAAACGGCCAGCAGAAGAATTACGTGGAAGCTGTGCCTTGTTTGGACTAAGAAGAATTGTTTGTGATGCCATTTATATGACAATGTGATTCATTATATCTGAGCAGAAATGGTTATTTCTTCGTCTGGTTTAAAATGGCTATTCGGGCAGTGGAGTAGCAGTGTGTGTGGGTGTTTTTTTTTGGCGGGGGAGAGGAGGGGGGGGGGGGGCAGAGGAGAACAAATGTTTCCGGGCGCCAGATTAGTGGGGGCGCCAAAACGGGCTTTGAAATAGGTTGTATGTGGAATTTTTGCTGCAAATATGCAACTATGCATTAGTTTTTTTTCTCTTCTTTTTAATAGCCGTTGGCGTTACATTGGGTGATTTAATTGGTCGAAATAACGGGTTTCAGAGTTGATGGCGGGGGGGGGGGTGGCGTCAAAATGAATATTGTCCCCGGGCTCCAAACACTCTAGCTACGCCCCTGTGTTTGGGGATACTAGAGTATTGATATACTTGGACTGGGTAATACACGAATAAGGCCACTGCTTTGATATACTGGTATTGGGTGTGGGTGTGTGTACACGAACATGGATCCTGGGTTTGGGTAAGTGGAATACACAAGTATGGGTACTGCTGTGATAAACTATGATTGGCGAATGCACGAGTAGAGCCACTGATGTGATACACAGGGATTGGGGAACACACGAGATGGGTCAATGCTGTGCTACTTTGAAACGGGGAAAATAAACGAGGAGAACTACTGTAACGTAATGTGACTGCGGAATACACGAATGAGATATACCTTCTTTACTCGTTTGTAAGTCAAGTCCAATTACAAACAGCGAAGACCATAATCCGATGCCACACAATGCGCCATCAGATAAGGACATACATTGTTTTACTGATTGCTCCTAACACACTGAATAAACTCAGATCTGCCGGCGCATTATATAACAGCATATCTGGGTCTGCAATTTGCAGTTGGATTCATCTTATAAGCCAGTTGTTACGTGCTTAGGCTCGAATAAACAGTAACATAGAAAGAGTGAAAATAACAAGCTTGTAAAAAGTTAATAAATAATTTATTGATCACAAATATTTTCCAGAAAAGAAAAATAAACTTACGGTTTTAAGAATCAATTCCAAAATTAATCCAAAAATAATTCAAAATATTATCCACTAGAAAATTGCAAAAGTCTTGGTTATAAAATGTCCAAATAATTCCAAGTTCGAATCTTAGTGAAGTATCCAAGATGAAAGACGATGTCACGTGATGAAGTTAGTTCTTGCTAATGGAATTCTATGAGCACAATTCTTTTCCAGATAAATAACAAAATAAATCCTCTTGATCCAAACGAATTGAAATAATTTCCAATACAAGGTAATTTAAAATAACTCAAAACAACACAACTTAATATTCTAACAGCCCAAGTTCTACTAAATAGTTCGCTCCAAAACATAATTTATATACCTGTTTTTACGTAAACAAGAAAGGGGTCACGTGATCTTCTAGAATCTTTTATAACAAATTTACGTTCAAAAAATCACGTACACACCGTATGATCCAACAATAAAAATAAATGACTTAAATCAAATATACGTAACACCTTCCCCCATAAAATAAAAAGAAAGGTTTATATGATGAACCTTTCTTTTTACCACAAACCAATTTTCACCTGAATTTAAAACAACTCGTATAAATTACACAGTGTATATGATATAATATATTGTTATACACGGGAAAGAGCGTCTGCTATTAAATTATCTTTTTCCTTGATGTGCCGGATGTCAAGATTATATTCCAGCAATAACAAACTCCACCTTAGTAATTTATTGGTTTAACTTGTCCATATCCCACAATATGTCCTAAAAAAGTCACACTAGCACGGCAGAACTCACTTTTAGATAAATTAACTGTCAAACATGCATCAGTGAGTCTGTCAAAGAATTTTCGAATTGTTGCTAGATGTTCTATCCAGGTGTCGTTGTAGATGATGACGTCATCTATATAGACATCACAATTTTCTAGACCAGAGGTGATCATATTCATGTGACGTTGAAATGTACTTGGTGACCCTTTCATCCCGAATGACATTACTTTATATTGATAAAGTCCATCTGGAGTCACAAATGCCGAGATTTCCTTTGCTCTTTCCGTTAGTGGAATCTGCAAAAATCCTTTAAGAAGGTCAAATTTGGTGACATACTTGGCATTCCCGATTTTATCAATACAATCGTCAATTCTTGGTAATTGAAACGAATCTGTTTATGTTACACTGTTCACCTTCCTATAATCAGTGCACATACGGAAAGTTTTATCTGGTTTTGGAACAAGTATGCATGGTGAACTCCAATCACTTTTACTGGGCTCGATAAAATCATTTTCCAGCAAATATTGAATTTCTTTTTTTAAGTATTCCTATTTGAGTGGATTCATCCTGTATGGATGTTGTTTGACAGGTTTGGAATTTACAATTTCAACGTCATGAAAAATTTTGTTTGTCCCTGTAGAAACATCTGGAAATAAGTGCTCATATTCAAATAATAACTGTTTAAGTTAATTTCTTTCTTGCACTTGCAAATGTGAACGTTTCTGGTCTAGATCTTTCATAATTTCTGAATTACAAAGATTCGTCATATCAATATCAATAGAATCTGATGATATTTCTTCACTGAGTGGGACAGGTACAACTAAATTAATTACATGTTTAACATGGCTATCTCTTTCAATATACTCTTTTAGCATGTTTATATGGCAGAGATGTTTTTGTTTGCGCCTCCCAGGAGTATTTATGATGTAATTTAAGTCATTAATTTTCCTGTTAACTGTGTAGGGACCATATTATTTGGCCTGAAGAGGATTTTGTGGCATTGGTAAGAGAGCCAGGACTCTATCACCAGGCTGAAAACTCCTTTCCTTCGATTTTTCATCATATCTTGATTTCATTTTAGATTGAGCAGAGTGCAGATTTACTCTTGCGACCTCACAAGCCTTTGACAACTTGTATCTAAAATCGGAAATATAATCAAGAAGATTGATCTCAGTATTTTCATTAGAGAGGTTTATCATTCAATAACTTCAATGGTCCACGCACAGTGTGTCCAAAAACCAGTTCAAAGGGACTGAAGCATAAAAATTCTTGAACTGATTCTCTAACAGCAAACAATAGTAAATGAATGCTTTCATCCCAATCTTTATTCGTATCAAAACAATATGATCGGATCATATTTTTCAGTTTGATGGAATCTTTCTAATGCCCCTTGGCTCACATGGTGATAGGCAGAAGATTTGATTTGCTGAATGCCCAATTCACACATAACTTGTCGGAAAATTCCAGACATGAAGTTTGAACCTTGATCAGACTGAACAGATTTGGGAAGGCCATACTGAGTAAACAACTTTATGAAAGCTTTTACTATTGTTTTAGATTTTATATTCCTCAACGGAATTGCCTCTGGAAACCTTGTTGACGCACACATAATGGGCAACAGGTATTGGTTACCTGACTTGGTCTTGGGTAAGGGACCTACTCAATCTACCATAATTCTACTAAATGGTTCGTCAAAGGCAGGAATAGGTTGCAGATGAGCCTTAGGTATCTTCTGATTGGGTTTTCCTACCATTTGACAAGTATGACAAGATCTACAGTATTTGGCAACATCACTTTTGATTTTAGACCAATAGAAGTGAGTCCAGATCTTGTGATAAGTTTTATTAATCCCTAAGTGACAAGCCAAAGGAGTTTCATGGGCCAGATTAAGGATTTCCTGTCTGTAAGGGTTTGGAACTACTATTTGATAGTTCACCGACCACTCATCACCAGCAGGTACCTCGAGAGGTCTCCATTTTCTCATAAGAATTCCATTTTTAATGAAATAACAGACAGGAACTTCAGTGGATCTCAGGATCCTTGACCTGTTTGACGACAAGTGACTGTCGTTTACCACCCTGATTAGAATAAAGAGAATGAGTTGTTAAAAGAGGATCACTATGATCAATACCTTCTGATTTTTCCAAACAAGGAGTAAAAGTGACCTCATCAAAAGCCTGACCTATACACGTATCAGCTAAAGGAATACTGGCTTCATCAACATCATTCTCAAGAGCTTTCTTTGCCATAACTCTGGTAACTGCACTAACTTGAAATATATCAGGGAATTCTTTTTCAATTGGATCAACTTTCTGATCTAAATCAGGCTTGTCAGTTACAAGTGGATTAACCACAACTTTGTCTGCAGCTAGGTCGTTGCCTAGCAATAAATGAATGCCCTCAACGGGTAAAACCGAGACTGTTCCGACTGTTACAGGTCCTGACGCTAAGTCTGATGACAAATTTACACAATGGAGAGGAACATTAACAAAGCCGCACTCTACTCCCTGAATAAGAACACTTTCATTAGAAGAAGACTTCTCAGAAAAAAGGCAAAGTACCTGATAATGAAAGACTCTGAGAAGCTCAGGTGTCCCTTAAAATTTTAATAGGGGTGGGATTGGCTGAATCACCCAAGAGTGATATAGAACCCTTCGATATGAATGGTTCATAATTCTCCATAATAAAATCAGACTGGGATTTATTAGACCCAACAAATGTATTGCTTTCAATACATGACCGTGAACCTTGACCTCTTAGAAATAAGAGCATTTGGAACAGGTCTGTCTTGATTCTGATGCCTATTTTTCAATTTGTAGCAATCAGAAATAACGTGTCCTTTTTTCTTGCAATAGGTACACGTCGGAAGAGATAAGGATCTATAATCATGCTTCTCTGAAGTTTGATTTTTGAAAATTGTGCTAGTTTGAGTTTTAAAAGGGCTGGTATTAGGCTGAAATACTTTTCTGCCAGAAGACTATTGAGTAGAAGTCTTGTTAACAAAATTAACTTTATGTGTGTCAAAGAATATTCGTCAGCAGCATTCTCCAAGGTTTCAATCCTGTGCTCATCAAGATAAGACTTAACGGCACTATAGACACAGTTTTTGAACTCTTCAATTAATATCATTTGCTTTAGAGTTTGATAGTCTTGTTCGACTTTCTTGGCTAAGCACCATCTATCAAACAACTGCTCTTTTCCTCTAGCAAATTCGACATGAGTTTGTCCAGCTTCTTTTCTGTAATTTCTGAATTTTTGCCGATAAGCTTCAGGGACTAACTCATAACCCCTTAGAATGCATTCTTTAACCACATCATAGTCACCACTTTGGTGAACTGACAGTGAAGTGTAAATCTCACTAGCTTTACCAGTGAATACACATTGCAATAACTGAGTCCAATGCTCCCTTGGCCACTTTAAATTTTCTGCAACTTTTTCAAAACGAACGAAGTATTTGTCTACTTCTTTTTCTCTGAAAGGGGGCACTAATCTAATATTCATTGCTAAATCAAAACTTAAATTTGGATTTGAAGTATGAAGGTGTTTTTCACTTGCCAGCTCTATTTCTTTCATTTTACATTGATATTCCCTTTCTTCCTTCTCTCTCTCTCTCTCTTTATCAATTTGTTTTTCTTGTAACCGAATGTGCATCTGCTCTTTTTGTAATTCAAATTGTCTTTCTTTCTCCTCTTTGTCATATTGTAATTGTTATTCTTTCTCTCTTTCCTGTCTCTCTCTCCTCTTTGTCATATTGTAATTGTTCTTCTTTCTCCCTTTCCTGTCTCTCTCTCCTCTCTTTGATTTGTAATTATCTTTCTTTCTCGTCTTTGTCATATTGTAATTGTCTTTCTTTCTCCCTTTCCTTAAATTCCAGCTTCTTCAACTCTAATTCCATCTTGAATTTTAATTCTAATTTCTTTATTTTGATGTCAGAGTCTGATGCAGACTTACTGACCGAAATCAAAGCACTTTTTTCCAAAACATTCTTTTCTACCAAATATTGGAACAAAATCTTTTTGATATCTTGTTTCATTAAAGAAGCCTTGACTTCAGAAGCATCATATTTTCTAGCAAGTTAAATTAACTCATTTGTTTTTAAAAGATCTAATTGCTCCTGAGTAGGATTAGAAAGAAATATTTCTACTTTAGATGTCATTTTAATACAAGCCTGTCAATCTCACTAAAGATTTTTTAAAAAATTCAAAAACTAGGGGAATTCAAATTTAAAACAAAAGTTTTCTGAAAAAGGTTCTAGCCAAATTCCAATTGATCCCAATCTCGGAGAGCTCCCAATTTCTATGTTACGTGCTTAGGCTCGAATAAACAGTAACATAGAAAGAGTGAAAATAATAAGCTTGTAAAACTTAATAAACAATTTATTGATCATAAATATTTTCCAGAAAAGAAAAATAAACTTACGGTTTTAAGAATCAATTCCAAAATTAATCCAAAAATAATTTAAAATATTATCCACTAGAGAAATTGCAAAAGTCTTGGTTATAAAATGTCCAAATAATTCCAAGTTCGAATCTTAGTGAAGTATCCAAGATGAAAGACGATGTCACGTGATGAAGTTAGTTCTTGCTAATGGAATTCTATGAGCACAATTCTTTTCCAGATAAATAACAAAATAAATCCTCTTGATCCAAACGAATTGAAATAATTTCCAATACAAGGTAATTTAAAATACCTCAAAACGACACAACTTAATATTCTAACAGCCCAAGTTCTACTAAATAGTTCGCTCCAAAACATAATTTATATACCGTACCTGTTTTTACGTAAACAAGAAAGGGGTCACGTGATCTTCTAGAATCTTTTAGAACAAATTTACGTTCAAAAAATCACGTACACACGGTATGATCCAACTAAAAATAGAAAGATGTTCATAATGTCCTTGGAACCAACCAATCATTTTAAAAGCTTGTTTACAACTGTGAAGCCAGGTCAGAAATGAGGTCAACACCTGGTGTTTATTCTTAAGAGTACATGTCATCCCACTCTCTAAAAATAATATCTCCCAATGAATGAATCTTAAACGTAAAATGTCAAATTTGAATCTGACAAACAATAAAAAAAAATGATTTAAATCAAATATACGTATAGACGGTACGAAATGAACATCATTGTCTCTTTATATCTCCATTGGTTCTTTATATATCATGTACGTTATTGTGCATGAATCAGACGAGGAGGTGTTCTGTCATTGACAAGAATACAGAAAAGCTACTATAAAAAAACAAACACATAGCGACGTATACGAGTATCAACGTCGACAGTTTCTTATACCCTCGGAGCCGCAAAAACAGTCTCATTCGAATAGACCATCTTAAGAATCAGTAGGATCTCGCGGTAGTCTAGTATCACGTTCTATACAAAAGCGCCGACATCAGCCTGGTCTCGCTCTCATATAGCCTATCGAGTAGTGATCTTTTTTTTTTTTTTTTTTTTATAAACATGTGCTATATGTAAACATTATCGTTGAACTGGTTAAAAAAAATTCTTAAAATATCTTAAACGCATTATGAGAGCCTTTCTCTGTTTTACATTTCACTTTGTGGACATGTTCTCGCAGATGCCATATGCAACAGATCGATAGCATGTAATACTGGACTGGTCTTGAGTTGGGCAACGTTTTAGACTAAATTTACTATCTGCTGAAAACAAATGTGAACCATGTAACTGACTTAAACATGTACATCATTTTATGACGGCATATGACCAATGCAACCCATATTCTTTCTTTTAGTTAAGTATGGATTAGCTTTTAATCCTAATTTCGTGTTTCATTGATCATGTATACTAGTTAGACCAACAAATTGTTCTCCACCTTTTTTTTTTTTTTTTTTTTTAAACTGGCGGTGGACCAGTCAAAAACAAAAAGGTGGAGAACAATTTGTTGGTCTAGTATACAAGTCGCAAAGTGACACTACACCAGGTTATTCAATGCAGACTTTTTTCATGATATACTTGAGTGTGAAATATAGTGACTTCTTAATGAAAAAGCACATCCTCCTACTGAAGTTTGCATGTGCTGTAAAATTGCTGTAGCCTATATACGTTGCCCACCTACACCTACCGCCCCCGGAGAATTGAAATGACGTCCCTGCTTTCCCATCATGTGAAACGACGCTTGATTGTGTGTATCTACAAAAGTTGTACCTGTAACAACAAAAGGGTTACTTTATGAGGTAGAACAAATAAATAGAAACTGCCTAACGTTTCAGACATGGAAATTAAACTTTATAAAGAAATTGACAAGACGACATCCGTGTATCAATAAAGTTATGTCCCCTTAGTTCCTTGACAACAAACTGCAAAACCGCTGCGATGCATTGCTAAATTGGACTTGAATTGTTTTTAGACAGGGTGAACTAGTTTAGATAGGATCAAATAGCTTATAAAATGTAAAAAAATAAATAATTTGCTGAGACAGTTTAGGTCAACTTAATCTTACCACTTTTTTAAGTCACGTGTATTTATATGTTTCTAAATGATATATCTAAATGCTTGTCTAAACGTTTTTAAATGATATGTCGAAATGCTTGCCGATACGTTTCTAAATGATTTCTAAATGCTCGTCTAAACGTTTCTAAATGATAGGTCTAAATGGTTGTCTAAATGTTTCTAAAGATGTCTAAATGCATGTCGATACGTTTCTAAATGCTATGTCTAAATACATGTCTAAACATTTCTAAGTTATCTTTAAATGTTTGACTACACTTTCTAAAAAATATGTATAAATATTTGTCTAAACGTTTCTAAATTATATGTCTAAATGCTTCTCTGTTTCTAAATATGTATAAATCCTTCATTATACGTTTCTAAATGCTACGTCTAAATGCTTGTCTAAACGTTTCTGAATGATATGTCTAAACGCTTGTCTAAACGTGTCTAAATTATATTTCAAAATGTCTAAACATGTCTAAATAATATGTCTAAATGCTTGTCTAAACATTTCTGAAAAATATGTCTAAACGCTTGTCTAAACTTTTCTGAATGATATGTCTAAACGCTTGTCTAACTTTTCTAAATTATATTTCAAAATGTTTGTCTAAACGTCTACATTTGTTGCTACTCGTCCCTTCCTAAAATAGCATCGCACGTAATTGCAGACGGAGCCTTAGTAAAGGGAGGTAAATGCTCTTGCCAATTTTGGACATGCTTTTAGTAATGTTAACATTAATAACAGTTCATACGGAGAAAATGGTTGGAGTAAAGTTGGCCAGAGACACGGATTTGTTAAGTTTACATATTGTTTTATTAAAAGACATGAATTTGTTTTCTGATGCTATTCTCCATAACTAACCTTTAATAAACCATAACAATAATAAATAAAACAAGTATAGTACATCCATTTATTGGAACGTATTGATGAAATCTAAGTTCTAGCAACTGTATCTGTTCCTATGTGGTCAAAATTTGTAACCTGCTTGTAGTATCAGTAGATCTCTGCGATGTTCGATGCTATTTATTGTATCATATTCTCGCTGAATCTCGTACACTTCCAACAGTGTACCAAATTATCTTGTTATCGTATAAACTCGCTTATAAAACGAGTCCAAGTGCAAAATTCACAAACCCAGATCTAAAAACCCTTACGAGGAATAACAAAATTGGAAGAATACTTTCTGTTTCTTTCAAATGTAATCAGTTCCTATGCATTGCTTATTGAACACTCCACTTTTCGGACCTAATGACTTAGTTTTTATCACCATACGCCCTACAAAAATTGTATTACTTATGTCGGCACAGTTTTGTATGAATAATATACAGTTTGCCGTTTGCAAACGTTTGTCAGAGTTTCATGAAAAGTGTACACATGGCAAATAATGAATGTTCTTGATATAATATATGATAAGTTATTTGCAATTAATATATTCTCAAGTAGCTAGACATAATAATTTACAAGACATGAAACCAAATTCCCCTTTTTACACAAAAATAAAATCTAACGAAACTGGCTGCATTAGTATGTTCTATTCAGGTGTTTGAGTACAAGTGATGTCTTAAATCGTATTAAATCTGATAAAAATGACGTGAAAATGTGATAATATTATGTTTTATTTGTAATGTTAAAACGTGCAAGTAAATTTCCTAATATCGCTCTGGTGACCTACGTGGTTAGAGCGTCCGCCTCGGATGCGGATGTTGTGGGTTCGAATCCCGGTCTAGTCATGCTTAAGACTTCTAAAAGTTTGTTCTAGCAGCTGCCCCGTCAGGTCCTCATTATTATGAAGTATAACGTCTGAATGATTGGCCTGATGTCAGGATATTGTAACTGGATGGGACATCATGTTACATGTCTGCGACATGATACCCCAGCGCTAGACATCACTATAAACTGTCACACAACACATATCGTAGCGATAAGACTGAAAAATTGTAACAGCTACCACATATTATGAATATTGTGGAAAAGCGGAGAAAGAAGAACCTATGGATTGTAAACAAGTAATTTTATTCCACTACTTGAGACGGAAGTCATTTGTGAGTGCATGAAGAAAGTGCATGATGATGTAGCAGTCGATACAGCTGTCAAAACTCCAATGCCGCCATAACGTGCAAAATGCCAAATCATATGAATACTACTAAAGTTTTAAAGAATTTGGTCCTAAACATCGTTGGGTGCCATTAAAACTAGATAATATCGACATTTCATCACATTATGAACCATTCACATGCGAACAAATTAATCCGATGTTGATCGGTGACATCCATGTGTCAACTGAATTCACACACACACACACACACACACACACACACACACACACACACATACAAGACTGAGGAACTCCAGAGAGGATTCCCCATCCAGATCCCAGAGTAAGCAGCGCAAAATTATGCAGATATACAGAATGCATTATATCGTACCCAAAAAAAAGAATCACCATCCCAGAGAAAGGTACACAAAGATATACAAATATAAAGAATGCATTATATACGGATCCCCATCCTAAAGTAGGCAGCGCAATGATATGCAAATATAAAGAATGCATTATATTCGGATCCCCATCCTAAAGTAGGCAGCGCAATGATATGCAAATATGAAGAATGCATTATATTCGGATCCCCACCACAGAGTAGGCAGCACAAAGATATACAAATATAAAGAATGCATTATATTCGGATCCACATCTCAGAGTAGGCAGCACAAAGATATACAAATATGAAGAATGCATTATATTCGGATCCCCACCCCAGAGTAGGCAGCACAAAGATATACAAATATAAAGAATGCATTATATTCGGATCCCCATCCTAAAGTAGGCAGCGCAATGATATGCAAATATAAAGAATGCATTATATTCGGATCCCCACCCCAGAGTAGGCAGCACAAAGATATACAAATATAAAGAATGCATTATATTCGGATCCACATCTCAGAGTAGGCAGCACTTAAAACGTTTGATTACTTTTTATTACATGCTATTTAGACTTAAAACAATCAATGTAATAACCCTTAGGTCAGAGAGGCAGAGAAGATAAACATCTTTGCTCGAATTTATAATTATAATTATTTCTATTTTTTTTATTTTTATTCCTAATAAATGACCTGGTCGCTGGTTCTTAGTGAAAGCCTATATATATATATATATATATATATATATATATATATATATATATATATATATATATATATATATATATATATATATATATATATGTCAATCTGAAAACTATGTTTGGGTTACAATAAGAAAGGCTGGTTTGGTTGTGGGTGGTACCATTGACAAATCAATATTTGTGAATCAATATATCACATCAAAAGATATTTTCTTCATGTTGCGTATATGGTATTGAAGAATCGACGAGTAAGGATACCACTGCAAAGTAAACAATATTTATTTGTCCATTTGTTCTTTCTATATTTAATTTTTTTTATATCGATGAGATGATGTAAGTGTCCAGTGATCTAGATAACCAAGTCATGTGTTTTGGAATATCTAGTCAAGGTAGTCCTGGATCATTATTCAAAATGGATAAAATCTCTACTTTCTCTCCGAGATCTCATTAATGTCTGCTCTGACATTTCATTAGATACCGCCGCTCATAGACAATGTTTGTCTGTTTCTCGCCATATAGTGTCTAGTAGTAATGGATGTACAAGTCAATTCTATATTTAATAAACATGATTGTTGAAATTTCTCGATTTTAAATGTCCGAAACGCGATGAAATCACACCCTGCGCTGCAAGCATTGTCCGACATTGTAAATTTCGCACCGACGAGCACACCCGACGCTACGCTGTCAAAAGTATATATATGTGTCACAAATCGATAAGAACTTAACAGCAGCTTTCATATTTGGGATGACTAAGGTATATTTTGCCGAAATTAGGTCATTTCAGCTATTCATCACTCTTGGGGACATCCTTTCCTGTCACTCTCGTAAATTCTAATCGCTGTATGCCATATTTAGATATCTTAATTAACGTTATTTATTTTAAGATTCGTGCTCTGAGAAACGATAACGGATTATAATCCAATATATTACAATATATTGCATCTTGTCCAGAGCTAAAAAATAATAATAATAAATATTAAATAAAATAAAATAGAGAATTATAAAGTATACCTTTTAAGGATTATAAACAATCCCTTATTCGTGTCTGCATAACTATTGGTGTTTAATATTTTGATCTTCGTATGGCTCATTGATATTGTTGATTCGTATGTATGTATGTATGTATGTATGTATGTATGTATGTATGTATGTATGTATGTATGTATGTATGTATGTATGTATGTATTACTGACAGACCTACTGACTTTCTTATTTCCTCTTCAGAAGAGATTTCATTCAGTTAATTTTTCGTAGATACAGAAAAATATACATACATGTACGCGCGCGCGCACACACACACCATACATACATACATACATACATACATACATACATACATACATACATACATACATACATACATACATACATACATACATACATACATACATACAAAGTCTGAAAATTATTCTTGACGAAAGATTAAAGCACACTTAAATGTTATCTCACACCATATCAGACTCAATTTCGGTGGTGGATACATTCATGTTTAAATCGTTCAAAAGATCAAGCACGAGTCTTTTGGAATATTTTAACCGCAAGAGTTACCTTTTTGAACACATTTTGGGTACATAAATATTTTTAATTATGGGATTTTGAAATTTACAAACAAAATGTCAATCCTTGTACACTTTTAGGAAAACATTTAATACATAAACTCTCGTGCCATTGTTCAGAAAGTAACCATAGTGAAAGAGAATGTACGATATCTTATCTATGTATTAATAAGTGACAATTGATTTCACTATCTACCAACTATTTAAGTGACTCATTCTGGACACAATCGTTGCTAAATAGAATGAGTCTACATAAGATTATCACCGTGAAATCCCTAGCTCAAAAGATCATGCGGTGAACACAAGGGGGTCATACAGGGAAATGATTTAAAACAACGATGGCGATTGGTCCTTTTGAATAAAAACTGTTGACAGTTTAATTCCCATATTTAAGTTTCATCAATCGAACAGAAAGTGTACCAAGTTAAAATAGAAATTCAAACGAACTTTGTTAACAAAGTGACGTTTTACTTCAAACGGTTTTTATCATTGTCAGAAAGATTGAAAAATTTCAGGGAACGTATATTTTTTTGAAGATTCAATAGATTTCATGATCAAGAAAATTCGGTTTGAAAATGTTGAATTAATGAGAATAACTACCGATTTATAAAATGTCGAAACTACTGGCTCTCATTCTGGTGTGTCTCATATTGCTTCCTACCTGTCGAAGCACTCATTTCCGAGGCGCAATTTTCATGTGGAAACCAACTGGAAATCACATGGAGGCAAGTAGAATCATTGTGATTTAATTTCTAAGTAAATTTCCATTGGCAAGGTATGATATTTTAAAATTGTGAACATTTGACAAAGTGCAAAAGGTACATTTAGAAAGAATGGATGTTTTATTTTTGTTGCAATCTAACATTTGACGTTAACTTTTCATGTTTTACCTTTTTTGGTCGACTTTTCTTTTGAAAAGTGATGTGTTCGGGTATAGAAAAAGAATAGAACAAATTCAAGGCAAAGACATTTAATAGACTCGGAATTTCACTCTTTCTCAGATTAAATATAAACGACGTGTTAAATATTACCCACTAATATTCGATGAATTAAAACATAATTAAATGCAATTATTCCATGTTTTTCGCAAGGAGAAAATTGTATTCTTGGTAACTGCATGCAATAAAAGCATCCCGTGTATAGACCTCGTTTCCCCTATCATAAAAATCACTTTTAATTATTGGTATTTTACTCTCCGGTAACCATTCATTGGGAATAATAATAAAAATTATTTGCAGTACAGAGTAAACACTGTCTATCCATGTATATATTGTTGTTGTCACGGAATTGTGTATGACTGGTATCAATATGTATATGTGGTCAAAAATGGACTCGGGTTTCGCTGACGCGTTCAGCGTCACAGAGGGTGGTTTATTAATTATCGGCTCTAGTTCTTCGAAACAGTGTGCAAAACTCAGATCATGCTGCATATGCAAATTGCCTGCATTTTAAAAATATAAGTACCTAGCTGCGCATATCGGTCACAGCTAGGGTATATTATAGAGCTAATTATCTTCAACATCACCTTACGACCAGTCTTGTCAGTAAGCTCTCCACTTTAATGAAGCAAAATCTTTCAGCTAAAGAGTTAAAATAGATTTAAGATTATATTCTTGTCGCTATTCATTTTATATGACAGAATTGTTTCATATATCAGATGTTTTAGTATTTATTCTAAATTCTACAGAGTAAATACCTTGGTTATGCATCGCCATGATATTAGTAATACTATAGTCTGCTTCGAGATAGCATTTTGTTGTAACTGAACAGAGAAATTGAGTTTAATTATACGCTGCATGCATTAAACGTTTAATGTAAATGGATAACGTATTAATTCATGTGCGCGCATGCGCAACATATATGAATATAAAAGTACTTAACCGTGTCATATATATATCAAAGACAAGTCCTCATCCTCCAATAAATTAATCATTATCAATTTAGTAATTCATAAGAATGAAGCAAATTATATTTTAATTGAGAGCTTTTAAAGTCTGCTATACCCTGTTTTAGCACATTATGAGAAAATACAAATAATAATCTGTACATTAATAATAATTGTGTTTTCTCTAATTAAAGATAGAAATTGACTTTAGAATCAGCTGGCGAAGAAGTGATACTTTCTGTAACGAATCCACAATCGCATCAAGGAGGCACTTACTGACTCGTAACAGTTATTTGGCATGTCATAAAAACTGCATGGGAATTATGGATTATCTCACCTTTTATTGCACCGACTTCAGTTCTGAAGACGACTGGACTAGTGGGAAACGTAGTTTTCGTTACAGATTTCCCTCCAGTTATATGAATTTTGAATTTGGGTGAGTAATAATGACAGCCTTGTTAATTACAACAAGAACATGCATTTTTCATTTGGTCGATTTAGCCTGCGATGTAATATTAATTTAACTTAATTCCGCAACCAGTCATGGAGACAGCAAATAATACAATATTATACCTGTTTTCTTCTAAGGAGTGTTATTTTCTCACACACGACATACTGCCTTACAATGAATATATTGCGTGAAAGTTTAATTTCAATTTTAAATGCAGATTAGCGAAAATAGAAGTTAAAATTGATTTCTATCCTGCTGCGTTTGTAACTTATTATGAAAAAATTACATATTAATTTGATCATTTTGATATATTTTATAGATTTTCAGGAGGTAACTGGATAAATCTGGTGACAGGAGTGGACAAACTTTGGTCATTTAGTATAAGTGTCAATTTGGAAAACAGATCGGACAAAAGAAGGGCTAACTCTTCTCCCAGAACAGACATGTTTCCTCTTGTAAGACTAGCCTATGGATGTAACCACACAATAGCAATCCCAGGTGAGGGAATAAAAGAACAATGTTTTTAAAAATACAACTAAATTCCATATTTCATAATAATGTATACCATGTAATATTTATGATCAAGATATGCCCGTGCTTTTGTTGAAGTTAAACGTAAAATGTGCGTGTGCATTAATGAGATTTCTCGTCTTCTATCATATGCCGTTACGAATTAGACTGTCACCTGGCTAGCTGCGGTTGTCTAAGTGCTTAATCACCGATCCTGGATTTTGGCGTTTGACGTTACCGCTGAGTCCCATCACGTTGCACAATTTCATAAGATTCCCATGTCGTTTAGAGTTCCAAGTTTCCAATAAAGCAGAGCTGTTAATAGAGGCGGGGACAAGATTCATTTTGACGCCGCCAACCCCCCTCAACTCTGAAACCCATTATTTCATCAATAAAATCACTCAATGTAACGCCAACAGCTATTAAAGAGAACCAAAAAAAAAAAAACGAATGCAAAGTTGTATATTTGCAGCAAATATTCCACATGCAACCTATTTCAAAAGCCCATTTTGGCGCCACCACTAGTCTAGCGCCCGGGGACATCTGTCTACCTCTGTGCCCCCCTCCTCCAGCTACGCCTCTACCTGTTAATATATAATATATCACTAAGAAAACTCTAACAGGTTATGCAATCATTTCTTAAAGCAATCGTCGAAGAAGTAGGAGGCCAGTTTATTTACTTGACAAGGATTCTCAAATATGTGAGGAGGATACAAATACAAATATTTTTCAGTCGCATAATGCACCTGTATTATCAGGGTCTCCGTTTTTTTGTTCGGCTAATTACTCTTGACATATATCCCCTGTGCCCGGGCAGAACAACACTTTTTTAATTTTTATAAAATAAAAGGTTTATTTTTTAACGATAACCTGGATGTTTCTTACCCCAGGGCCGTGATTGCTCTCTACGACACTGTCTGCCAGCATATCATGTGATGGCAGATCTAAGTCTGTGCATTTGAACTAGACTTATAAGCATGTAAATAAAGTTTCTGTCGGAAGATAGTGCTGTTCTTCATTCACTATACAGTTTTTTTTATATCCACTGAATTAGGATTTTTGCATACATTTGAAAAATCATATGCATGCATAACAGTATTTTAGCAATGATGTCCAATTAAATATACTACTTTGTTATTGTTCGACAATGCTTTATGGAATATAGTTCACATTATTTATTGACTATTTCTTATTCTAAACCAATATGTTAAACATTGGACAAGATTTTTATGTTTGGAATGCTAACAATAATGTTTTCTATGATTATTAGATTATTATATTATGCTGGCATTAAATTAAAATTGTATTGAGAAACTTTTTTATATGAGTCAGTATCGCTATGAAAATAAACCTCAGACTTCGGTAGCACATGATAGGAGAGGAGAAATGTATGCATCAAATAACATCATACAGTTTCTTGGTTTCAATGTAAGATTTTCAAATTTGGATTCAAAATTTTATATTCCTCAATTTCTTTACCTGACAGTGTCTTCAAACTTTGTAAACTAAAGACCAAAATATCTAAAGCTTTCAATATATTTTCCTACTTTTTCCAACATATTTTTGGGAAATCAAAATAGACTATACTTTGTGAAAACAGGATACAGGAATCCTGTAAGATTTTATAACGAAATTCACCTTCGCGCTTAAGTTTTATCAAAGTCTTGTGAACTTGATCCAATTCCGACATCACTGCTGCTTGAGTGCTTAGACCCAATATTGCCTTCACTAACTGATGTTATTAATATCTCTATCTCATCAGGGGAATTCCCATCATTTTTCAAAACTGCCATCCTAAAGCCACTGCTGAAGAAACCAACACTGGACCATAACGATTTAAAGAACTACCGCCCAGTTTCAAATCTCCCATTCATATAAAAAATCTTAGAAAAGGTTGTTCTAACTCAACTTGTATCTCATTTGAATTCAAACGGTCTTTTTAGCAATGTACAGTCTGTAAATCAAGCTTGCCACAGTACTGAAATTACTCTTCTGAAAGTATTTAGTGACATTCTCTCTGCTTTGGATAGTGGGAAGATTACAGTCCTCACCCTCCTTGATTTGTTTGCAGCATTTGACACAATAGACCATGATATATTACTTCACCATCTCCAGCATGTATATGGCATTCAGAATACAGCATTACAGAGGTTCAAGTCCTACTTAACTCAACAGGACACAAATTATATCTGCAAATGGAATACACTCCAGCCCAGTTGACGTATGTTGTGGTGTTCCACAGGGATCTTTTCTTTGGACCTGTTCTCTTCATTCCGTACACTCCGCCGCTCTCAAGTGTCATAGATCATCACCCATTGTCGCACCAATTGTATGCTGATGACACCCAAATATACAAGTCCAGCCACCCAACTGAAGTTGATGCTACCATCCATGGAGTAGAGAAGTGCATTTCTGATGTGAAATCATGGATGACATGTAACAAGCTGCAGATATGAATGATGATAAAACTGAGGCTATTCTGATCACAACACAAAGACTTTCTCATTCACATCCTTTACCTCACACAATAAATATCAGCAACACCAACATTAAATTATCACAATCAGTACGGAACCTAGGCGTTACTCTAGACAGTACTTTCACATTGCACCAACATGTCATGAACATATGCAAGGCTGCATATCTTGAATTGAGACGCATCAGTTCCATTCTTAAATATCTTTCAGTTGATGCCACTAAAACACTTGTGTGTTCATTAGTACTTTCAAGACTGGACTATTGTAACTCAATTCTGTCTGGTTCGTCACAATATTTACTCCAGAAACTTCAAAAAGTTCAAAACACAGCTGCACGGATCATCTTTAGAGTACCTCGAGCAGAGCACATCTCACCACTACTCTGTACCCTACACTGGCTATCAATTCGATACAGAATCAAACACAGAATTTGTTATCTGTGCTATGTTTCAATGACAGACTCCAGTCCAATATGCCTATCCAGCCTCACCCATGTGTATACACCAACTAGAGCCTTACGCTCTTCTTCTGATAATCGTATACTCATACTTATTATTATTATTATTATTATTATTATTATTATTATTATTATTTTTATTATTATTATTATTATTATTATTATTATTATTAAGTTGGAAGTCAAACTTATTCAGCCATAGATGAGAGATAAGCGCTCACAAATTTCATTACCACGCCTTCAGGTTTTCTTGTACTCTTACTTGTACGTTTCGATGGCCATTTTTCGAATGGATTGGAAAAAAGGTTAATACTAAACATTTACAAAAGGGGTCGTTACAAATTTAAGGATATTGGTCAAAGATCAGTGGAGGGGTTCCAAACCTGTAACATAAACTAACCTCTGTGTACAGAAAAATTTGGCTTTATGCCAGTCTCGCAACTGACAGAAAGTTATCCAACCACATCATTTGTCACGCGATTAAATAGCTGCAATGAGCTAATGTTTCTTATTATGTAATGTAGTTCCGTCTCAAAAATATATTCGTCTTTGTTTATGTTTACAACGCGCTTCCAAATAAAATATTGCAAAATATCCGGACATAAATATATTTAATCTTTAATTTCTACACACAGTAATCATCCCTTCCTATGAATATCCAACACCAACCGGAATGCTTATTAGTGGCATTAACAAATTTTCGGTGGAAACATTGTACACCTTCTAATCGATTATGATTTATACTGTATGGCTCGTCTAACCTAACAATATTCATCTATATGTCATCAAATAATTGCCAATGCTCGCAAAAACTGTATATTATTCAAATCGTTTAATATATTCAGTATTAAATCAATATCCATATGAGATTATCTGTTTATCAAACGTCCATGCAAGATACAATGAGTTAAGTCACCAATTCATTCATCCACAGTATACGATGTAGACGGAGACCAAGTGCGATGTCGGTGGGCGAATGGGATTACCGAATGTGCCGGTGTTTGTAAAGCGTTTCCAAAATCAATATTACATGAGGTGACTATATTCAAATTATGCTTTCTTACCAAGGGAACTATAGTGATACAAATACAATTTTTAAATGAAAAACATTTCTTACTAAATTCACCGGTAAATATGACAAGAAGATTTAAAGTGAATGTATTATTAGTTATTACTTGCTTATATAAAACTAGAACTTCTTCTACGCAAAATGTCATATTTATCTACAGGACAATTTTGAAATTATTGTGGTTTTTACTTTTTTTTTAAATATTAGTATATCATTTAATAAGCAGGACAAATGTACCTTATAAACATTTGCTATATAAGTGATAGCACAAATTCATTTTCAGGACAACTGCACTATTACCTATTCAGCCGTTGATGAGATTGGTTACTATGCAGTCGCGATACAGGTGGAAGACTTCCATCCCATTGGTACAAGGACACCGCTTAGCAGCGTTCCGATCCAGTTCCTGGTTGATATTTATAAATCAAGCCAGCCTTGCCACCTTGTTCCAGAATTCCTCCCACCGACTAAACCGGACAAGACTATCGTTACGGTACAAGTTAATACGAGAGTTACGGAACAGATTGTAGCTAGAAGTGGTGTAAAGAACACGAGGTAACGGACATGTTTAGGGAGACGAGAAGGCCATACTAAACATACTACTGTTTTAAAGGCATTTCAGATCTTGGGTCAAAGTATATTGTTGATAATTTCAACAATTTTCATTTTTACGTTTGTTTTGGGCAAACTGACTGGAAAATTTAACTTTTCCATGGGAAGACAAAATTGCTTAGAAATACCCATAGGAACACTGATTTTATGGTTCTATTTCAAAGTTATTAGTTAGTCGCCTGAATGTCACCGATATGCATGCAACATATTTGACAACCCGACTTCTGAGATCAATTGTTTTACTTTATATATATATTTGTCAAGAATAAATTAGGTATCGGTCACTTGTTAATTCATCACCATCATCATCATCATCATCATCATCATCAGTCTATTGACCTAGTGTGGTCGTTGATGCACTGTGATGCTGAACATCTGACCAGTTTCCTCCACTGGTCTTGATCATGTGCCAATGCCTGTATCTCCGCAAAACTTTTTCAGGTCCATTCTGTGATTTTATCAGTCCACTTTTTCTCTTGTCTACCTCTCTTTCTGCCACCCTGGATGCTGCCCTGCAGTACTGTTCTGAATAGACTGTTTATTCTACTGACATGGCCATACCATTTGAGCGTTCTATTTTTGTTAGTGGTGAGGAAGTCTTCATCTTGGTCTACTTTGCCCTTGATGGTGTTACTCACTTCTTTATTTGGGATGTGGTCAAAATAAGAGGTGCCATGGATGGATCTGTAGCATATCAATTCAAGTGCATGGATTCTTCGTTGTAGTTGTGCTGTCAGGGCTCAGGCCTCACATGATGACTAGTGCTCTCAATAGTCTGATTTTAGTTTTCATACAGCTATTCTTGTCTCTCCAGATGGGTCTAATCTTTGAGATAGATGAAATTGTTTGTGCTGCTCGTGACAAAATTTCTGATCTTTATGCCTCTTCGGTGATTATGGAACCAAAATGATTAAACTGGCCCAATATTTCCAGTTTCTTTCCTCTCACTGATAGCATGTCATTCAATATTTTGTAATTGACATTGAGATTACTACATATATTTATGAAAGCATATTGTTGTAATTGACATTGAGATTACTACATATATTTATGAAAGCATATTGTCATTCAATATTTTGTAATTGACATTGAAATTAGTACACACACACACACACACACACACACACACATATATATATGAAAGCATAATGTCATTCAATATTATGTAAATTAAATCGAGATTACTACACACAGATATGCAAGCATCATGTCATTAAGCATTATGAAATTGACATCGATATTACTACACACAGATATGCAAGCATCATGTCATTAAGCATTCTGTAATTGACATCAAGATTACACTAGATATATGCAAACATCATGTCATTAAGCGTTATGTAATTGACATCCAGATTACTGCATACATATGTGAAAGCATCATCTCATTAAGCATTATGTAATTGACATCGAGATTACTACACACAGATATGCAAGCATCATGTCATTAAGCATTCTGTAATTGACATCAAGATTACACTAGATATATGTAGTCAATGTCATTAAGATTGCTTTTTAATAGTACATATAGATATGCAAGCATATAATTCAGCATCATGTGATTGAGACTGCCACATATAGGTTTGCAAGATAATACACAGCATAAGTGTCCTCGATTTATCTGTTTATTATTAATGGATTATCTGATTATATGTTTTGTAAACCTAACTGAGTATATAGTATATAACAATGTTTGGTCTAAAGTTATGATAACGTTGACAGTATACCTGAAATGTTCCCTACTTTCTTTTTCTTTTAAGAGCGCCGAGAAGAAGCAAGAATAGTTCCGATAGATTGACGCGTTCTCAGTTCATTAAGCGTGAATGCCAAATTTGTCCCATTTCTTGCCCCTGCGTGGAAATAATTTGGAATTATAATCATATGAATATTTAAGAATAATATAAAGTTCATAATAAAAGATTTGATCCTTATTCAAATTATTGTTGCATTCCAGCCCTTTAATGTCCATGGAAGGAAAAAAAGGAAGGCTTTCCCAAATTGAGAACATTAATTACTAGACAGAGTCCATAACAATTTTCTAAAAAACCATATTTCTGCACACAAAAAATGAATAATATAATTTGCATTTTTATTTAGGATCACGGAAATAACTACTACATCTCCAGAAGGCATGAATAAATCATTGTTACTAAAGGAACCAAGCAAGCAAGAAGCTTGGTATATCAACGTCACATGGACACCGACAAAAACTGACGTCAACTCGACACATTTTCTCTGTTTCTCTGCGTCTGACGAGAATAGGTAAATGTCCTTGTCTGCATATCATATATTGCTTTAATATGAAAACTAAGCTGAACACAATTAAGAATACTTTGATTTCACGATGCTTATCGATCGATCGATGGGATCGAGATGTCTGTGTTAATATAGCATGTGTTAATACATACGATGTCATAAACCAAATCATTCCAGATATGAATGTTCTAATTAACAACATCCAACCTTATGTATGTATAAACTTAACTTCAAATACACAAAATAAAATAATATAATATAATATAATATAATATAATATAATATGATATAATATAATATGATATGATATGATATGATATGATATGATATGATATGATATGATATGATATGATATGATATGATATGATATGACATATATTTGGTGGGTACTACATCTTAAGTTAAATGTTTCTTGCAATACATGTACCGACGTTTCAGCTATGGTTATTCAAAGATAAGTTGACATAAAGTCATTAATTAAACGTAATGTATTCAGAATCTACTTTGCATAGAACTTACTTCTTTGAAAAACATGAGATCATTAATGTGTCCATGAATGGTTAATGTCTGATATACTGATATATTCATTTACTGCATAGCTTTGAATGACACATAGCTCCAACTACTTTAAGACGTCACGTGAACGACTGGTACACAGGGCAGAGTGCTCGTTAAGATGGCATCAGAGTACTATTCAAAATATATGTACATTGTTAAACATTTACACAGAAACAATAGAACAACAGTCTTTTCGCGAAGATCACAGAACATTTTTCAGTTTCACAATGTCTGCATCCATTGTTAAATTTTCACGATCAGAATGCTATATAAGTAATAAGTTAGTACATATATACGAAAGTATATGTATAGTATACAACGGTAAGTATTCGTTGGCTACGATTAGGTTAACAGGCATGCATAATTACGATATATAACACATATATACGTATCATCATGTAAGAAATATACTTGTTACTTTATCGGTAGATATAGAACAATAATATAATCACTTTCATACAGGTAATCATTTATATAATTACATTTAACCTAATTTACAACATAAATCCATACAATGGCCGATTTGGACGTATATTCAAAATGAAAATCATGGTTGAGGTTTATGTAACTGTAAATTTAATCTAATCACACAGACAATAAATAATGTCCGAATCCAAGTAAGATTTTCACTGTAACTATTTGCTAGTATATGTTATCAATATGAAGTCCTTTGTCCAATGCAGTTTGACTATCACTGTTTCAACTATCTGCACTTTCATCTCCCAATGCAGTAGATATTGGCATTTCATCATCCGTGTCATCTACTTGAGGTATCGACGGGCAGCGGCAAATATCAATTAACTATCGTAATAACAAAATTTACACAGTCATTTGTGTCAATATAACATGCACAATTATAAATTTGTACAGCTCTATATATACGTCCAATATGCATACATTGTTTGCATCTCACCTATAATCATTCGGGATTGTTTTAGGAAGAAAAACGTTAAGCTATACTTCTAAGTGTGTGTGTGTGTGTGTGTGTGTGTGTGTGTGTGTGTGTGTGTGTGTGTGTTATTCTCTTCAGATGTGAGCTTTCAATTTAATGTAAACTGATGTTGCTGGGAAGAACTTTTGCTTTCACACTAGTCATCCATTTCCAAATGTCAGACCTGCTGTGTTTGAATGGGAGTGTATAATTCGAACAGTTTGTTTGGCCACACATCATGGCATAGTAATACACATTCTAATGGGAGTGTATAATTCGAACAGTTTGCTTGGCCACACATCATGGCATAGTAATACACATTCTAATGGGAGTGTATAATTCGAACAGTTTGCTTGGCCACACATCATGGCATAGTAATACACATTCTTGATGTGACAATGAAAGGTGAACTCTTTGCTGGGAGTACATCTGTGATCGAATCATCATGAATTAGAATACTAAATGAACATGCTCTGTTATTGAACTGTGCCTCCCCCATGTGATCTGTGCACTTGACCTCTGGAAAGCTGTACATCTTACAGAAGAACCGTTAAGTACCTTTGACCCAGCCCTGTTCCAAGTTATCATTTCCTAGACTTGATAGAAGCACTGACCAACTCTGGTTCCATGTCATTATTTCGTAGACCAGAGAATAGCTATAACCCAGTCTGGTTCCAAGTTATCATTTCCTAGGTATGGTAGTAGCATTGGCCCACTCTGGTTCCAAGTTATAATTTCCTAGGTCTGACAATAGCCCTAACCCACTCTGGTTCGAATTTATCATTACCTCTACCTGACAGTAGCCCTGACTCACTCTGGTTCGAATTTATAATTTTCTAGGGCTGACAGTAGCTTCTATCCTTCTTCAAAGGCTGTCCATGCAGCCATCCTTCTGTGTAACGCTTGATTAGAGGTTGTGCCGCAACCGATCTTTGAAAAGAAAGTTTATAAACGTGCATTAAATAAAATGTCCAGATCTCATTCCTATCCTGTATAAATCCCACTGATAGACATGTAATTCGAAGCTTAGTATATTTCAAGTCTCGTGGACAGTTAGATAATTCTGTTATGTATTTTTAATTTATTTATGTTTGTTAGTTTCGTCTCCAGAATTGTATGTTATATATAAGTGTATTATGGACTTGACCTTGTCCAAGATCAAGTTCATGTTCCACCTGGCCAATAGTTTATATTTTTAGTAAATACATAATACATAACTAGTATTTTAATAGGTTAAATATTAGGATCGTTATCATTAGAAGTAAAGATTATTATTTGAGACTGGGTCCGGATTATTGGTATTTCCCATAAAAATACAAAACCTACTTGATGTTTACCATATTCTTATTCTGATTGTATCTTGTAAACACGTTTAAATGTTATAGAATTGAACATTTAATTAAGTCCATTTTTTCCAGAAAATGTTTTTGTGACCCCTAAGTCAAGCTAACAGTTTTATAATCATGATTATCTATAAATTAATTGTAAATTCGTTTAGCTTTCAATGTAGAATCATTTGTATTTTTGTGTTCAGTATTTGATATGGGTGAAATAATTTATTCAAAATATTATTCACTGGAAATACAAAGTGCTTATAAAATTATTCTTGGACAGAGGCATTAACATAGAATTATAATGATTTTAGACAGGGCATTTTGGATTATTTATTCTGATTCATCAAAAACTGTTGTCACATTACCACGTTACAGGCAACTACATGCATATCAAGGCCTTTGCTCTGGATCTTCTTTCAAAGACCATTGGAATTTAATTAGAACTTTTTTCTCTATGACTGGTGATATGACTTTTTGAACTATTTTGGGACCATATTCGCATGACTAATTTTAAATCGTCACTTTGTATTCTAGGAAAATAAATTATTTGTTGAATTTTATTTTAAAAAATTGCTGGTTTTTGCTAATTTTTAATACTTAGTCGAAGACCATATGGTCATAATAATTGGAAACTTTGAATATCTCAGATTTCGTTTACAGTTAAGTAATTTGGAGCTTTAGATTTGCCATTTTTCTTGTATGCTGCCTGGTAGCAAATCATTCTGCTTCTGAAGGGAAAAAAGAAAAACAAAACAATCTGGAAATAATGTTGAAATCATGATGTATAGATTGGCATGGTTTTTTGTCATACTAAACTGCCACTGAAACATCAACCTTGAATATGTCGTCATAAAACTCTACCATTAAATCAACGATTAATCAGAGAAACATACACCTCAGGGTATGCTTTATGAGTTTTTGTGCCAGCATTGAGTCTGCACTAACCTCCCTCGTTTTGAGCAACTGATAACCTAAACGATTTCTATTTCCACACTTCAACGTTTGTAAATTAATTGCAAAAGCAGAAAACAGTACATTATTTGTATTCTCAATGCCGATCCTGTGGGAGTCGAAGATCGATTCGTCGCGATTCTATTTCAAATCAGGGTTGTGTATCACCTTGAACTTGTGTACAACATATCATACAGCGTCCACCTTTCACACATCAAAACAATGTACTCTCTCTGCCAGCGACTGAATTAAAATTTCGCTAATTTGACCGTGCGTCTAGTTTCTTGGACAAGGTTAAGGACATTTTCAGATTTTAGAGCCTTAATTTTATGGTCAGATGTGATTAAAGCGTCGTTTCAAAATTGTATCGAGAAGTCTCTTTAATATTTCTTTTATACTCGCCAAACAGACACCACAATAGCAGGGTTTGCTGAAACCTATTTTTAATTATTACTTGCGCATCATCACAATAAAGTAAGAAAAAGGAGGATGTTGCCATTCTGTTACATTGTTAACCCCGCTGTTCTTTCTGATTTGCTTAAAGGAATATCTTACTGACGATACTCCAGTGAATGGTTGGCGTAAAACATAGGAAACTACTTAAGACAATTGTAATGTCGAGTTTGAACTTGGAAATTCGTCAAACTGAAATGTGTTCCAATCCATAGTTTTGTGTAAAGGTACCTGTGATTCATGCGTGAAAACCTTAGAGAATGCTAATATTAATCAATAAAGCAAGAAAATCAATAATCAGTAGATGGATGAGATAACCAGTCAATAAATCGATCGATCAGTCTATCACTTTGGGAGTATTTGAATGAGAATGATACATGCAGAGATGCTTAAGTATGTGTTTTTTCGCTTGATATTATCCTGTTTGCTCACTAGAATGCTGACAATTGATTAAATTCACTTTCTTTCAGATTGACAAGTGCGATTCGATGTATTTATTTTGCAGTTATTCAAGGTAAACATGGTAGTTTTAGCATGTATCTTGTTCTCCAAAAATTATAATTAGATGCGATCAATTTAGTCACACAAGATGAGCTTTGACTGAAATATATCTGGTTAAAAATATACAAGAATAATGTAATATATATATATATATATATATATATATATATATATATATATATATATATATATATATATATATATATATATATATATATATATATATATATATATATATATATATTATATATATATATATATATATATATATATATATATATATATATATATATATATATATATATATATATATATATATACCGAACTACGTCCACTCATTTAGAATCATGACTGTGTACAAAATCTTCACTCGATACAGTGTATTTTCATTATTAGAAATGAGTTCATAAAAGATGTAAGGGTTCATCTCTGGAGAGTACATAATTGTCTATATCACAACATGCTAACATGTAACTATTTCGAAGTAATTATACTATTCTATGAGAATGCAAAAAAACTGTATTTCTTTAACATGAATAGCCATAACTTCAACAACAGGAGAAATGAAAACCACGCTACCCTCTATGTTGGCAATCACAGCTGAGAAAAATCATTTGACAACAAAGACAGTTCTTTCGTCTACTACAACAGCTGCAAAACCAGTGCCACCAACAGAAGAAACGGCAATCAAAGGAACTATTACAACACTACTGTCTGAATTAAGATCAGCTCTTAACAGAACAAATTTATCGTCAACAGGAAGTACAACACATATAATCATTGGAACATTAAGACCTGCAACAAATATAATTAACGCAAGTACAACAACTGACACAGAGACAAATGTGTATTTAGCGTCTAGGTCAGCGACAACGACCACAACAAGTCTGCCATCAACTCCGATTAAAACAACTGTGATTATGCCAACAACAGCAAAGATAATTCAGACTTCAAAGAAGTCTGTAGGACAAAGAGCTTCAGCGACAACCATATTTTCATCAACAACAACGTCATCATCAACAGCTATAACGCCATCAATAAATAGTAATACGCTTGCTATGCGGCTATTACAAACAGCTCCTATGATAACTATGCCGATATCACCAATGACAACTCCTACGGCAAATGTACCGTCATCAACAACAACTCTTACCACAGTTGTGTCATCATCAGGAACAACTGTAGCAGCTGTGCTGTCATCGTCACTTTCAGCAAATGTATCCTTGGCAACATATAACACGGCAACTGTTCTATCATCAGCAAAAACGCAAACAACTGTATTGTTATCAACAACTTCTTCGATAAACTCGTCATCAACAACATCCGATCCTACGACAACTGTCTCATCATCAGCAACAAATGATGCAAATGTGACGTCATTAGCAATACCTATCTCCCCAACTGTTTTGTCATTGAAAACAGTATTTAAAGCAACTGTGGCTTCATCTAAAATATTTACAAGCACATCCATAACGTCATCAACAACAATTACAACTACGGCAACTCCGACGTTGTTAACAACAAAAACGACAAAAATGTTGACAGCGCCACAAGAGAATATCAGTCAAGCAATGAACACAGAAGCCAGCAAGGGTTCATCGACAGGAATAGGTGAGGCTTATATTGATTGATTGAATGAGCGAATGATTGATTGCCAGCACTCAGATGATGAACGTCAAATAGTCTGAATAGGTGATCTGAATATGCGGTGATTGGATGTTAGATTGTAAAAGCTGCTTTGGTAATGTGATGGGAATAATCAAGTGTAATAATCAAATATACTTATTAGGTATTATAATCAAGTGTAATAATCAAGTATATTTATCAAGTATAATAATCTAAGTATAATAATCAAGTTTAATTATCTAAGTATAATATTCTAAGTATAATAATAAAGTATAATAATCTACGTATAATTAAGTATAATAATCAAGTATAATAATCTATGTATAATAATCAAGTATAATAATTTAAGTATAATAATAAAGTATAATCAAGTATAATAATCAAGTATAATAATCTAAGTATAATAATCTAAGTATAATATTCTAAGTATAATAATCAAGTATAATAATTTAAGTATAATAATCTAAGTATAATATTCTAAGTATAATAATCAAGTATAATAATTTAAGTATCATAATAAAGTATAATAATCTAAGTATAATAATCAAGTATAATAATTTAAGTATAATATTCTAAGTATAATATTCTAAGTATAATAATCAAGTATAATCAAGTATAATAATTTAAGTATAATATTCTATGTATAATAATCAAGTATAATCAAGTATAATAATCTAAGTATAATAATCTAAATATAATAATCTAAGTAAAGCAAGTGAATGTATGCACAGTCCCAGAGAGTTAGAAATGCCAAAATGTTACTGGAACATATACTCATAAAAGGTCAAGATATATAGTTTTGTAAAAACAGGGCCGACAAGAAGGAGTGGAGGGCAACCGGTAATATATCCCAGGGGCAAGGGGTCTGTAAGAGGGGCCCAGGCCGAACAACACTTTTTAATTTTATAAAAAAAAATATTTTGTTTGAACAAGAACCAGGAGAAACCCGGATGTTTCTTACCTCTGACCTCTCAACGGCCCTGTGTACAAAATGACATATGTTCTCGTCATTAGTAAGATGAGGAACCGCTTGTGTGTGTGTGTGTGTGTGTGTGTGTGTGTGTGTGTATCTGATTTGGACTTTTAACGTAGTTTTAAAAATTTTTCAGTCATGTCGCTATGATGTCTGCAATGTGGCAGTTTAGAGTGATGTCGAGTACTGGGGCATCATGCAATATACACTTATGACGATGCCCCACCTGTTCACATTATCTTGACACCAATGCTGACCAGTACTAACACTGACCTCTTAATGCTGAGCGCCAAGCGAGGCAGCTGTCATTATCATTTTTATAAGTCTTTGGTAAGACTCGGCCGGGGATCGAGCCCACTACCTCACATAATTCGAGGCGGACGCTCTAGCCACTAGACCATTGTAGCGGTTTTAACGAATGCGTAATCTTAATTCTGAAGCTACACACAGTAGTATCAGGAACTTTCTTTGAAGACTTAATTTTGTTAATGTCGTGGATTTTAAAACAATTTAAAAAATAAACTTGCCAATATATTTAATGTTACTATGGTAGGCTTTACTTAAAATCCTATTCTCAATAACCTGGTCGTGTTAAAAATGAAAATTATCTCATGAAGCGATAGAATTATTCAGCTATTATATATAGTAGTGAAGGTAATTTTGCACAATCTACAGCAAATATGGCAAAACGATAAATCTGATTGCATTTTCATTACAGAGATGCAGTGGTGGTATCTAGCAATTGCTGTCGGCGTTGCCACCATTTTCATGACTGGCTGCTGTATATTCTTTTGCTTGTTTTTGCATAAACGAAGGCAAGAAGAGGAAGAAAAGTAAGTTATGTAATTTCGACATTTTCTTTTACAACTCGATTCTTGTTATTTGCACAACCTTTTGGACATAACATTGTTTGTTTCTCTTGGTTTTTATATTATGCCTGTCAATAATTCTGTCGTTACTATTCTCATTTTAGAATCAAGAGACAATTTTTTTTAGACGTTCTCTAGCGTTAGTCAATAATAGTTAACAATGAAAGGATAATATAAATCAAACATTTTTTTTGCTATTAGGAAGACGTTATAAATTCATTTTAATATGTCCACAGATTAAAATTCTTTTACATTGCAATATATCTCTCTACCTCCTTTCTTGTCTCTCTTTATGTTTCTATAAAACTCAGAATGACGCATTATTTTGTCAATCACTATGTTAGAAAATTTCTGATTGTTCGTCAGCAATATCCATCTGACCGCCTGTTCGTCATTCAGTCAGAAAGTATGCATGTATGATTGGATGTGTGCGTATGTATGTATGTATGTATGTATGTATGTATGTATGTATGTATGTATGTATGTATGTATGTATGTATGTATGTATGTATGTATGTATGTGTGTGTGTGTGTGTGTGTGTGTGTGTGTGTGTGTGTGTGTGTGTGTGTGCGTGCGTGCTTGCCGCGCGCGTGCACGTACGTGTATGTATGTATGTATGTATGTATGTATGTATGTATGTATGTATGTATGTATGTATGTATGTATGTATGTATGTATGTATGTATGTATGTATGTATCCTAGCAGGAGTTTCTTGTATTTGTTTATTTCTCAAGATTATTTTTTTAGTTCTGGCTATAGTAACGGAGCATAAAATAGTAATTACTCTACTGCCTGCTAGTGGCAGGGTTGCGTGTTAAAAATCCCAGGTAAATGTACCTTTTTCTTTGTACTATAGGAACAAGATTCGAGTCATGCAAAGTGGTAAAGATATTGTGGAAGATAATGGAAATATCAACCCTTCCTTCTACCGACCGCTACCTCCAACTAAACGGCCATCTATCTGTCAACCGTTGATTCCGACCATTCCTCTGTCATACAACAAATCCCCCACGCATTACAATGCGTGGATGTAATGAAGATTTTGATAAAGAAGAGAAAATGGCACATTTATTCCGAAAGTACAAACTGTAAAGTCAGAGAAGATTATTGATTTATATCAGTGTGGTGATAGTTTCCATTTATAATAATACACAATACCATTTGCGTTAATAAGAAAAGCAATACTGTGATTTACAATCAATTTTCTTTACAAACCTATGTATTTCGTATAGTAGTATATCGCAACCACTGAGTACAATATTCCTGTGTGTGTATAGATTAGTCGCTCCTTAATCTGGTTAATAATTTTAAATTATCATATTAAATTTTAAGCATATTTTCTGTATTTGTTTATTGTTTGTGTAACTTCATTTTTACTTATGGTTTTTTTTGTTGCTTATCTGCTCCTCTAATACGATATTAGTGGTACAACTCTATGGTCTCAAACATTGTAACAGAAAGTCCTCTAACACGATATTAATGGTACGACTCTATGGTCTCAAACATTGTAACAGAAAGTCCTCTAACATTATTTTAAATGTACGTCTCTATGGTCTCAAACATTATAACATAAAATCCTCTAACACGATATTAATAGTACGACTATTTGGGCTCAAACATTGTAAAAGAAAGTCCTCTGATACGATATTAATGGTATGATTCTATGGTCTCAAACATTGTTAGAGAAAGTCCTCTAAGACGAAATTAAAGGCACGGCTATACGGTCTCAAACATTGTAACAGAAAGTCCTCTAACACTATATTAATGGTACTACTATATAGTCTCAAACATTATAACATAAAGTCCTCTAACACGGTATTAATTGTACGACTCTACGGTCTCAAACACTGTAACAGAAAGTCCTGTAACACGATATCAAAGGCACGGCTATATGGTTTAAAACATTGTAATATAAAGTCCTCTAACACTATATTAATATTACGATTATGTGATTTCAAACATGTAACAGAAAGTCCTCTAATACGATATTAATGGTACGACTCTATGGTCACAAACATTGTAACAGAAAGTCCTCTAACACGATATTAAAGGCACGGCTATATGGTTTGAAACATGTAATAGAAAGTCCTCTAACATGATATTAAAGGAACTGCAATACGGTCTCAAACATTGTAACAGAAAGTCCTCTAACACGATATTAATGGTACTACTTTATGGTCTCGAACGACAGAACAGAAAGGCCTCCAACACGATATTAAAGTTACTACTATATGGTCTCAAACATTGTAACAGAACGTCCTGTAAAACGATATTAATATTACGACTTTATGGTCTCAAACATTGTAACAAATATTCCTCTAACACGATATTAATGGCACAACTATATGGTTTTAAACATTGTAACAAAAAGTCCTCTAACACGATATAAAAGGCACAGCTATATGGTCTCAAACATTGTAACAGAACGTCCTGTAACACGATCTTAATATTATGACTTTATGGTCTCAAACACTGTAACAAATATTTCTCTAACATGATATTAATGGCACAGCTATATGGTTTTAAACACTGTAACAAAAAGTCCTCTAACACGATATAATAGGCACAGCTATATGGTCTCAAACATTGTAACAGAAAGTCATCTAACACGATATTAATATTACGACTCTATGGTGTCAAACATTGTAACAGAAAGTCCTATGACATTATATTAATGGCCTAAACATTGTGACATAAAAAAGCAAGACCAACAAGTTTAGTAAACTCAACAAATACTATATTTCCGTAGAATACAAAGTGAATATTCATAAGACAAAGTATTGCGAAGTAAATCCCCAAAATTCCTATAATCATCTATCCCAAGTCCAAAGATATAGAATCTTCTGAATGCATCCAATAGTCCTGAATGTCTTGATGTATCATAATTATATAATCCGAATATCTTTGAGTGAGCTATAAAAATCACAATGTAGGGTTTTAGTACAAAATGTCAATGAGCTCATTGTAATTCCAATGATAATTTTAAATTCCTCTCAAATTATTTTGCACACAATTATAAATTCTGATCAATGTTTCGCAAATACTGATATTAAACAGGACTGAAAGGTTTCTTATACATATTCATCTTGACTTCCAACGCGATAGATTGTTCTGGAATTGTTGAATTTCAGACGGACAATTTCACCAAATTGTCAACAAGCTAGATTTCTTCCAGAAAATTCTAAGCTGGTAAGAGTACGCCTTGAACTCAAAATTTAGTAAATATTCATATAAAAATTACAACTATCATATAGGCAAAATATACCCTCAGCCACGGACAATCGTTAAGCACACAATGAAAATTAAATATACATAACACGTAGGTTATTGAAGAACCTCATCCCCATTTTAAAACCGCTGCTAGTAACCTATACTTAGAGTTCAGTGAAGTAACATTCTTATTTAAACAGACTCTGGCGTACATCCTTGAGATCTTGTCTCGACAACGGGTTAACACAGGAACGTGTCAGAGAAGTGCGTGAGGCGTAAGAAAACCGCCTAGGACAAAACAAACACCTTACAATCGGTAATGCAATACACCGTCGGTCAAACATATGCTTTGAAGACAGCAGATCTAGTAGGAATGAGTTTAGGTATGTAACGCAGCACCCGAAAATTAATACTTTTGTTGCACACTTCCACATATTTATAGTTTCCTTGAACATTCAAGAACAGCTGGCACTGTTAATATAAAAATCAATGTCCTCGCATATGATGGTTCAACAAACTTGCAAAAGAAACAAATTTTAGAGTTGATTAGTAACACAATTACTACATCACACATTTTGGTGGCTATAACTTTTCTATGAGCGTAGAACATGCCGAAAAGAAAACTTCGAAAATTGACCACAAATTATGTTTTTGTGACCAGAAAGAAGATTTGTGACTTAGTTTCTGGGCACAGATTGTATTATTATCCAGCTACTGAATTACGCCACTGAACATACGCTTGCACAAGAAAACGGAATAAATCGTGTATAGTTTATGTAACATATAAAGCACAAGAAGAAACAATTTCATTGGGATGCAGGCTGATCACACGAACTTCTGTCAAAATCTACAAAGTCCATTGAAACAAATCCACACAAATTTACATTAAAAATATGAAACTCTGCAATTGAATAATCTTGTTTAGGACATCCAGAGCACGCGGCGCGATAAATAACTCCTTTTGTGACATTGGAATATTTATAGCGTCCAGTTTTAAATATTTGTGATTATTTGTTTGATTATCGGAACTCGGTGCAGTGGAAATATTAATTAGCCCGAAATAATTAGCCAATTACTAGGAGCAAACGTCACGGAGTGTTAGTGAGTTTCCGTGATGCCAAGTTTTTTTTTTTGTGAATTCAGGTCGGAGCCGCACGAGTGTCCATAGTTCCTATTTTAATCTAATGGTGTACATTGGTTGTGTAACTGCAGCTGCAGTATTTGCGGTTGGAGACTGGTAAATTACACTATGGAATAAACACGAAGGGACTCGGCAGATACCGTTTATGTTGAGATGATGGAGAATGTGATGCAGTTTTACAGGCGAAATGTGGCTCGAAACCATGAATTATCTGGCCTAAGGTGGCGTAGTAAAAATAGTTCCTTGTGTTCGAGGATAGTTGGATAGTGTTACGGCCAGAACTGCTGACTGTACGGAAACGTGATGAAGAGAAACCATGCAGATGTGCGGTTCATAGACAACTGGAAAGTAGTATGATATGTGATCTTGTATTGATTAGAGTAAAATTTATGTAGAGAATGGACACGTTCGGCTTTCTAATTTACAAGAGAAGTTGTATGGAAGTCTTTAGAAAGTTGGGGATAAACTTATGACTTCTAGCGGAATCGGGCCAGTGTTTGACACAGTTCTGTCATAAATAATAATAATAATAATAATAATAATAATAATAATAATAATAATAATAAAAATAATAATAATGTCTTTGTATAATCTGTACAAGCTCTAAGCGCTTTACAACATCTATAATGATATAGCTACAAAAAAACCACCATGAAATTAGAAAACAAAATCATGACTACAAATACAACCATGAAATTAGAAAACATAAGAGCATGCTGAAACTATTATGGTAAGAAATATTATTAGGTCTTTAAGTTGCTCTTGCAGTCAAAAAAAGGTGAGTTTTAAGAGCACCCTTGAAAGGAATCACTGTGTATTTGTTTCTGATTTCAATGGGCAATTCAATCCATGTTGCTGGGCCCTGGTATGCAATATAACGTTGTCCATATGACTTCCTTGTCATAGTGGGAATAATGAGTATACGATTGTCAGACGAGGAGCGTAAGTATCTTGCTGATGTATACACATGGGTGAGGCCAGATAGGCATGTTGGACTGGAGTCCGTAAGTGAAACGTAGTACAGAGAACATATTTTGTGTTGATTCTGGATCGAATGGATGGCCAGTGTATGATGCAGAGCAGAGGGGAGGTGTGATTTAATCGTGGTACTCTAAAGATGATCCGAGCAGCTGTGTTTTTAACTTTTTGAAGTTTCGGGAGTAGATTTTGAGACGAACCAGCTAGAATTGAGTTACAATAGTCCAGTCTTGAAGATACTAATGAACATACAAGTGTTTAGTGGCATGAACTGAAAGATATTTGCGAATGGAGCTGATGCGTCTCAGCTCAAGATATGCAGCCTTGTATATGTTTATGACATGTTGATGCAATGTGAGAGTACTGTCCAGGGTAACACCTAGGTTTTGTACTGACTATGTGAATTTAATGCTGATGTTGCTGATATTTATTGTTTGAGGTAAAGGATGTGAATGAGAAAGTCTTTGTGTTGTGATCAGAATGGTCTCAGATTTATCATCATTCATTTGCAGCTTGTTACATGTCATCCATGCACATATCTAGTCCTTGGATGGTAGCATACATTTATGTAAACCTCATACTTACATTATATATACATTATTCATTCCATGAAGGCATTCTTCACTTGGGAAGTCAGTATTGCATTCAACTCGTTGTACTTGCATATTAAGCACATTCGAACTGTAAGAAAGCTTACCTGTAAGAAAGGTTACCTGTAAGAAAGGATTGCATTTTTCACTTAATTTTCCTCAAATGATGATATAATGATAGTTTTCCTTCAGCAGCAGAGAGTTATCAGTAAGCGGTCGAACTGCCTACAAATGATCCTTCAATACGTCATGTATTCATTAAAAAATTAATGTAACTCCCAATTACTTGCTTAATTGTTTAACGTGCGCAGAGAAATAAGAGAAGTAATATACCAGCTTAAAGATGCATATAATTGGTATTGATTTTTTTCATTTGTTAAATGATAATACAAGTTCCAATTATGAAGCAATTCATTCTTTCAAGAGCTGCACAAAAGTTAAATGAAAGTGTACTTATGCAGTTTACTTTTGCCTCATTTATAAATATATACTCTCGATTCTTTATGCTTGATGATTAATTTGCTTCGATGGATATTATACACTATTTTCCTGTTATTTAGGTTTCACGTCGATGGCTCAACTTCAAAATAAGTCACACAATTTTTGCGACCAAATACTAAGATAAAACATATCTCTTACAATGTGAACAGTTATTTATGAAAACAAATGTTGAATGAACCAACGCGTACTTTTACATATAGGTTTCGTACCCGGGACCGCCTAATGGATTGGATAAACACTGTGCTATCAAGGCCCTTCCAAAGCCATATGCTACAAGACATTGTATTTAGGCGATACTCTTTGCGTCTGGTACTATCGGTAGTTACACTGATACAAATATTAATTTATAAAACGTAAAATGCTTGTAAAAATATTTGTTTTCCCCATCCGCTCCATTAAACATATCCGTTTTTCATTTGGGACAAGCAAATATGCTTTATCTGTGGTATGGCGTTTAAGGCAGTTTCACGATGTCCCAGTGATGTAAACATAGTGAATCTGACCAAATAGAAACTATGATGCATACGAAGGTTTGTTGGAATGAAACATTCAAGATTTGTTATTAAGATGTTTTGGTTTTGCAAGTGAGAGACGGGTATTTAACATGTCTAAGCTCCACATCTAGGCTGAGCTAATTTTGTATATTTGTACAATATATGTATGGTTAATGTTTTTATGTAACTTTAAGTTTTTTTAAAGGTGATTTCTGAGTTAAAAATATTTAAAAGGCAATCCTGGGTCAGCATGAATCTATCTAATTGAATAGTCACTCAACCATGATTCGACCTTTCTAGCATTTTTCAGAAACTTTAGTACCTGCCTGAAAAATAATCACTACTTACATCAAATTGATGGCTTTTCTGATTAAATTCGCAGAGGAAAATTTCTAATTTAGTCCGTTTTATACAGTGCAAATTTATACTAGTTCATAGACTATTGTATACAAAGCAAGGAGCCGATAACCGTCTGTAGTAAACAAAATTAAAAAACCAAGATAAAACAATAAATATAAAAACTGCATGTCGGGAATCGAAATTCCAAAATTGGCAAAACAAGACACGATGTACCCATAATGATATCAGTAATTCGAGGAAAAATAAAGAGATGGTCTCCGCAAGTTGGTGTATATTGTTATGTATATTAAATTTGTTATTAAGGTTCTTAAATTCCTTATGTAGAATTGAATTTTGTAGCTCAACTTGTCTAAAATCAAGTTCTGTTTCTGTCTGACCAGAATCGTACAATTTTCTCTGAGTTTGAAGTTAATATTAGGATAATTATCGATAGAAGTGAACATGTTTGTCTGGGTCTGAGTCAGGGCCATTGTTTTTACCTTGTTCTTTATTATAATTTTAGTAACAGGATTTTCTAGAACGGAAGTCTTCTTTAAACAATATTCTTCTTTAGAAAATGCTAATTGTGAGCTAGGTCAAGTAGAGGACGTTAAAATCTAGTTTACTGGGGAAATTATTTATTCGTACTGTAAAATCTTGAAGGAAAATCAGTTTTTGATCGTTGTGTTCAGTATTTCATTTGGCCTTATCTATTTAAGTTAGTTATTCACATGAAAAACAAAATGTTCATTGAAGACATTGTTACATTATTACACATGAGACTGCATACCACTACAGGCACATCAGCGCCCACAGCGGTAGAAATAAAATACCACTAAAATTATTCATAACTTTATTTTTTAGGACTTGTGATATAACTTCCAGGATTATGTGGGATTTAATTATCAATGACATTAGTTATTTTTACATTTTCCCTTTTGTATTCTAAGGAAACAAATTATTTGTTGAATTTTACAAAACTTTATTTTTTTTGTCTCTTTTCTTTTACATATTTTAAGACCATAGTCGCTATAATATACACTTATACATATAAGTATGGATGTTTTTGTAAATGATGTTTAAAATAGCTTACGATCAACGCTAAACTGTAGCTGTTCAGCCTTAATACTGAGTTTAAATAAATAATCAACACTTTTATGAGAAATGCGATCAACATTGTACATAAAATATTATGGTTTACGTCTGTTTAAATTCTTGTTTAAATCATAAATATGCGTATCAGGTTTCAATCCTTTTTTAGAAGTTGTAAACCATTTTGCTCCTTTAGATGTAAAAATACCATATTTTGTCATCGTCGAGCACAAAAAAAAAATATACAAGGTTGCTGGTATCAGATAATGTTCATCGACCATGATACAACGAGAAACATACCAAGAATGACAGAGTGTCACTGGAGACAAACATGCTTAGTGGTTAATGCATTCCTGCAAATATGAAGACAAAAAAATTCTTAATCTACAAAAGTGATTGTGAATAAGCGCAAAAACACATAACTACATTTTGTAGCGACCGCATTTGGAAGGGATGTGCCGTGTTTATTCACTCGGTCAATACACAGTAGCCTGTAGTCATCTTAACTCCATTCACAGGGCAAATATTTGTATTTGTATGTGATATAAAATATATGTATAGTATGCAGCTGTATTAATGATATATCACTTGCATAGCTTTTTCATTTAAAGAAACTTTACAAATTAATAGAGGTAACCAGTTTATTAATCTTGTTATTATGTATAATGTATTAATTTATATATATATATATATATTATACCTTGATATAATAGCGAAGATTATTACATATTCCTTCACAATTCAAAATATAGAATAAAATTATATCTTCATAAAACTTACTATAATATAATCAAATAAGTATTATATAATATAATAAAACTTATCATAATGTAACGAAAATTTATTCTATAATGCCTCTTCTTTCAAATTAATTAGTAAACTTATTTTTATTATTTTATTAGTTTATAACTTTTTCCACTATTTAATTTATTCCTTCAATTAAAATAACATAAAAGTATTCTTAAATAATTGTAAAAAGGGAACTGAACCGAATGCCAATCTTTAACGTAGTGGATTATGTTAAATAACAAAAGGAATGATTTCTTCACTTCTTTTTTTAATTTATTATTTTACATTGTAGTGTTGCAGCGATTCAAGTTGTGTAAGTGAAGATACTTTTAGAAAAGCAGTATTAATGATTTCAATACGGTAATTTATCTTTGCCAAATGCTGACCTAACTCTCTCAAAGTGTCATCCGAAATAATTATTCTATATCTTTTCGCTCGACTATATGATATCTCGTTTTTTTGGATGACATAAAGAATATTTACCATATTGATGAATACTGGTGTTGTTAGTAGCATGAACCATCGTAGTGATGTCATTATGTCTTTATTTTTCACGACCTCTTCATCCAAAAATGATAATTTAGTTTTATAAACACTGAATACTAGGAAACATTTTATTGTTGGATGTAATTTGTTTAAACAGTCTATAACATATTAAAGGTCTTCTAACAAATGCATAAAGATTTCGTCTAAAATTCTTAATAAAACATCTGGTTTTAAAAGGCTTTTACTTAGAAAGTCATTTCCCCCATAAATAAAGATGCCTAAGATGCTGTCACGTGACTTCCACTGCTGTTCCCAGCAATTGAAGATGGTTTGTCTTACACGATTCAGTATAATTATTTTCGAGCCCAAGTTTCATCAAATCACAAATATGTTGTTTTTTTTTCTTCATCAAGATAATGTTTGCTTTGAACCGCTACAGTGGCCTAGTCGTTAGTTTCCACATTGGATGCAAGAGGTCATGGGTTCGAGCCCCGACTGAGTCATACCAAAGGACGTACAAAATGATTCTAACAGCTGCATTGCTTGGCTCTCAGCATTAAGAGGTTAGTGCTATGACTGGTCAGCTCGGTGTCAGGATAATGTGACTGGGTGGGACATCATGCTATATGTCTGCGGCATGATGCCCCAGTGGTAGACATCACTATAAACTGCCACACTGCAGACATCGTAGAAATATGACAGAAAATATGTTAATGCTATGTTGAAATTCAAATCACACACACACACACACACACACACACACACCCACCCACCCACACCCACACACACACACACACACACACACACACACACACACACACGCCGATGCCATCATTGTTTGGTATATTGGTGTTGTGTGATATCACATCAAGTGTACCCAGGAATTAATTATCACTTAGTTTCGATCAAGTTTTCAATTCGGTAATGAAATCAAAAGTGTCTATGGCATATGAAGGCAGTGGATTTATCAGCGGTTGAAAAATATGATCAACATATTGCGAATTATTATTAGTAAATGAGTTACATGTAAAAATTATGGGTCCATATGGGGACCCTAAAGGTAGTGATTTATCAAATGGTTTATGTATTTTGGGTTAAATATTAATTTACATATTATTTTCAACTTTTAAAGTATACAGGGTGTGTGTGTGTAAATGTTTCAGCCTACATTTATCCTTTTTATGAACTAGCTAATGAGCTTAAGGATTTAATCTGCAAGGAATTAACCCAAATTCCTAATTCGTGGTTTGAAAGACCGTATACAGATAGCACACGCATTAAAAATAACTTGGATTCCAAATGAGGTAAATAAAATGCGAATTCTGCATTGAATCGTTTATTTTGTCGGATAGTCGTCTTGACCTTCCTAAAACCTGTCTACATATTCGTGAATAGCAAATTCAGAACCTATTCAATATGACACTTTATTCATTTTATCTTCCTCTGGTGTTAGGTATGGGTGTTATGTATGTGTTACGTTCATCTGTATGCAATTATTTACGTTTGTCTGTCCGTATGCATGTATGGATGGTTGTATCGGTACGTTTGTAGGTATGAGATATGGAAATAGACAAGTGGTCACTGTTACGACCAATAAAAACATTCTCGACCTTTTCGGTGAAATCTAGAACAAAAAAGCTTTGATGCAATTTGTCGTCATTGAGAATTATGATATCATGGCGGAAGGGAACAAAGTCACAATCGGAATATCATCTGCCTTTGCTGTAGTGAAATGGATGATGAGGTTCGCCAGAAACGAATTATCAAGCACGTCAAAATGATGTGTATTCCTGTAACTAATTTCGATGTTATGTCACGACCTGACGGAAATGGTCGTGCGATGTTCATTTGGTGTTCCAAGGTAAATGATTTCCTTGTTGTTCTTTTGGAGTCCCTCAAGTCAGAAACAATGCACCTCACATCGGACAAGTCGAGAACATAATGTAAATAAATGATCTTAAAATGGATCTTAAAAAGGTAGTGATTTAATACTGAATTGATGAAACAAATCGAGTAATTTCCAATGAACTTGCAATCGTTCAAAGAGCTTCGTAAATTTAATATTAAATGATTAACCGTTTGAGATTCTGTTTGTCGCATAGTTTTTATTTTTATTTTCGTGAAAACAATTTCGATTACAAATTATGGCCTAGACGTTACTCTTTTCAAGTTTTGCGCTTGAAAAAATATACCCAGTCGCGAGTTGAATCTATGATGCAAAACTCAAAAACCATAAATATTTAAAAAAGGACATTTCTTGTTAAATTATAATTCAAAGAACAACTGTCATCGGAAATCAATATAATATTTGATACGGACGACATCATATTTCACCACGGATCACCCATGGAAATTCCTGTGTCATGTCACTATGGACATTCCCGTTAGCGTTCCATTTATTGGATTTACCTGTGAATGAATGACTACTGGATGCCAAATTGTACTAAATTTAGATCGTAGATGTTGATGAGACTAGTGATTTAAGACTTAATGCTTTTGTGTCCAGATATTTGCATTTTTCGATATGGAGGAATACTGAAGTTAATTAACTTTCTTTCAGTTCGGACTACCAGAATACTAATTTGTCTAATACTAATAAATCTGCGTTGGTAGATTGGACGTACTCCAACCCATGTAACCGTTTAATGTCGAAATGCCCATAGGGCTACCAAATGAAAAGACGACCGTCATATTTTTTTAGTAATGGTAAGATAGAGAAGAAAACCCAACTTGTCAAACTGCAAACACTGTACTTCAAGGTACCAAATATATAGTAAATTTTTGATGTAAATATTAATGAAACAATGCGAAAAGTCTGATATTTTACGAGCTTCCGGCACTGTGTAACCTATTGCATTATTCGACGATTCTTTTTATAATATAACATTAACGATTTTTTGTACCCCGTGACCTTGCTATGGGTGTTGCTAAGTATTTTTCCAGTGTGGCAAACGATTATTTTGACGTGAGGTCATGATTCAAATTTAGAGGATTTCAGATGGGTAATGATTTATTTTTTCTAATGGAAATTCATTTGCGAAGAAGACTAAAATATTGGAGTGATTCCATTGTTTTTCAATTAAGTTAGCGCTGTTGCACTTGACTGTACTTTGAAATCATCAAATTTTGACACTGCTTGATAAATGTATCGAGCACGGGGCAGCTGGTCAAGAGCGTGGTTCACGTGGGAAAAGAGATAATTTCCCACCGACAGGGAGGTAACTTAAATTGTACCACTCTTAAGCCACTGTGTTAACGCCATTGTCGTCAAAACGTACTTGATAATGCACCATTATAGACAGTATTTTAATGAAGAGACCAAACATATGTGCTTTAATAATGTTAATGAATACAGCGGCAACAATTTATGATGCGTGTAAGTTATTCACCGTGACAGGCATTTTAATTTAAGATTGTTTGGGGTTTGACGCCATTTTTCAGCACATGATAGGTTACACACACACACACACACACACACACACACACACACACACACACACACACATATATATATATATATATATATATATATATATATATATATATATATATATATATATATATATATATATATATATATATATATATATATATATAACCTATTTATAATTTGGATGCCAGTATATATAGGTGGGGAAGAACCCTAAAAAAAATACCGGGGAATAACCGCTGATCCACGGGTAGCTGATGGCAAACTTTCTAATATACCCACGCTGGCCGAGTCTGGGACTCCAATACATTTATATAGAGGTTAGATGTCGGTCCCCGTTTAATTCGTGCTCATATTGGTGGTAACAAGCGTTTAGTTTTTTAAACGTTTGTTTTCGGCATAACCTTTTTTCTTTTTGTGTATTTTGGGGGGTATTCGTAGAAGTTAAATCCAAGAATTTAAATACCTACAAATTATGACAGGTAAAACCACACCTTTAAGCATCTACGGAAAATTGAGCAAAATATGATACTGATTCCACCACCACTGCGTTGTCTCCACATGCTGTAATCTCTCATTACTATTGACTGAGAACCTGGGACAATATCATTCATTAGACCACTTTGCAGTTATATACTAATAGCTGAAATCACGCTTAGTGATCGGACGTAAAATCGTCTTAAAGCGTGTGTGCGTGTGTGTGTGTGTGTGTGCGTGTTTAGCATAAAATGCCTAAACTATTCTTAATTTTACACTTAAAATATTGGATTTTTATCTTTACTGGAAATTGGGGTTTCAGGTGAATCCCCGAGCGCCATTTAAATCCGCCCCTAAATTATATAGTGATGACAAACGTTCATATTAGAGTAAAACCTATAATCAACTGGACGACCTCCGGTGAGTTGGTGGAATATGCAGGTGGCACTTTTCTATTAATTTTACAGTACGGGGTCGTCCCTTAATAAACAATCATAACACATTGACATCGTCAAGTATTCGTCGACACAAATGCCCTAACATTATGCTATTCAAATAATGACATGTCCAATTGTTATTAGTCAGAACCAAATGAAGCATCGGCATGATATTAAACGTCAGTGTTACCACTAAAAATCCACATGCACCAATCATTAGTGTGTATGTCTATATGTGTTGTTCCTTTATTAACAAAAATACCTTAATCTTTTCGTCTTAAGAGTCTAATATGCCGAAACTTCTGAGTATATAGATTATCTTTATATCCTCGATGATAATTTGAATGGAGGCAAAACAAGGCAAATAATCTTCCAATGAATTCGGTAGATAAAATGGATACACGCAAGGTGTGATCAGCCTTCGAATTTATTTTGACGACTTGGATATCAAACCTGGGGGATTTTTTTAATCTGAATTTTCGCTGGGTGGTATTAGTACTATGTTAAATAAAACAAAATTAAAAATTATGCTAAGTCGTACTCGAATAAATGGTTTGACTTCAAACAAGAAAAAGGAAAAGAAATATAGTAAAATTTATTTTGGTAATCTTTTCGATGCGTAAAATGTGAAATAATTCTGTCACAAATCGAGTGCTTATATATTATATTATCACACAAATAAATTGGTTATATTTTTCTTGAAGTTTGTATTATCTGTATTTTCTTAGCTTGTAGTATAAAGGGAGCGTGAGCTGCTTGTCTGTCTGTCTGTAAGCATTTTAATTTCCGGAGTATAATGAGCTGTTCAAGATATTTCAACCAAGCTTGGTACACACGCCACTTCAGAGAGGTACCTTTTGAAATTGTTTGCATTCAATAGTTGTAATGCTTCTATGCAAACAAAGTGTTGTATAAATGGTATATAAACTGAAATTAATAAATCATAGGGTACCAGAATAAGTTCTATAAAACTGACAGTGGTGGATCATAGGGTTCATTCAATAAAAGTCTATGTAAGCTTAGGGTCAGGAGATATGGCATTATTTTTAAAGAGTTTTATTATTCGATCACTGCATGAAAAGTTCGGAGTGGATAAATTAAATTAAATATAGACTGTAATACTTATATGAGCATTGACGGAATTCAATTACACGTTGCATGCAATGAAAAATCAATGTTGTTCTAGCTAATTCAAGTTATTCATCTATTCAGGGATACTGATTTATGTACGAACGTGATTAGTATAATAAGAATTTCATACAGGATTTAGGATGAAATAATTCAAAGTCTAACGAAGTTAGTTCATAGTGTCTCATGTACTACATGGCTCAGTCGTTGTATTCTTAGCTGTTTTACAGGGGGGTAGAACTATATGGGTTTCGAGTAACCCAGATTCGATGATGATGTTGGCTCCGACTGTATTCGTGTACTCGCAGCAGTTAGGGGCCAAATGTTCGGGGCTAACGGGACTGTTTGGGAAAATGTTTATCAAAGGACCATCGAATGACGAAAAACAAAATGGAAGAGCGGGAAATGCGCGGTTATTCTTTGACCACTTAACGATAACCGTGAAACCGGAAATACATTGTAATATCGATTGGACGCCAAGAGATACATACCTTATGTTCTTGTTTGTCTTAATCAATTGTCACTGTGAAAATATAACTCAACATCGTTTTATGAGTGAAAAGAAATTGTACATGCATCTTAGATGTTAATGAACCAATTATTATTCGTATATGTTTATAAATTCTATACATTGATAGATTGAGATATTTGTTGGTGAGTTTTATACGTTGATTTTCGTTATATATATATAACGAAATTTTTCGATCTCGATTTTTCGTTATATATATATATATATATATATATATATATATGTGTGTGTGTGTGTGTGTGTGTGTGTGTGTGTGTGTGTGTGTGTGTGTGGTATTTTTAACTGAGCTTTAAAACATTCAGTCATATCGCTATATTGACTGTAGTGTGGCGGTTTATAGTGATGTCTAGCATTGTGACATCATGCTGCAGATGTGCAGACATCATGTCCCACCTAGTCACATTAATCCTGAGACCAGGCAGACAAGTTCTAACACTAACGTCTTAACGCTGAGCGCCTAGCGAGGCAGCTGCTAATGCCACTTTTATAAGTCTTTGGTTTGACTCGGCCGGTGTACGAACCCGCGACCTCCCGCATCCGAGGCGAAGGCTCAACCACTTAGGCCATCGAAGCGGTGGTAGGAATGATATAATTTTCTTCTATTCGCTGTTGAAATCTGTACGCATCATTTTGTTAAATCCAATTTTAGAATTTTTATCACGAGTATGGCGTCCGATTCATTCATTGCTAAATTAAAAATAAATATCTCATTCACAAAATTCTGTTCTGTGTCTTCGATACATCGTGTGTTACTCTGCGATCTTAATATTTAAGAGTGTACTGCTACACACCAGCAATAAGCAGATTTGCAAGTACAGCAGATAAATCACAAGAACATGGCACCGACTTTTCCATCTTCATCATTCACTGTATTTGCATGTTCATGTTGTCACACGCGTCCCCACTGTCCCAACGTCGGAATAGCCACATATATCAGTGCTACTGAATTCAAGTTTCTGACACGCGTACCTTGCTGTTTGGGGTTTCGTCTTGGTATTCTGCACTTCACCAGGTGTAGTACAGACTTTGGTCCTTGCAGTCGCATGATCAGATCGGAACGCGCTCTTTCCATGTCTAATTTCTACCCAGTCTCGATGGTGTTGGGATCTCAATGTTTACCATGGTGTCATTGTTCCTGGTGATGATTTGCAAGTGTGCCAGAAGAATTGGCCGATGTAATGCATCTTGTGTAAGTAATAGCCTTTTCCATATTGTACCTGCATATTTATGAACAGACAACATCTCAGCTTCTCTGCCTTTGATTACTGAGTTTTAGTTAGGTACACTTTGCATATATAATATTCTGTACCAGCAAAGGTGTAATCATGAGGCACTTTGATTGCATCCATTCTTGCACGTTTAGTTATGCATCACTGACATCTTTGAATCCCTTTCTGAAAGGTAGGTTTCCATTTCTGGCAAAATCTGTATTGTTGAAACCATGGACATCATAGATGGGTCTCAGTGTGATGGCACTGTATCTGTTCTGCATACAAAGTTGGTGTCCTTGCATGATTGATTTAGGATATTTTCTGATAGCCACTAAAAGGACGTCGCTAAATGGTGAGTGAAGTATGGTGCTGGACGCCTCACAGGCTGTTGCATTAGTGGCATGCTGCAACAACTCCGCGTTGATTTCTTCTTGGCCACTTTGAAGGTGGCTCATATCCCTGGAAGTACCGGTTAATTATGCTCCGAGCCATCCATGACACTACAATACACTTTTCATTAGCGTGTGTCCTTATCATCTTTTTGTCAGAGTGCAGGCGAGAGACATCTTCGTCTTCACATGTAATAGGAGTCACTTCGTGAGTACCATAGCTATATTTGTTTTATTCTTTATGTGAAAAGATATTACCGTCTGACTGAAATAGCCACATCGTAGAAATCACATATGATGTCCCATTTTGCTTAATCTACACTGCTGTATTCGGATTCTGTAGCGATCACCTGCAGTTTTTATACTTGTTGACTTTGTAAATGACTGGACTTCTGCAACTGCAACCTCAGATGCCATCTTCACGTCAGCGTGCTTGCTACCACTGGAGTCAGCAGAGTATCACGTCAACAACGTCTTGTGTACTATCTGCAACTACTTCGCAGCCTTGTAGAGTCCCACGTTAAAAGAGATGACAGTCTTGCGATGATCAGAGCCCACAGCTTTTGTGTTGATGTCTTTGGATTTAATTAACAAAATCACACCATCTTTAACAGTTATTAAAATAGAAAAAATAATTTAGCTAGACTAGAAAATAACAGTTTCTAAACGTGCAGCTAACGAATTACAAAATATATTAAAGGTAACAAAACTTATTGGCTCTTAGTTTTACAATTTACCTCTGAAGTCTAGGAAGTGGAAATGCAATGACTATGCGATTCTAGCACTTTTTGATGGCACACATCTGATGTAAGGTCAAGCTGAATACACTTTAATCCAAATTACACGCATCAATCATGCACCAAGATAAACGTAATTAACAGCTATGTTAACAATACCTAAGATATGCAAGGTCTTTATTAAATAACCAGTCAAAATCAGTTGAGGAAACGTGGAAAATTATTTCCATTAAAAAAAAAAAAACGCAACACTATATAGTGACAGCTTTATTTGTTGGATATTACTGGCTGACTTTGTACCGGTCACATATGGCTTTTTTTCGTGTTGCTGTATCGGTTGGTGAAGTGATGAGCTAGTTGCATGCAGTTGTATGCGTAGATTGGTTGGCTGGACTTCTGCAGTTGCATTCACAAGTGCCACCTTCACATCAGCGGGCTTGCAACCACCCGCTGCGGAGCACCATATCATCAATATCTTGTGAACTATTTGCAGCTGTATGCAGGCTTGTCGAGTCCCATGTTAAGAGAGACTACAGTCTTTTGATTAGGACCCGCTACTTTTGCGTTGATGTCATAGGCCTGAATGAACACAGCCAGTATTGTCTGCCACTCGTGTGCAGGTGTAGAAATGAGTTCTTCTTCAAAGTCAACATTGTAAACATCAAAAAAGACATTTCTTCAATGAATGAAAGCATGGCCATGCGAATGCCATCATTGACCTGTTGTCTCTAGGAATACCGTTGCACTTACTAGAGTCTGTTGCAAATGTACGCAAGATGTAGAGTTTCTTCTCAGGTAATATGGCTTTTCACGTGTTGAACTCGTGCTATCAGGGTATGTGATTTCTTATTGTTGGCCTGCTGCCAGGACTGGAACATCTTCCATTTATATATAAATTTAATTGAAAAAAGAAAACCAATGTGCACGTGTACACAGGTATTTTTGTTCTCTTTTGAAATTGATTTTGTTCTCTCCAATTGCGTGTCATCTTAGAGACCTTCGACGCCATGCCCCTTAAGTTCAGCAAAATTCTAGAATTATTCGCTGGCATTTCAATATGCAGTCGAATAATTTCTTATTAAACTTTTTACATGATGTTAATGGTATTAATCGCAGCTAAACGCTTATAATCAAAACGCATTTAGCTGTCCTATTTGAACGAAATAACGCATAAATCAAAACAATGACATACTTGAAAAAAATATACATGGATACTTTAGCTTGAAGTAAAAATTACACATACGTCTATATATGATCACAGACGTGTAGTAAAAAGAGAGTTACACGATTTATGAATCTTTGTTAAGATAAAGAAGAAACAGGATTATTGTAAGAAAAGAAGAGAAATTCTGCAATGCATTCTTTATTTTACTTTCTCTTCTTGGTAACAACTTATTTTGTTAAAAAGCAGCTAAGCTTATGCTTCTCATTTTAATCATTTCACAGACTGGTTTCTGTGGAACATATTAGATGAAGATATATTATAAGGATTATAGATACAATCGTAGAATCGTGGTCTGAAACTAATCACAATTCTTCGCCATGCTGATGTCGATCCCGCTGAAACAAGAATAGGTTAATAATAGAACAAGCTTTCCTCATTATTTAATGCATATAAAATACATGTTTCAGCTTTAATTTATTAAACCATGATGTTATGATATGTGAAGCAGGGTTAATATTTATATACTGTATATTTTTACAACTAAAAGTGATGTACATAAATATAATAATGAAAATAGTTATTTGCCTCAATGTAGGAACGTTTCATCAGTGTATTTAAAAAGAAATGATCAATAAATGAGATATGAATTATGATGGCTTTCATTGACGCAGGAGATGGTATCCTGATAAAATAATGATGACCTTCAATGAAGCAGGAGTGGGCATGTTGATACAATAAGGATGACACAAATAATGATGACAGTGAAGCAGGACTGGGCATGCTGATGCAATAATGATGACATTCAGTGAAACATGGCTGGGTATGCCGATGTATTAATGATGACATTCAGTGAAGCAGGGCTGGGCATGCTGATACAATAATGATGATATTCGGTGTAACAAGACTGGGCATGCTGATACAATAATGATGACATTTGGTAAAGCAGGGGTAGGCATGCTTATACAATATTGATGACATTCAGTAACGCAAGGCTATGCATGCTTATAAATAATGAATACAATCATTGAAGCAGCGTTGGACATGCTAATACAATAATGATGACAGTCGGTGAAGCAGGAGTGGGCATGCTGATAAATAATGATGACATTCAGTGAAGAAGGCATGCGTATATTGATACAGTGATGCTTATTATAAAATATAAAGAACTGAGAATGCCATCATTCTTAATAAAATCTTTTTTCTTCAGATATTTGACTTACTTTAGAGCTCAATAATATTGAAATCAATAGATGGATTAGAGAATAAGCCTTATTAAGAATCTTTTTAAGCTGGAAAGCAGTCACTAGTGTATGAGATGTCGATTTGAAATAAAACATGTATCATGATGTCCCACCTAGTCAAAATATCCTGTCACCAGGCCGACCTGTTCTAACACCAATATCTTACTGCTGAGCGCCAAGCGAGGCAGCAGTTAGTACCATTTGTATGTCTTTGGTATGACTCGGCCGGGGTTCGAAACCGCGACCTCCAGCACCCGAAGCAGACACTCTAACCATTGACGCGGTCGTCTCATCGATTGTTACATCGACTAAGATATAAAGGTAATGCAGAAAAATTAAAGCAATCCAAATTGTCTTCTCGAAACATGTCGAGACTAATCATTTGCTTCCGTTTATCCCCATTTAGATACATCCTCCGTATTTGCATAATCTGGATTAAACAAATATATTAAAAATGTAGATGTCCTTCACATAATCATTACGATTACTTTATACAAAAAATTCCAACCTTTTGAAAGAGTTATATCGGTCTGCCGTTTATTTCAAAACGCATTTTCTTTTTCGATGCCTCTTAAAGACAACATGCAACCTCTACACTTACAAGTACGAGTAATAACGTGTTGAATGTACATGAGTACTACACTTACAAGCATTTGATCGCACATTCATTTGCATACGCCCTTCCATCAACACCGCAAACATTTTGTTTAGGCAGAAAAAGACAGTTCTGAAGACTACATTCTTCCACTTGCCTGGGACAACTTCCCATAGAGTGCAATTTGTCGCGCCTGCAACAGTTGAAACGAAAATAATTTGATATCTTAAACCCATTTGAATCATAATGTCCTTATCTGCAATATATATATATATATATATATATATATATATATATATATATATATATATATATATATATATATATATATATATATATATATATATATATATATATATATATGTGTGTGTGCTCCAAGTAATACATTACATATTAAACAATGCTTAACATCAGAATTACATGCATGCAAGAAAAAAAAAGCACTAAATTCAGTGTAGTTTATGGTTCCTATATTAACAGCACATGAAATAAAATTTGTTTTACATACATACATACATACACACCCACACCCACCCACACACACACACACACACACACACACCCACACACACCCACATATATATATATATATATATATATATATATATATATATATATATATATATTAAGAGAGACAGACAAAAAAAAGAGGCAGCCATAAAATTAATCGAGGCTAAGTTGTAGACATTAAATTTTGTTGATGATGTAAGAAATCGCGATTTTATTGATAATACAGTATAGAAGTATTTGCACGGTGCTTACGTGCATTCTATTGATAATAGATACAGTATAGTAGTATTTTCACAGTGCTTACGTGCATTTAAGCTGGCATAATGAACTGTACGTTCGTGCATCATAGCCGCAAACGGGATCATAAATTGTAGGACAATAACATCCGTTGAGATAGATGTCTTTAGGCCCCTTTTGTTCTGAATAATAATAATAATAATAATAATAATAATAATAATAATAATAATAATAATAATAATAATCTTTATTCTTCCTGTAACATAGACCATCTCCACAGATTATCCACATGCACGAAAACACACGGAACAACCACAAAACATAAGAATTCAATTATTGATATGGTGACTCAAATTTGATAAACAGCAAAAGTATGTATCATATTGATATCATTATTGATTAGTTGCATAAATTTATTAAATGTGACGAGATTTACATTAGAATGAACGTACTTAGGTAGTTGGACGTTTCTAACCAAATATCATAAATGCGATATTTAACAGTAAAGTTAAGCTTATTTTCTAAATCCGCACATAAAGGGCACATTCTTTAAAGACAATGGATGTTTTTAAACCTGCCTATATTTATATCTACAGGAAAGGTTCCATTTCTGAACATACATAGTAATGGAACAATATGCATATAATTTTAACAATTAAGAACTATCAATTCAAATCCGATTATATTATAGAGCCGTAATCTGTCCAGTGAATATAAGTCTCTTGACATTTTAAAATTCTCCGAAAGCGTTTCAAATTCTTCTCTGAAAGTGCGTCTTCCAGACTTGCCTTTTCTCTTGCCCTTTCTGTGTCTGGTTATGTTTCTGTACAAATTTCTATGATGCATAAGCAAAGTTCTCTTTCATATTATTCTTTATGAAGTTTCTAAGTGCATCACATATGCCATGTTTTGTTTCTTTATAGACTGCAACATACCAAATGAACCAATAATAAAGCAGAATTCTAAAGTAGAATCTCAAAGTATTAACAATGACCGATGGTACATTCCAAAAACAAAGCTTTAGCCTACAAAGTGATTATAAAGTTCATAATCTACTGTTATCGAACAAAATGGGAGAAAATGTCAAGTTACCCAGTGATTGAAACAATAAATCGTATCAGAAAATACCAGTATTTTTCAGTATTATTTAGTATACGAATATTTTTCAGTATTATTTAGTATACGAATATTTTTCAGTATTATTTAGTATACGAATCAAAATTTCAGTTTAAACAACACCACTAATATTCTGTCAAAATGTAGACGGCAAAATTACCGAAGCATTGCAATATGTTATAAATAGACGGGAAAATCAAGTAGAAATGACGACATTTCAAATGATTTTTTTAAAAGGCAACAATAAATATAATGGTACTTGTTTTAATGGCTAACTGCAATATATTATTTGACCTCGGATACATACTAAAGGAATGCAACATATTATTTGATCTCAGATACATACTAAAGTGAAGCAATATATTTTTTGATCTCTGATACATACTAAAGTGATGGATAACGGATTGCATATGCATATTTTGACCAGAAGAGGAATATGAAAATTAGAGAGTTATTAGCCTTTTACAAGTTCTCAGTAAAAGATTTACATTAATTCTAATCTGAAATACTAGCTAACTGGGTCAAAGAAAATGATATTTTATGTGAAGAGTAAGCTTGTGTTATAAATGGATGTTCCACTGCAGATAAAGGTATTTCCTCTCCCCATTATGATATGTATATTGTATATGAATTAAGCGGTAGCTTTTACGCTCTTTTTGTAGATAATGAAAAAGAAATTATTTGACATTGCCTTATCATAAATGAAAATATTAGTAAAATGCGAAACTGAAAGCCATATACGAAAATATTAAAGCTTGCGCCGGAAATTGCATTGATATAAGAATCGGATAGGACAAGGTTGTGTTCTATCGCCACTGTTATTTTTTCTACATGATTTAATAACGTACGTTTCTGACCGGAATAACGGTGTAACATTATAATTTGAAAACTTATCTGCACTATGTTATGCAGGTGACTTGGTTGCCTTTGCAACAAATTTTAAATGAACTAATATAATGCTGCAAAAACTGGAAACTGAAGATAAATGTGGAAGAAATCTAAGCATGGTATCTTTTTATAAATATCTTAGTTGTGTATTCTCTTCTAAAAAAAAGCACGGCATAGAGTGTCACCCCACCTCCCCCATCGCTAGCAACAAAAGCAGTCAAGACACATACAACTTTGAAGACTACACTTGATCATTTCGGTGAACTGTCTATAGGAATCTTATTTAAAAAATATATGGCACCAAAATATCACTAATGTTGAATGTATGGGTCAGACGTAAGTGAATTTTACAGGGCAAATGACATTGAAGCTTTAGATATGTCACCATGTAAATATAATTTTGGTATTATAAAATACAAGTGATTGAATCTATAATAAGTTGGGCATAATGCAGTTTGCATATAATCGGTTGAAAGGAATATTAAATCAACCACATATTTACCTTGTATGGCTCCAAAAAAACTAAGGATAGAAATGATCTCGATTTTCATAATACTCTTACATTTACAATCAAGTACTGATCCCGAAATCACCCATCATCTAGTAAAATGTTTTGACTTCCAGTGCAGCTGAGCAGAGAAGAGTATTTAGGTAACAATATCATCTCAGTTGTCATCTCAGTTGTTTTATATTTGACGACTGAGTAGACTGTGCTGCCAGAATTTGGACATAAATGTTTTGCATGAAGCTGATAAGATTAGAGTTCTTACCTGTCGATGGTAGAAATGCAATGTAAACCATCGTATACTCCAATAATTTTATCCAAGGAATCATTGTCTCTAAATTAAAAGAAAACAATTAACACAGATATTCAAATTAATGCACATAACAGAGAGGGTAAACTGAATGCATAATATATATATATATATATATATATATATATATATATATATATATATATATATATATATATATATATATATATATATATATATATATATATATATATATATATATATATATATATATATATATATATATATGTATGTATGTATATGTATGTATGTATGTATGTATGTATGTATGTATGTATGTATGTATGTATGTATGTATGCATGCATGCATGTCTGTGTGTATTTGTTTGTGTGCTGTTACAAAATACCCCACCCAACCAAACCCGAGCATGAAACAGAACAAAAACAATAACTTCCAATAAATACATACAGCACTGAAACGACAAAAAAGCATAAAGAAGTGACAACTACAGGCAAACACAACTCAAATGTGTAAACGTCATATGCACTAAACAAATACAACACACGAATTTTTTTACAGTTCATTTTTGCAGGAAAAACGAAATTGCTGAGAGAGAGAGAGAGAGAGAGAGAGAGAGAGAGAGAGAGAGAGAGAGAGAGAGAGAGAGAGAGAGAGAGAGAGAGAGAGAGAGAGAGAGAGAGAGAGACGGAAAGCCAAGAAAAAAGAATAGTGCTTTCTTCATTAAACAAGAAAGGGACCAGGTGTCTGTCTTATGAGAACAGGGTTTAGTTTTTAGACGCACAGTTTCTAAAAATAAAACCAATAAGGTACGCAGTTTTAATTTCACGTAATATTCCATTTGTTAATTGTTTTATGCAACTTGTTAATATGACTAGGTTTCATATTATGTATCATGTATTCGGTTTCATGGAAATGTGCTCATGCTAGAGTTATGTAATTTATCTTTCAATTTTACAGTTATTAGTTTAATGGTATAATTGATTGCATACGATCCAAATTTTCATGGGATTAATAGGGTTATATGAAATAAAATATGAAATAATTTCCATTGTCTGTTAGGATGATCCTGAATATAATGAGTAAACGATAACTACCTATTATATTTGCTTTGAAAAAAAAGAGAAGTGACGAGTGAAGCCTGAAAAGGGGAAGCGACGAGTTTAGAGTAAACTCTAGAAAATCCAAGAAAGATTATTAGCTGTGTGAGTCGGCAACTGACAGTTTAAACCACGATAAATGCAGAAAAACAAACTCTTAAATGAATATAATAATATTAATATAATAATAATAATAATATAAAAATATCTAATCAATTAATATAATAATATCTAATCAATTAATATAATATCTAATCAATTAACATAATAATATCTAATCAATTAATATGATAATATCTAATCAATTAATATAATAATATCTAATCAATTAATATAATAATATCTAATCAATTAATATAATAATATCTAATCAATTAATATTATAATATCTAATCAATTAATATAATAATATCTATTCAATTAATATAATAATATCTAATCAATTAATATAATAATATCTAATCAATTAATATAATAATATCTAATCAATTAATATAATAATATCTAATCAATTAATATAATAATATCTAATCAATTAATATAATAATATCTAATCAATTCATATAATAATATCTAATCAATTAGCAAATACTACGTACTGAAATACTTTTTTGACCCAATAGTCTGTGATAGCGTTGCTATGTGTAGAAATTTGTTCAGTTATTAAATTCGTTGAACCGTATTTAAAATCGAGGAAAAGATCGAAACGGAGGGAATAATATTAAAGCAATACTTACGTTTTGAAATGAGAGATGAAAACTTGATAGAAGCGGACAAATATTACCTAATCCCCAAGTAAGTGGCAATTTATAGGAAACCTGTAACATCTGATGATTGATTTTGTTAATAAGCCTGTGGGAAGATTATGATGGATGGTCTTGTTTATGTTTTTGGTCAAAAATGGAAAAATGGAATATTGCTACTGGCTCCTGCAACTTCACGCTTTTATTCAATTCGATCAAAATGAAGGATTTTTTGAAAATTAATATTACATGAAGTATTTTGCAAGGAATACTGTAGTTCTTGAGAATGTTAAGAAAAACTAGAAATGTCTTCGTGGAATATCCCGCGGCAGTGACATCTAGTAGTTATGAGTATGTGGTTGTAATTACTTACTGAGGTGCATCTTCATGCAAAGTTACATTTCTTTCTACACAGACATTGCTCCAAAGGACGACCTAAGCGTGACACTTAACCAAAGTCACTAAAGCGCCAAAATAGATTGCATTGACGTTAATTTTATTTGTTTGATGTCTGACTTACCAATATGGATTGGCACAATTTGCATATGTCCGTATTTTACAGTGCCCGTAAAACTGACCTGAACGCATAATAAGTTATGTCAACTTTAAAAAAATTATCGCACCTGTATATACTTTTAAGTTTATACTTAAGAAATATTAGGTCTATTGTAACAAAAGGTTGTAACAAGTTTAAAATGTACTCCTTGAGGCTCAGATGTCGGCAAGACTCTTGTAGATTGACAAGAGAGGAATTTTCTTGCGGGCTATAGATGCTGGCGATAGGTAGAATAGACGATGGCGCTCAAATATTGACGATAGGTGGTCTACTCTCGAGTTGGGGTTGTTCAGATGTTGGCAAGAAGTGGTCTTCTCTTATGAATCAAATGTTGCATAGAAGCAATCTACTCCTTGGGTACTAGATTTTGGAGATAAGGTAGTCTACTTTTGTAGGCTTTAGATGTTGGCGAGAGAGGACCTACTCTGTCTGGCTTACAATCCTGGAGAGACGTGATTTTGATCTGTTCTTGTGGGCTCAGATAATGACATGACAGCGTTCTGCTCTTTGGGCCTTTAGATGCTGGTAGTCTACGGCTCTCTCAGATGTTACTGAGAGGTAATTTATTCTTGGGGGCTGCAAATGTTGGCGAAAGGTGATCTCCTCTTACGGGATATTATATTGGCGGTGATCTACTCTTGGGGGTTTAGATGTTGGCATTGAGGTAATGAAACGAGGAAAGAACCCACTGACATTGGATAGATGATTCACTCTTGCTCGTGACTAACATGGGAGTCGATTATGGAGTATAAGAGATTGCCAAACGACATAAAACTACTTTCTACTAAGAAATCCATGAACACATATGCGATAAATTTAATTGCAATGAGCCTTCGTTGAGTTTTAGCTGTATACAAGCTAACATAGCTGGGTATCGTGACAAATTTTGTATCGAATACCGCGATATATCTTAACGTACCGCCTCACATACCACATCATACACCAATTATGTTAGAGACCAACAATTCAATATTCTGGTGCCAGAGGCGTAACACTTCCTTTTTTGCTTAATTTCTATCTGTCAATAGTTGGAAAATTGCTTTGCTCTGATTTAGAGCAAAATAAAACCATAGCATGCCCATGATATTATTGGGAAAGAATGATATTAATATTATCATTAAAAAAAGAAGAAAATATTTCAGTTTAAAAGAAAAAAAACCGTACTATTTACTTCCAAACAAATTTCAGGGCAAATTGCAAAACACAACAGTAATTAAACACATTTAATAATATTCAGAATGCTCGATAATTTACATTACATTAATACTATTTTTATATTTTCATTTTAAAAATTAATTATTCATTGAACTAAAAGATGGTAATTTAAGCATTTATTTTAAACTAAACGATTTTTTAAATCTCTTTCTAACAAAGCAAAATAGATTTTTAAGAATCAAATTTATACTTTTGTAAAGCAAATTTATGAACAATATTTTTCTGGAACGTTGGTGTTGACGAGTTTCAATAGTTCAAAACTCTCCCGACAGTTTATTAAATGACTATTCTCTTCTCTCTCTCTCTCTCTCTCTCTCTCTCTCTCTCTCTCTCTCTCTCTCGTTTGCTGTACACAACAACAACAACAACACAACTACTTCTACTACTACTAACACTACTCTACTACTACTACTAATAATAATAACGAGGACTTTGTATAGCGCGTAATCTTTAGAAACTCTAAGCGGTTTACATCATCTATACTGATATGACTACAACAACAACAAAAAAGAAGCAAAACACCATGAAATTAGAAAACATCAAAAAGCTGAAAATAATTAAGGTAGGAAACATTATTAGGTCTTTAAGTTTGTACTTGCCGTCGAAAAAGGTGAGTTTTAAGAGCATTCTTGAAAGGGATCACTGTCTTTGTGTATAATTTCAATGAGCAATTCATTCCACGTTGCTGGGCCCTGGCATGCAAAAGAACGTTGTCCATATTACTTCGTTTTCATAGTGGGAATAATGATTATACGATTTTCAGAAGAGGAGTATACGTATCTTGCTGGTGTGTACACATGGGTGAGGTCGGATAGGTATGTTGGGCTGCAGTCCGTCAGTGAAACGTAGCACAGAGAAGAAATTTTGTATTTGATTCTGGATCAAATGGATATTCAGTGCAAAGTACAGAGCAGCGGAGAGGTTTGCTCTGATCGTGGTACTCTAAGGATGATCCGAGCAGCTGTGTTTTGAACTTTTGGAAGTTTCTGGGGCAGATATTAAGAAAAACCAGACAAAGTTGAGTTACAGTAGTCCAGTCTTGAAAATACTAATGAACACAAGCAGCAGAGGGGGCGAATCAGACAACTTTTTTTGTTTTTATTTTTGATTATACCCCCTCCAAAATAACACTAGACCCTTCTCGCGAAAAAATAAGTCTCCGACCCTTGTCTGAAAACATTCGCGTTTTCGTTGATGTCGCAACGTCGTTGTCACTCACCCCCTCTGCTGCTAGAACTTTCAGTTCTAGGTTTACGGTGATTTTAACCGAATATTTGATCCAGTCCTTAGGACGAAAATCATTTATGATTTCACAAATAGACTAATTTGTAAAACCTCCTCTTGTAAATCAATCAGATTATTAGACTGATCTGTGAGTTTGAAATTAATTCTGGTTAATGAATTATTATGACATCGCATATAGACTGGATTCACCGGGGACTCAATTATTAAAAATCCTGGAGGGGCTGTTGGTGCAAATGAATACAAAATATATCCTTGCTGAGCTTGATTTGATCGTTCTAAATTTATTTGATAGCTTCCTTCGATCACATCACATACTAAATTGAGCGCAATCACCGTTGAAATATTCACATTGAACGGAGCAATATGCCTGCCACCACCATCTGGGTCATTATTATGTTTGAGGATAGTTGTTTGTGGTTGTGGTTGTGTTTTTTTCCACGTATCATGGATTTTTTTGAAACCTTCATCGATGGCATCACTGAGAGATTTTTGTAATTCTGAGATATTATATCCTGGTAGTTTAAACTCACGAATATCTTCTACGCGTATATTACTTTTCATCGCAAACTCTGTTCTCGTTTTAGGATTATCGTCACCTAATATCTCTTGAATAATTTGTGAATGAAATGTTTCCATGTCATTGATGATTTTGTTACATATTTCTACAACGCTGATAAATTCATCTCGGGTGAGAGTGCCGGATTTAATGGATATTAACAACAGTAAAAAATCATATTCCATCGCTGTGAAATTTTCAGTAATTTTGTTCTGTCGGGGTACGAATTTGACAACGTTATTTTCTACTATTCCATTGAAAAGTTCCCACTTATTATAATCTTTATAACTCTTTATTGGATTATCAGATTTTATCCTGTCTGTGATATAATCGGTTTTTTGTGGTTCTGGTAATTTAACGGTTTTTCCTCCGGGTGGTAATTCAGGCCATCCTAGTACGGTTCTAATAGAACTCTGATAGATATCTACGACGTATCCTTCTGTGCTTATTTCAATGGCAGATGATAGTGTCGGCACATGAACTGTTATAGCTATTTTTGATTCTTTTCCAGTAATCGATTTTATTCTACGCGCGAATTCATCATTGATTTGTTCAATTTGATATGATCCGGTTGGTATGGAAACAACGTTCCAGTCTGGGGTACCGTCGGGTTTATTCTTATTTGCAAATACCAGTGAATTATTGGGTTGTTGACCACCAAATGATTTTGACCTAATATTTGGCCAACTGTGGTTTACTCGTAATTTTGCTAGCGCTATCTCCTTCACTGGGACTGGAGAGGGGAAATTCACACTGAATTCTGGATTCGTTGAGGTTATTGAGATCATGCTTGTTTGTACTGGGTTTGTGTTCTCCACTATTTGTTGAAGTAATTCCATCTGTGTTGTCATTGTTATTATACTCATGTTTTTGTATTTCTAATTTTGACATCGCAGAATCATATATATCTACCATCGCTGAAAACTCACTCTCTGATATAATTGTATCATCGAGCGATGACGATATCAATGAGGATAATTGCGAGTATGCAGTAGACACAACATAAAATTGAATTATGTAGTCTTGTAGTTTCCGTTGGCTGCATGAGGATATTTTTTTGTGATTATTGAAATAATTCCAGCGATTATTGTTGCCGCAGAAATGCAAATTGGAACAGCTATCGGAGCCATCATTGTCACTGAAGACAGTATAATACCAGCTCCGGTGATTACACCACTCACAGCGTACACAGTAACATCAATTGCGGTAATTCTCCTGCGATATTTTTTAATTTTCATTGTATACTCCTCAGACAGGGTTTTGAGTCTAGTTTGAAATTCTCTGACCTGATCATAGCGATATTGAGATGATGAAATCATTTTTATTTTAAATACGCTAGCGTTTTCAATTACGATTTACTTAAATTCGCTACGAATTCCACATACCACGTTGTTGAGACCCTAACCAAATTTTTATCAGTAGATATGATTGTAAACTTTTCAGTTGTATTCTTGTCGATGATCGTTGAAATCGTATTATTGACCCCGGATGAACTGGACGATGAAATATTAAATTGAGACAATGGTGTTACTAGTGTTAATCGATAAATACCCTTAACTGTTGCAGTGATATCTAATTTGTTGTTTGTAGGTGTCCACTCAAATGATCCGTGTTGGATCGTGTATACTACGTTGTTGGTTTTCTCATGAGGAATTTTTGTTTTTTCAATGGCTGTTATCATCCTCGAAAGATCACCTTTGATGCCTTCGATGGAAGTTTTCGTCTCATCGATGGATTTTTTTAATATCAGGGAGTTTTAGTTCAATTTTATCGAATGTAGTTCCAATAAATTTATCAATGATATTTCTACGAAATGCGGTAAACTGTTTTATGTGTTCTTCGGTTTTAGATTGAAGTATTGCTAGTTCTAACGCAGAATCGTTGAGAGTTTTAAATCGATCTGTAATCGTCGAAAAAAGTACGCCTGGTTTGAGTTTACCCTGATCGGAAAATAACGCGATAGTATCCTCGATTGCGTTTCGTTGTTTAACTAAAATATCATCCAGAGAAATATTACTAGATTTCAATTTACCCTGTTTGTCTTGAAATACAACTATTTCATTCGGGTCAACACTTGTTAAGTTCAACGTCTCAGCGATTTCATCTTTAATTTGTTTTGTTATATCACCGGTTGCAGTGTCATCGGGTTTGGGTTTCAAAGATCTCCCCCAAATATCAATCATGTTATTGTAAAACTCTTTCTCTCTCTAAAAGGCGATTGCTGGTGTAGTCATTTACGACAATGTGTGGTGGTTTTCCCCTTGGGTTACCCAAGGAGTTAGAAATAGCGTCAAGGACATTTAATACTTCACTGCCGCATATTGGTGGGTCATTGATTTGTTGTGTTGGTAGCGTAGAATACCAAGTCTTCATTGGAAATTGTTTTATGTAACGCATAAATTCTTTTGGTGGGGCTAATCCATATGAATCAAAATAGACAATCCCACGTGGATCAATAGCGTATGCAACCCAGTGAGTTCCAGGTCCGGTGCTGTTATCTAAATTAATAATACCGGTTTCAACGCTGTTTGGTTGATGTGGTAATTGATCTTTCATAAAAACACCTCTGAAATTTTTAATCACTAGTTTTTTAGCCGCATCCATTAAATCAAAATTAGACATGGGAACCATAGGTTCGGAAATTGAAGATTTCTGAATTAATAAATCGTTCCTGGTAGTCTCAGGCCTGATCCCTGAACGGATCTCCCGCTGTACCATGAATACGGGGTTCCTGGTAGTCTTAGACCTTTTCCGCTGTACCATGAATACGGGGTTCCTGGTAGTCTTAGACCCAATCCGTGAACGGATCGTCTCTTTTTTTTTATATCCTTGTCCAGCTGCCTTTTTCAACGCCATTCCTGCTGCAGTACCAACGGCTCCTAACGCCGCTGCTTTAGCCACCGCTGGGGCTGCTGCTGCAATCAATGCTGGTATTGCAGCTAACAATGGAAATATACCACCCGTTTTCATCATATTTTTTATAGCAGCCGCAGAAAGAGTAATCTGAACACCTTTTTTATCCTTGAAAGCATCATTGAAATGTTTCACTTGACGAGTTGTCAGCGATAATTTATTTGCACCACCAGTCATTTGATTAGGTTTCAACGTGATTGTGGTTCCACATTTTTTAGCCGATTCTGATTGCAATTTTTTGATTTGACCAGGAGTTAACGTAACACTAATAACACTATATGACATTATATATAATTGATTGATTCTAATTCAATGAAAAATCGAGAAAAATCGTTCAAAGATTTTCTACTGGGGCATCTACCACTCTCATTCTTCCACCAACACCTTCGAGTAGCATTGATTTATCACTGAGAATGACAGCAACCGCTCTATAATCAGCACCAACAACAGGACGATTCACATTAGCTCTAAAGTGTATATCAACAACTGACTGTCTCATCAAATCGAGATGTTCCAGTGAGAAGTAATAGATCGGATACAGATTTTTAAAATCCAATTGTGATATTTGCAAACCAGTATCCACATTTTGATCGCGTGCCATAAATGACAACAGACGATGATAAACTCGTGCAATATGATTTTCTGTGTAATTAAGTTGTATATCCTCAGATGGTTCCTGCTGGCCGTTTATTCTCAGTGAGACGTCTTTCACACCTAATTGATCAAATATCATATGACTTCGTTGTTGATTACTAACTCGTGTGTTATCCTGTAACGCTACGAATATATGACGTGGCGCAGAAACGCCTTGTTTTGATGCTAGGTTCCAAGTGAATAACCCGTTGATATTTGATTGCTTCACATCTGTACTCACGGTTAGCCAACTCAACAACGACTTTCCTCCTTGGTCCATAAATGATAGTAGTCGTTGTTCTGCGGTGATTGCTGGAGTCAACACTGGCATCCACAATGATATTTTTGTTAATTTGACTTTACCGGCATCAGCATTGGGATTTGCAGCATCTACTGGAATCCTCCAAATTGCATCATTATCATCACCCTTTCGTACAAGCGATACTGTATGCTTCGCCCCGTAGATAACTTTTCTGACGTTTCTACAGAATCCAAATATGTGATGCAGTGGAATCGCGCATGAAAATGATTTACGCGCTCCTTGCAACATTGCGTTTCGTGTTGCAGCTCCTAGATTGAAATTAGGATCGTTGTTTATAATCATATTTTCAACCTCAGCATTAGTATTATCACGTTTTTCTGGTTGTCTTACAACAAATGGATTTCCACCAGCGTTATTCTTACCATCTTTTGCAAACATCATAGAGGGACCCGCTGATCTTGAATAATCATCAGAATATCTCGCTAACCCTATGATTGTTGTAGCCACATCAACATCACGATCTATGGACTCAATTTCTTTTCCATCAATGAGATATCTAGCACTCTCAAATAGCGCCATGATACCATTATTGACAAAACCGACTTGAGTACCATCTGGATACTCTGTATCATTTGTTCGTATAATTTCTCCTTCTACTTCAATAAATGCTTCACAGGGCAAAAAGTATTTACTGGTATCATGGACTTGAAGATCAATTCTTGCTCGACTATTTGAGTCTATGACATGATAGGCGTAATATTGATAATCGCGTACAGAATCATTCTTGGGGACTGGGGCGTCTATATCAAATGCTGGATCAGATGATTTTTTGAACATTTTATTCTATTTATCAGAGTCTAAATCGTGAAATCGTAAACGATTTTTCCATTTCATCGACGTAGTTTTTTAAGGCCACTTCCTGCTATCATGTTTGCAATATTGCTTTGGTCTCCTTGATTTACCATCGACTCTAATTTTTCATCTACTGCGTTATTTATTATTTTACTAACACTTGCAGGCATTTCTTCTGTAGACGGTAACGGTTTCTTTTTTCGCCTCACTAATGATGTTATTTTATCCTTCGCAGTTGAAAACGCTTTCCCGGCAAGATCTCCAACAGTACTAATACCCTTATCACGAATAACATCAATAGCTTTCATTGATAATTGTTTAGCTAACGGCATCACTTTTGGGGCCATTCTTGAAAAGAATCTTAAAATGGTATTGCCGAGGCCATCTCCATAGTATGCTTTATAAACTGGAAACCGTGAATTAACTACATAGACGAGGGTTGGTTTATCATGATTGTAATGGATGATCATTATTATAAAAACAATAGTGTTTTCAATTATTATTTAATCACTATGATACCCATTTGCTAACTCGTCAATGAAATCTCGATATGTTTTGATATCCATGATACCGCCGGCAAATAACCGTCTACAGATATCAGCTGCTTCATTAATTATTTCTGGAGAGTTATTTTTAGCTCGGAATCCTCCTACAAGAACATCTAATCGTGATATATCATTGATAACACTATCAGGACAAGTGTTTCCAATTCTTGGATTTTGCAGTCCACTTCCGCTATAACCAGCTGCTTCATCTAGTTTTTCTAAACCCGTTTCTTGTAAATAATCATCATCATCATCAGGTGGTAGTTGTTGTTTTTTTTGTCTCCGTGTTGGTGTTTGACGTCGTTCTTCTAAATCATCATCCTCATCAGGTGGTAGTTGTTGTTTTTTTCGTCTTCTTGTTTGTCTACGTGTTGGTGTTTGACGTTTTAGTTCTTGCCGTTCTTCTATTTCTCGTTGTCGCTCTTCTATTTGTTCTCTTTTATAATTACTAATTCCCTTTTTAAATTCCTTGTATCCTATCTCATCCTTATTCAAACGACCAATCCCTTTATTTAGTTTAAACAAATAATCGAACCAATCATTACTTGATATTCTATCATTTTTATACTCGTCCTTTAAAAAATCTTTTTTTGAATTATAACTTTGAGCAGCAAAATTACCAAAGGCTTGATAATCCTTTGATTTCAATAAACTAGGTTTTTTTATTAATATTTTAGCATGATCAGTAAATTTATTCAACAGAGAAACAGTCGTTTTTTTTCGGATCAGTTTTTTCAGTTTGTTCAGTTTTCGCTGCTAGTTTTTCAAGTTCACCAATAACAGATTTTCCCGTCTCGGGACCATCTCCCAGTAAAGCACGCTCTACCCCCTTCGTTGCTGTGGTTACTGGTTTAAACACCTCTTCAGACCCCAGAGCAAAATCAGTTTGTAAACTCTGTCGTTGTTGCAGTTTATTTCTTACAGAGTCACGAATTGGTATAAATTTCTTAATTGCATCCAGTCGTTCACGAGCCAATCGGGTTGTTAATGCTTCATTGACCATTATTTGAAATCAGAAACCATTTTTCAATTGTAAAACAATTTTTCCCATCAATGATTCCATCCTTAACGGTCCAATTTTTTATTGCTGTGAAATATTTTTATTTTCGCAGTGTGAAATATTTTCACTGATTCAATCAAAAAATGACAAAAAAAGGAAAATCTCAAGGAGATTTTACTGTCTGACAAAATCTTTTGAGGGTCGGTCAATCAAAATAGTTCATTTTCTTGAATTAACGCTCGTAAGTTTCTAATTTTAGAATTAACTTTCTTTTTTCAATTCATATTCGTTACCCAATTCTTTTCGTATTCCTTCCACGATATTATATAACGGAACAAACACATCTACTTCACTGGAAAATGCAAGAGAGTCTCGAATAGAATTTTGAATTTTTTTTATGAGTGCATATTTCTTTGGTAACATATACTTGTTAGTGCTAACTCCGTATTCTATATCCTGAAAATCCGACTTGATTTGATCAGGATTTAACCCATCTGACAATTTAATATTCTGATTTTTCAATTTTGCAATTTCAACTATGATGCTATTCATAATTTCAGAATTCATATATGATAATACATATTTCTAATTCATTTTTCAAAAATAAAAGAGCCGTTAATATTTTAAAAATTCAGTCTGTATATATAAATATCTTTTTTAAAAATTCAGTCTGTATATATAAATATCTTTTTTAAAAATTCAGTCTGTATATATAAATATCTTTTTTAAAAATTCAGTCTGTATATATAACTATCTTTTTTAAAAATTCAGTCTGTATATATAACTATCTTTTTTAAAAATTCAGTCTGTATATATAAATATCTTTTTTAAAAATTCAGTCTGTATATATAAATATAAATGCAGACAAAAATAAATAACAACCATGATGAGCGGTTATCAGTCATTTGGCCCCCTTGATATAGGCCACTGTGTCTTTCATAGGGTTCTTTCTATGAGTATTTCCATTTTTTTTCCTGAGATTTCTTCGATCTCGATTTGACACTATTTGGCCGGTAATTCATTTTTGAACACCATACGGGGCTACCCAAATGTGACGGAGAGCTAATTACATCCATGGATGTTATTTATTTTAGGTCATTTATATTTACATTCACCGGAAACATATTCCCCTAAGAGTGAATCTAACTCGTCAAATAACGGGTTAGAATCACAAGAGGGTATGTTTACGTGAAATGACCTAGAGGTTACATATATACGACAACACATCTTTGGAACTCCTTGGTTGCCTTCACATCCAAGTAAGCCCAAAGGAAACCCGAAACATACATCTCCGGAAGAGAGGCCTAACGTGGCAAACGCCATCTTAGACCGCCCAGAAGATATGCTTGGGGTGACGTCACAACATATACTTAATTAAGGACAGCACAAATACCGTATATATTTCCACTCGAGTGTTGTGGCAAATTGTAGGTATACATATACTTAATTAACTTAATTAAGGACAGCACAAATACCGTATATATCTCCATTCAGATTGTAGGTATACATATACTTAATTAACTTAATTAAGGATGGATTATAATTCAATGATGATGTAATGATGATGGGACGGCACAGACATCACAAACATGAAACGACGGGGCTGATTTTCAAAGGCCAATCCGACCAATCAAAGCAACCCATGAAATTAAACCCGGTTGCATGATTGAGTAAAAGTCAACCACGCACACGTGTCAATGGCGTGGGTTATTTTTTGACTGGTCGGATTGGCCTTGAAAGCCCCAGCTTTAAACCTTTCATTTAGTATATAAGGTGACTAATACAGCAGCGTCAATCCACAGAGTGTGTTATTTTATTTTCTTGAATTACTTGTTAATGGTGCTTCACAGTATTTAAATGAGACAGAATATTTGCATAAAGCACTAAAAAAAAAGAATATAATCGTTTGAAAACATTTTATATTTGATTTCTTTTCTAATTAATTATAGCCCAAGCCGCCGAATCACAATTTAGGGGGAAATAACCCACGCCATACTGTAATGTAATTTTTATAGATGTAGCATTTGTACATCTTTTATAGGTGCCATGTCGGCATCCTCTTTTTTTTAAATCTTTATTCAATATTTACATATTAAATTATACAAATGATAGTCAACCCCCCCCCTCCAGCACCCGTCACTCATACACACATTTTCACCACACTCACTACATACAGACATTTAAAAACACTTATATTTACACATAATAGTAGAAACATATATGAGTAGGTGGGAGGGGTTGTTATTCCCTCCCTTATCAACTCGACACCATCTAAAGGAGAGAGTATATAAAGGGAATTAATACATCAATCCGCAAGGTATGCTATTTTATTTTCTTGAATTACTTATTAATGGTGTTTCACAGTATTTAAATGAGACAGCATATTTGACTTAAACACTAAAACAAAGAATATAATTGTTTGAAAAGATTTCTTTTCTTACAATACAATGCCCACCGCTGAATCACAATAACCCATAAAACAAGTTAACACAATCTAAGGGAGAAAGTATACACGTGTGTTATCCTGTAACGCCTGCATCTCCGGATCACATCCTATGTTTATGAAATACGCATTAATCACACGTGAGACAGTATATTTGACTTAAACACTAAAAAAAAAGAAAATATTTCTTTTCCTATAAAACAATACTCAGAAGCTAAATCACAATGATAACTCCCTTGGTTATATCATTTAAGAGTTGTCTCCCTTGGTGTTATAGACACGTACGAAAATCGAATTTTCTGATAATACCATTACGGAATGCTTCATAATTAACAAGCACGGGTGAGGTCTGAATTCTTGGTTCATTTGTATAATAACACTATTTTTCTAATTCATTGTTTGGTTTAATTATAAGTCTCTGTATATAATCTTGAGCAGTCTTTATTATTTTGTCATCGTTGGGGTCAATGACAGTATTTTTTATTCTTTTATCATAATAGCGTTTTAGTTCCCTGTATCGTTTGCCGCCACACATAACGCATAATTGCGACTTCCCCCTGACCCCAACCCCACATCGAATACAGGGTAACGGACCAAGGCTTCCACGACGAAAGCTTTGCATATGATACCAACAGAATTCATTTCTGCATGATTTGTTACACGGTGTCACTGATCCAATCATAAGCCATTTGCAATGATTCATTATACTTAAATCTTTCATTTAAATACTTGTTTTAATTATAGTATGGAGGAGTTCGAGAGATTATCGAAAATTAAGCCCTGGAAAAGTGTTCAATTCAATCTTGATAGAGTTTCTGATACACCAAAGAATAAAATTCTTGATAGCACCTTGATTAGTAAAATCAGAGACTGTTTTAATGAATTCAAGCGTGATGGGGCAGCTCATTGTTGGTCAACATTTCGAATTGATGGTGTTGTTGACGCTACCATGAATGATGAAAAAGCAGCAGTGATAATCTCACGTCTTGGGGAAGAAAGAAATTTTTTTCGAATAAAATTCCTTATCCGTGATAATGGAAAATGGATCATTAGGGACAAATACGAGCCTATTCTTAAGGACAAAAAAACTGTCACTGTGACTCAGGATTCAAAACCAGGAATTTTGACTGGACTTGATAAACCCTACTACGAAGATCTTATCCTGTCACAGTAGTTGTTTACGGGATATATCCGCTCAATGAAAAACCTGATATTTCAAAACTAGCACCCATGAAATATTCGACAGGGCTCAATTGTGTAGCAACACGAATAATAGAACACTTCACAAATGCGTCCCGGGGAAATAAACTAACTGATCTAAGACGAAAAAAAATAACCGAGTGGGAACTGACAGTGAAACAGCATGAGGCAACAATTCAAGATATAGCCAAATTAGAAACATCATTGAGATTTCCAATATCGGTAAGGACAATCACCGGAGAAGTATTATACGAATCGAAATATAAATCACAGGGAGCTCCCATTGAAATTATTGATCATAACGCACACGCGTGGTCATCTGCAGTAACAATATTTCCACGGGATAGAACCGTAAAATATCTATCCCAAACTCTGTTTGGAACCGAAGAGTTTTTTTCAGAGCAGAAATTATTTGATGCTATTTACCATTTGAGTAAAAACGATTCTGTGTCAGTGTGGCTATTTCATAGTACTTCAGACGAAGAATGTAGATTTGATCAGTTTGTAAGGCCCAACGGAGAATTGTACCGTACTGAAGAGCTGCATAATCAAATGAAACAACTAGCTAGTGAATTTTCTCCCCAGAGTTCTCTGGGGGAAGACAACGATCAATTATTAGCAAACTGTTTTACACTTCCATCAGTTGTAGCACATTTTGCTAGGAAGAAAAACGCGTGGAAACCAACCCGAAGTGAGTTCTTATCAGATGTCAAATTGTCCTGTCTTGAATACAGCCATGGAGGATTATGGAACACAAAATACACCGCTGATACCGTTATTTCAGTTGATATGATTGCATGTTATCCAGGAAGTTTTCTTAGGTATGGAGAGTGTGAGAAATATTTCAAACGATTTGGACACCCTACACACGAAATGACCCGTGTTGCTATTAATGGACCACTGCCACATTTCGATTTAACCGGATTCGCTTGTGTAGTATCATTTGAAATGGCTGAAGGACTTCATCCGTGTAGTTATCTTTGGATTGGTAAACACATGTCTGAAAAACACTGGATGCCAATAGTGTTATTACGGTATATGCTTGATTGTAAGATGTTAAAATCATTAATTGTCAGTGAAGCAATTATATCCTATCGAGCACAGAAATCAGTCTGGTTACCACAACCTGATCTAGAAAAAATAATTAGCGAAGAGTGAAAACTGTTTCCTGATTTTAATGAACAACAAATCATGGATTGGTCCAGACAGTTATTTGAAATCAGAAACAATGAAGCAAAAGATCTTGGACGAAGAATAATCGGTAAATTTACCCAAGGTGGCAAAGATGATAATACGAGATATTCTTCACGATTGATTATAGACAATGCTGAATACGATTTTGTAATCAAAGATTTAACGAATAGGGGCTTATATGTCAATCGTAAGGACGCATTTATGTCCGATGGAACCAAATTGGGTACAATTGTTACTTACACTGATGGATACCATCCGCAGTACACATATTTGAGAGCTTCTATGCTTGGTTATGCTTCTATTAATTTATTTTCAATGATCAATAGATTTCCTACCACCGCAGTTAGAGTTGCTACTGACTCATTTTACATAAATAGCAAAATGGCTGATTTTAAGGCTACTGGCAACGAGAATTGGGGGTCATGGAGAATTAAGAAGGAAATGCTTCATGATTATATTCCATCAGCAGATGTTACCATTGAAAATAATTACTTAGAAAGCAATCAGTGTTTAGAATTTTCTAGTGCACCACCGATTTCTGATCCAATCTGTAGATATAAAACAGTTTATTTAAACGGCTGTGGCGGGTCAGGAAAAACAACCCGGGCAATTGAGTTATATCGTGGGAAATCAAACATGATTGTGCTAACACCAACTCATAGACTTGCAAGAGAAATGATACAGAGAGGGGTAAATGCCTGCACTTATCACAGCTTTTTCTGATGGAAGGGAGATAAATGGACTCCTGAGCGCATGGGAGAGAAATTTATTCCTGAAATCATGTTTTGGGATGAAATAGACACAGTGTCAGAAGATGTCTTAAAAATATTTCTTGAGTGGTTGTTATTGAAGAATACAAAAATCGTCATGTGCGGTGATCACGGGCAACCACCGCCATTTGTCGGTGCATCTCCCCATGAATGGCTAAAGGGTTTTGTAGACTATTATGAAGAAATTGATACCGATCATAGATCACTTGATAATGAATTAAAAGAATTTAAGAAACTAATTAGATTACAACCGGATAAAATCCAGTGTGAAATAGCCCGTGAAATAATTTCGGAAACTCCCATGAATGAGTTTTGGGAAGCGTGGAGACCAAATGATTTAATCATTGCAAGTAGAAAAATAGTCAGGGACACACTTCAGATGAAGTTATTTGAATTGCATAAACAAAAATTTGCAACACTTCCAGTACCGTTATGTTATAGGCCATCGGATACACGAAAACAGAACATCGAAGTTGATATTCCAGGCCTGACAGAGTCAGGGCGTGAAAAGAAGATTCTCGTATTAAATGATATTGTGCTGGATGATATCAATGTCGTTGAAGATGCATTGCGTGCTAAAAAATCCCCATGGACGCTAGGTTATGCAGCAACAATACACTCTTCACAGGGATTGACTATATCGGATACAACTGTTTGGATGGTAGATAATCGCATAGAATGGTCGAATTTAGTCTATCTCGCAGTGTCTAGAGTACGAAAAATAAATCAACTTCGAAGAATTGTCTTCGATGATGAAATCATTGGTGGCGATGATAATGACACCACAATAGATGATATTATTGATAAAAAAACTCTCCGGTTACAAACAACAAAACAAAAAAAAAACAACGAGAATTTGATATTGATGCTGAATTAATAATTACTCTGAAGCAACAACAGAATAATCACTGCGCGAGTTGCAATTGTATAATGCGTTGGCAGTATTCGGATAAGGATCCTCGCCAATTCACCGTAGACTGAAAAAATAACAATCTCGGTCATGTCAGAAATAATGTGATGCTGACTTGTCTTGAGTGCAATAGACGCAAGGGTGCTAGTTAAGCCCATGCGGTGGTAATTGAGTATCCTCAGGTATCACTTGTAATTGTTGTCTAGTAAAACCCCGTTGAGGGGCAGTTGAATCCAGTTTATAGATTGGAAGTCTACCCGTAGATCGTGTTATACTAGATATCTTATGTGCAGTAACACTCCAAATAGGATCAGTAGCCCTTTTTGTGCCACCCTCAAGCTCTCCTGGTTCGTATAAGTACCTCACAATGACATTACTACCAAGAATTGGTTGGGAAACGCTAAAATCTTTTTGAATTTCCATTTCAGGTATTGACTTCTTTTTAATCGCATTGATAGGTTTCATGTTGATGGTTCTAGTAATCTCGTTATTCAGTGCAGTAATCACAGCTGGTAACCTTTTAACCCATTCACGGGATCTTTTTTCTTGGATGAATTCTTTTGCGTATTGATATCCAAATAACCGCTCAGCAAGGGTTTTATTAAATCGTTCTACAATGGCCTGATCACGATGCAGTGCAGTATGCCCTCGTCTGATAGCGACATTGTGATATTTCATTGTAGATAACACTGCACCCTGAAATTCCTTGCCAGGATCAACTTGTAATAGATTTGGCCAGTGCAGAGGACTCCTTCGATAAATCCTTTCAAATGCAGAAGCCACTTCAGTGGCTGATTTTGGTTTTAACGGTTCTGCTTCTTTGTATCGACTTGCAATATCAACTACGGTTAATGCGTATTTGTAACCACGATCATGTGGCAGAAATAATAGATCAGCCTGATGAACTTCATTGTGTCCGGTCACATCAAAATGCGAGAAATTGATTTGTTTAGGCGGTGGTAGATAAATTTGCCATAGTGCCTGTTTGGATAACCAATGAGCCACAGTGGTTTTTTTCACTTTTGCAACACTAGCGAGTTTATGGATTGCTGATTTACCCCTCCAGTATCCTCTTGGGGAATAATAAATAGATTCCATGTTGTTATTAATTACCAGCACCTAACATCAATTTACTTTTCATAGCCGATTTTATCAAAAAGGAAGCCAATTTTTCTTTGAAAGATTTATCAGAAATAGCATTTAACGCATGAATTAATTTCACATCTGCTAGATGCCTGTGCTGCAGATTACTGCTTTTATAAGATACATCATGAAGGTGACAGGCCTAATCAATAGCGTTTATTGGTTCCTCACCGGGTCGGGGCTGATTTTGATCATTGAGTCTGATATCAAGTCTTGTTCCCGGTCCACAGTAGCTATATCCTGGAAGGTGTTTTTCTCCGGGGTATTTTGCCCATGGGGTTCCAGGGAGTTTTGCTAATTTGGCTGCGATATCACCTTCTCGTTTTTTTTTTTTGGTTCCTTGAGTTCCTTGGGTTTAGAAACAAATCTAAATTTCTTTGTACTACATTGTACGCATTTACCAGAAAGCGCTGATCGGTTATTTTTAGTTGTAATCGTCGTCAAGTCATCTGTGCCAGTACGTTTTTTACACTTCACACAATATAGATCCATAATTTATATATAACGGCATGAATATAATTGATTATTCAGCTACCCGACGACGGGAACCTATTAAACATCATGAAATGTTGCCGAATTCAATTAGAATGATTATAATCGGACCATCTGGAAGCGGAAAGACACAACTGCTACTTAATTTGATAACGAGATGGATGAAATGGAACAAATTGTATTTAATAGCCCCGAGTGTAGACGATCAGCGATGCTATGAAGTGCTAAAGGATTTTAACGAGAAAGCAAAAGAATTTCAAATCGATGAAGATTTTATTGAGTTTATTACTGATATAGAGGAAGCCCCTTCCGTGGAAGACATCGATGGAAGTATTAACAATTTAGTGGTATACGATGATATCATGTTAGATAATCAAAAAAATCCTGCTAGAATATTTTCCCGAGGCAGGCATAAAAACACTGATGTGATCTATGTCACTCAACGATACACACAAATACCAAAAGTGATCAGAGATAATTGCAATGTGTTGTGTGTATTTAACGGCGTTGATACTCATACGCTACGAAATATTCATCAAACTTGGTGCAGCGGTGATATGAATCATAATCAGTTTAGAAATTTCTTTAGTCACGCTCAGTCAAAACCACACGGATTTGTGACAATAAATTTAGCAGACCCTAGGACACGATATCGTATCGGACTGGATCAAATATTCGGTTAAAATCACCGTAAACCTAGAACTGAAAGTTCTAGCAGCAGAGGGGGTGAGTGACAACGACGTTGCGACATCAACGAAAACGCGAATGTTTTCAGACAAGGGTCGGAGACTTATTTTTTCGCGAGAAGGGTCTAGTGTTATTTTGGAGGGGGTATAATCAAAAATAAAAACAAAAAAAAGTTGTCTGATTCGCCCCCTCTGCTGCTACACACAAGTGTTATAGTAGCATCAACTGAAAGATATTTGCGAATGGAGCTGATGCGTCTCAGCTCAAGATATGCAGCCTTACATATGTTCATATCATAGTGGTTCAGTGTGAGAGTACTGTCTAGAGTAACACTTAGGTTTTGAACTGACTGTGTGAATTTAATGTTGGTGTTGCGATATTTATTGTTTGAGGTAAAGGATGTGAATGAGAAAGTGTTTGTGTTGGGATCAGAATGGCCTCAGTTTTAACATCATTCATCTACAGCTTGTTACATGTCATCCATGATTTCACATCAGCAATGCACCTTTCTACTCCTTGGATGGTAGCTAGATTTGTATGTTTGGGTGTCATCCGCGTACAGTTGGTGAGACACTGGATGATGATCTATGACACTTGAGAGCGGCTGAGTGTATAGAATGAAGACCCCTGTGGAACATACAAACATAGATTAACTAGGCTGGAATGTATTCCATTTGCATATATAATCTGTGTTCTGTTGACTATGTAGGACTTGAACCACAGTAAGGTTGTATTGTGAATGACAAAAACAAGCTGGAGACGGTGAAGTAATATATCATGGTTTATTGTGTTAAATGCTGCAGACAAATCAAGGAGGGTGAAGACTATAATCTTTCCGCTATCCAAAGCAGAGAGAATGTCATTTACAAATTTCAGAAGAGTAGTTTTAGTACTGTGGTAAGGGCGATAAGCAGACTGCACATTGCTAAAAAGACATTGAATTCAGATGATACATTTTGCGTTAGAATAATGAAAACACGATGTTGAAATCAACTTAATCGTGAAAAGATTTATCTGGACTTTCCGTACTTTATTTACTGACGGAAGCTGCCGACGCACCGGTTCAATGAAATGTATGTACAACAGTTACTGTTGTGGTAAGATTTTGCTATTATCAGTTTAACTTGACGCTCTTTAATCAAATGCATGTTTGGATGATACATATGTACATGGGAGAAGACAGTGAAATATAATTTTCGTAATAAAATGGCTGTTTTGTTCGAAAAATGACAAAACATTAAATAAAGCGTTAAACTAGTTGGATACGAGACTACTATTTCCAGTTGCCACCGTGTAGTCTACAAACTCGGATATTCTATAAATAAATTTCAAAATGACACTTTATCTATTTTTCATTATTCATATTTCTTGAGGAATTTATAATTTTCAGACATGTCAGCCTTATTTTGAAATCTTGTTTTGGAATATTATTGTTTTTACTGTCATAAATTTAGGCGAAGAAAACGCTTGGAAACAATCAATGGAGACGGATCATCAACTATATAATGAATGATTCATTTGGAAATTGTGTTCAATAATTTCAACAGAAAATGCTCATGGCGAATGTGCAGCAGATGTTTCTAAACAGGCTCGTGTAATCAATTATCTTTTCTAAGCATGCTTCATTTGAGTTCAAACCCTATTCTTGCCGCAAGTGTTAATTATATAACAGTAAAATTCAAATTGTGGATATTGTTTATTACAAAACTTGTATTAATGGGGTACCATTTGCTTAGAATTCGTAGATGCTATAAACCACAACGTGAAAAAGGAAGAATTTTAGATTTTTGCCATTTTTTGTTGTTGCTGCAAAATGACAATAATTGCTACTCCTAAAATGAAGCTAATTCGCCGCATTTCGCTCTGTGTTCAAACAGTGGAAATACTAGCGATTCCTTATTAGCACAGTAATGTATTAAAACAAGAACAGCTTTGTTATATGCCTCAAATAAATATTTTAATGTTCCTCTAGGTTTTATGTCACATAAACTATACCGTAAACATCTTAATTAATCCCAATATGAGACAGATAAATGCAGTTGACAAAGTCTTAGTGATTACATCAAACTCAAGCAATCTTAGTTTTGAATCTCTTCAATTAATATTATTGCGTAATATTCAAGAAATATTGACTTGTCGATTTTAAACATAAAAATATATCGTGCAATATTTACGAAGAGATTACGATATACAGATTACATTTAGTTACAATTAGATTAAAATAGACAATACCATTCTTGATAGAAAGACATTCAATTCAATGCAGTACGTAGCAGGGATATATTAATTATTTCACCTAGGTAAATATACAACTTTGCATACGGCTAAATAGTTTAGTTTGAAGATCGCGTAAACTCTGCTAAATTGGTCTACAACATTCGACAAAAACAGAGATCGAATTGTTTATAAAATTCAAGTTAAATTAAAACAAGGATAGAATGTATGTCTACAAACAAATCAGTTAAAAACACCACATGGTGACATTAGATAAAATAGCTGTTATTGAATAACAAAATAGGAATAGCGAAGCTTGACATAGATCTGGAATCATTCGAGGATTGAAGAAACGAATAAACTACAGAAAAAAGTGCTTGTTTTCGACGGTCAGTATGTTGCCTTGCGAGCAATTCTTAGAGACAGTTTGTAAATTATAATGTAAAAAATGATGTATCTATTTCATTTAACTTGGTTGACATTAAAGACCCTGAAGAGCTAACGACAAATAATATTTATGACTTTCTTACTATGTTCCTGAAAGTTCATTAAACCGGACAAAATCGTAGCATACTATGAAGGAATGGTTAACTAAAATAGTAGGGGCCCCGAGTGGTCAAGTGGTCTAGAGCGCTGTCCGTTACGGATCACTGCCATCTCACCTCTGTCTGCGTGGGTTCGAGTCTAAGACTCGGCTAATGTAGTTATGTGAGAAAGCTTGCCAGTAGCTTCTCGTGGGTCGGTGGTTCTTTCCGGGGGCTTTCGGGGTTCTTCCTCCACCATTAATACTAGCTGCCATGTATAGCCTATATTGTGCTGAAAAATGGCGTTAAACCATAAAAACAAAACAAACTAAAATAGTTTTATCTACGCATTACCAAAGCAAGAAACAGATTTCCGTATTGATAGACTTATGTTAGTCACGTTGATGACAAAGAAATGAGAAGACAGAAAATAAGACAACGCAATATGTAGTGAAGATGATGTTCCTTTTACGAACAGGCGAGAAATTCTAGTTTAGAAACTTCTCCACCCCTCCAACAACAAAGCAAGCATTCAATATTGTCTACAAAATAAACAAATATTCATTTGTGTTTACACAAACGATTGCATGGTGACAGAGGGCTGCTATTTGTACATTTTGAAATAGTCTTCATGCATCTTATTTAGACATTTTGTTTACATCTCTTTTATGCAAAATGCAAACCTGCTAATACTAAAACAAAAAAAAAAAAATAACAAGTTCAGCAAAGCAATAAGCGGTTTGAAACTTTCTAAGCCAATTTAAACTTGTTATAAAGTTAAAGACTCGATTAAGACGACGACCAGGAGGTTGAGGCGGAGGAACAGCATGACAATCCAAACCTTTTATCAAATTTTGACATCGTTGGAGCAGTTGCAGATATAGCCATTTTTATAGCTGTTTCTTGGAAAAGTTAGTTTCCGAGATTCCACGAAAGAACGTTTTCTTGTTATACTACTACTGCACATCCAAACAAATGATAAATTAATGTGAAGTATCGAATTTTGAATAAGCATCGAACCTTAAAGTTGAATGCATTATTAAGATTTTATCATATTTAGACCTGGGAATCTTTGCGAAGGGTCATTTCGACCTTTATTCTTAATTCCTTGCATATCAGTGTTAAAACGTCAAAGGGTCAGTGTTCCGACTCAATGAATTCGACCGGATATCTTAACACGGTTTTGAGAAAAGACAGCTGAACTTCCGATTCATGTCAATAGTCCTTTATCAAATGGAACTATTATATAAAGTAATTCAGATAATATGAGTGACTAAAGAAATGATTGTCTTAGGAAACAATTTTTATAAACCACTGCCTATAATTGGCCAGAGTGAAATTAAGGCGTACACCTTGGAAGTGATGTGAATTTGAAGTGACAACCTTGATCGAAATTCTTTAGTCCAAAATTTTCTGAAAGAAGTTTGATTTCGAGGAAGCCTAGAAAAAAGAATAGTGCTTTCCTCTTTAAGCACGAAAGGACCAGTTGTTTGTCTTCTCAGAAAGACATGGTTTAGTGTTGGATCCACAAGTTCTAAAGTTAACAGCAATGTTAATTTTACGTAATATTCTACTTTTATTGGTGTTTTATGCAAAAATGTTTGATATGACTAGATTCTATATAATGTTTCATGTATTCAGAATCATGGAAATGTATTGATACTAGAGCTGTTATGCAGTTTATTTTTCTTTCAATTTCATGGAAATGTGTTGATTGTAGAGTTGCTGTGCAATTTATCTTTTACTTTTACAGTTATTAGTCCATCATTATAACCATCATCAATCATCATGAATTATCACCACCATCATCATTATCACCATCATCATGAACTACTCTATGACTCAGAACATAGGTCATGTATGCAGTAACTACTCTTAAATGAAATATTTGACTATTTGTTTAAAAAAATTAAATGTTAGCATGCCGATCAGTGTAAAGATTATAATGTTTTTCATTATTTGAGATCCACTAAGACATAAAGATTCAGAGTTAAGTCCTTTATAACTTGTAACAAAAATATTCCTTAAGGTCTTTACTCATTTTTGTACATGCAATGTCTTTGGAAAAAGATAGTAATTTACTTATAATTACAAGTCACGTTCATGTTGAAAACATGTAACATGTTTAAGATGCGGATGTGTATTTAATTGTCTACTCAGATAATAAAATTCTAACTGCAGTAGTTGTAGACTGAAAAAGACGAGTCGTAGTTTTACCTTGATACTTAAAATCATAAGATTAATAGCGAATTCTTTACGTATCTTTGGATACGCCCGTTATAAAATGGCTATTTGGGTCTCTTTTTAGGTGCAGTTGAGTCCATTCGAGTTCATTTGATTTTACATGGGTGAATCACATCTCCCTTTACACTGTACCTCTTCCAGCCTCTGGCTTGCAACATCTGCCATTAAGTCACAACAGGCCCATCGTAATACCATTAAATATCAGATTGATTTCCGAAATATCTTTCATTGAGGCTTCGATTTCTGTCACCAGAAACAGGTAAATTTATAACACACGAAAACGCAGGAGGAAGGGAATCCATCACATTTTGCATCCGTTTTACTTACTGTCCGGGGGCCCCCGAGTGGCTGAGTGGTCTAAAGCGCTCTCCGTTACAAATCACTGCCATCTCACCTCTGTCTGCGTGGGTTCGAGTAACATATTCGGCATATGTGGGTATGTGTTTGCCAGTAGCTTCTCGTTGGTCGGTGGTTCTCTCCGGGGGTTATATATATATATATATATATATATATATATATATATATATATATATATATATATATATATATATATATATATATATATATATATATATATATATATATGTCTAGCATATCTTCTGCTGAAAATGGTGCTAAACCCTACAACAACAACAACAACTTACTTTCCGTCTTCGCATCAATAAGCATCGAATTAAGTAACCGGTGTTTTCTTGCAAACATGTTTTTCCACTTGAATACAAACAATTCATCAAATGTTTGGATTTGCAGTAATTTTTGCTACAAAAGCAAATATTAAAACAACAATGAAATACAATCCAAACAAGTCCACTACCGACAATACATACATTTATGGGAAAAAGTACATAAATATGACTTGCAGGACACAAAACATAAGACAATACAAAATTACAAATGGGAAAAATTACACAGCACATAATACTACATGCATGCAAAAATAATAAAACGTGAATTTTGTGTCTACTGATGTAAAAGCAGACATCACAGGTTAACAATGACTAGGTAAACATAAAAGCTAATAACATCGAATTTGAATGCTGAGGTATCTAAAAAGGAAGCACATGTCAGAATTAATAAATATGAATATGACACAAATATCAAATGTTATCATCACTACCGCACAGGCGGAGGAGAGGGCGGTTGTGGTGGATTATTTGTGGATATTACAATAACAGTCTTTACCATAGCAAGATAAAATTAATTGAAAATGAAGTTTGGCCAGAATCATATCTTTTTTTTATTTCGAAGGTTAAAAACATGCTGAAGGTCTTTGAAAACATAATAAATAAGATTGTTTTTCTGTCATTCTACTAACTTTGAACCAAGAGATGTCGTACATGTACGTTTTAAGATTGAGTTAGACCAAATTTCTTGTATTTGCACATTCTTTAGCGTAAGACGCTGAAAAATTCCCTCCCATTTATTTCACTTCATTAAAGGCCATTTTAAAATTAGCGATTGCTGCGATTAGTGGATAACTATGTTTAAAACTCAATTTTCCGCTTGTTTTCTAAATTTAATCGAACAATCGTAAGACATTATTTGAATCACCTAAGCAATTTAATGACGTTTATCGTAATGGTGTTAACTGGTTTAGATGCTTTAATGACAAGTGAATTTATTAGATGGAGTTACTTCAGTGTTTGGATATGATCAAAATAAACCCTGTATGTCGCGTTACCCTTTATCCCCTGATATACGGAATCGTTAAGATAATTATTTTTTAAAATCCTTTGTTTGTAGAGATTATGCAGAATCAAGAAGAAAGACCTCTTTTTAAAACCAGACTGTTCGGCCACATAGCTTTTGGCTTTGACGAAAATAAAGTTTACTTCATCACTTTAGTTTGTGTAGCCCAAGACAATTATTTACCTCTTCCGTCCCCTCTTGCTAGAAACCACGAACATTACTCTTGATGTTTTAATTTTATTTCATATACTCATTCTTATCCTTGAAAATGCATATTTAAGTTCCTTTCTCTCTTTGCATACATACATACATACATACATACATACATACATACATACATACATACATACATACATACATACATACATAGAGTTGTCCGATTTTGTTGTCAAATGACAAGCACATATATGTAGGTAGGCAGGAGCATGTTATTTGAATATAAAGCTAAATTTTCCAGGAACGTTTTGTTTTGATTTATATAGATATATGTTCTTACAAAGTGCCAATGTATAATAAAATATATAATGCAAACGTACTATTGCTTCCCCAGGTCTATGCATAATTTCGTTATATATAGCAGGGTAACTGTGCCATCATTGTGTGCGTTTCAGGATGGAAAACAAAAATGAGAAACTGCAAACGGGATTTAGACAAAAAAAAGTATTTTCACAAAGATAGTAATTAACGATATAATTCAAATTTAATTAGTCCTCACCTTCATAAAGAAAGGTTTGTTAATATTGGGCCTGTTGATATGGTCATGCCAAATATATATTATGTTAAATGTTTCCGGATCATTGGCCTTTGGCCCATTGTGCTCCTCTGCGCAATATGCCTTGGAGAAACATCACTATTATGCACCAACTCTTGCTCCTGCGTTATTTCAGCAAGAATTATATGCAACTTTGTTCCAGAAAGTAGGAGCAATGCTATCTCTCGTTTGATCCTCCCCAGCAAAATTGATGCTGTACATTTTCAACGGATAAACAGACCGGATTAGTTCAATCTTCCTAAATTTTGATACTCATCTTGGGGCAATGTGCAGGAATTGACAATCTATGGCCCGACTGCGCTTTCACACACATCTGATAATTCTCTATATGGCTTGCATGGCTTGAAGGGTGTCAGAATCCATTATAACCTTGGGTCTCTAGAGTCGGTTGTATTTCGAGATAGCCCAAATATTGAATTTCTGGACGTGAGTGACAACGAACACCTACGCATCGAATAAATCAGTAGAGCGCTCCGATACGGATTGCCGGAATTGAAAATCTTAGATTTAACTCGACTCCAGGCGTTTATAACCGAGCCATTTGTTCTTGGAAGATAGTTTACAGCGTCAATCATGAACAAGCCGCTCAAAGTTTGGAATATCAGCCAGACAAAGTTGATTTCGTTTGACACCAATTTTACTTATTCGTCGCTTCAGGTCTTGATATGGGTTCCAAGACATCCCAGAGCAGGCATTTGTTTTGCAATGTAATATAACTAGATAGCTCATATGTGTCTATTCCACATCCAGTGTCGTTTTCCAAATCTCACAACAGTATAATTCACCAGCGCGTGAATTGTGAGGACAGTATTTTCATGTATTTAAGACGCTTACATGCTCATCACATGAATCTGGACTTCTCTGTACACATCACAGAGTTGGTGTATAAAATGTCTTGCATATCGTTCACATTAGAAGAAGTGGATATCAGCAATTCAGATATTCGATGGCTCAATTTATATTTAAATGTCAAGTTGTTAAATTTAAAACTTTTTATAGCTTCTTGGAGTTCGATGAAATATATATCCTCAAAGATATTCCAATCGTTGCATTCTCTACTAGAACTACGTTTAGATCATAGCCGTTTGATGGCCATGAGCAGTAATCTGATTTTGAAAATATTTTTGCTAGAGCGAGGCTCTATAAATTATCGATCTTTAATATATAATGATTTAGATACTTTGCCGAAGTCATTTTACGTTGGTGGCCCGAACCTAAGGATATAAATCTTCAAGGAAACTGCATTGTACGTTTTGACGTTAATGTCAAAGGACTACAATTTAAGACCATTAGATCGTAATGACAATAATCGTGTATCTATAGATGCGAACATCATGGAGGACTTGAAAGCAATTAACTTTGCTGTAAATCTTCAAGGAAATAACATTGACTGTTCATGCGAACACGTCTCCTTTTTATGTACATGGATAGAGGATTCAAATATAAGTGGTGAAGGAAAATAAAAGTACAAATGCTGAATAGGTTTATATATAGGATAGTCATATGAAGAGAACTTGCACGACTTCATTAACGTATGAAACGTCAGCAATGAATTACCATTTATTATTCTGGGAGTCATCGTAATCTTGATGTTGACTATCAGCTCGGTAATAACTGGAATATGTTTGCACAAGAGATTCAAATTTCGTACCATTAGAAATTAGTACGCAAACGAATATAAACATGTTACCGTCATCACCAACACCCTAAGAGATATCAATTTGCGGGATAGATGAAGATGTTGCCAAAGCTATTTTTATCCGAAGTTTGTGAATGGTTTGGCAAAATATTTTGGCAAAGACGATGTTGTAGGAGAGAAAGACGCCAGACCAGGGAGATTTATAGTTTTATAAATTAAAAGACGTGGTTTTCTTTGTGATGTTATCATTGTACTTGTCACATTGGATTTTATCAAATGTAAATGGTGTAGATATGAATTAAAACAAGTCGATGTTCAGGAAAAACCTTGAACTTTGTTGGTGGAAGATGAAGTCCTAAAACAAAAGATGCCACCTCTCTTGAAAAACTTCTTAACTCTAGAAATTACGTGACATGGAAACGCAAAAATAACGAGATTGAGATCAATCCTAATTGGAACGTGATCATTGGGCAAGTTTTGGACTTTGCCATAACAATAAAGCGGGATAAGGCATTTCTGGAATTTGATGATGATTGTGTGTAAAACTACAACAATGTCCTCTTTACCGTATAACTAATGTTACTATTCATACTAATGTTACTATTCATACTAATGTTACTATTCATATTAATGTTACTATTCATACTAATGCTACGATTCATACTAATATTACTATTCAAACCACAGCATTATATTTGACTAATTTGTTTTTTGTTATTGACTCAAAAACATACGAAGTGCGAGAGCTTCTGTAGCCATCCTTTCTAAGTAATCATAAAAGTATAATGTTGTCTCTTGTTTAAATCGTCACTACAGTATCACATGTTAATACGACATAGGAGTTACAAAAAGAAATTAAAATATAGGGACCACCCCACACCAACTATAATAACACACCTACTACAGTGGCGGCATGACAAACCCGCTTCGTCCGGGATCTGAATTAAATATAAATATTATCTTTGCGACCTAAGGTTTTATTTGTTAGAAAGTATTAGTGAACAGTTTTGATATTTTCCATCCTGTGTATTTAGAATTTTTATGATTTTTCCTCTTGTGTATGTTATATTTTGATATTTGCTTGCTTGGTGCACATAAGTATACCGCTCTAGTGGCCTAGTGGTTATAGCGTTCGCCGCGGGAGCGAGAAGACGTAGGTTCGATCCCCGATCGAGTCATACCAGAGACTTACAAAAAATGGTAATAACAGCTGCCTCGCTGGGCGCTCAGCATTAAGAGGTTAGTATTAGGACTGGTCGGCCTTGTGTAGGATAATGTGAATGGGTGGGATGCCCCAGTGCTAGACATCACTATAAACTGCCTCACCGCAGACATTGTAGCGATCTGACTGAAAAAATTGTTAAAGCTACGTTAAAAATCCTAAGCACACACACAGCACACAAATAAGTATACCTCAGTTCAACGATAAAGAAGAGTATATTGACGATTTTCTCGTGCAATTTGAGAAACTCGCGGGATTTCATAAGCACGAATCACTCACGGTGGCGTGTGGCGAGATTTGTCATGCCTCCACTGTGGTAGGTGTGTTATTATGGTTTGGGTGGGGTGCTCCTTTTATGTTTAAAAAATTATTATAGAAGTCCCACCCAGGCTCTTTGCAGGAAGTGAAATTAGTGATAGAGAGTGGTAAAGCTCCAAGCCTGAAATCAGCAATGTCGACAGTTAAATTACGGAGTACACTAAAAGGTGAAATTCAAATGAATAACAATTTGATACAATTTAATAGTCGCATCATTTGATTAATAGTCTGAGATAGCTTTTCTACCTGCCCTTGCCTTCAGTCATTTGTATCTCTCGTATCCCGTCTCTCCTTCCGACTTCCCTCCTAAATACTTCTCATCTTTCACTACTCCTTGTCCAATTTCTGCTCCTCGACTTTTTTTCCGACTAGCCTTCGATACACAATCGACCTCTCCACTAGTCTTTATTCCGTCTCCCTCTACAGACTCGGGACTAAACTATACTGGAAGTCTGTCCCATAAAAACTTCCTTCACGAAGCTTTATCTATCATAGAATTTCCTACGTTTACCCGACAAATTGCGAGTGGCTTCCCGGAGTAATGCTTTCTACCTTCTAGCACCATGTTTGGGTGATTACTAAGTTTCAAGCTCGAAAATACTAAATAAAATTCGGATTGAAATGGTTACAACACCCTCTCTCAATTACGCTTTGATGTCGATTCTACACTGTTCTATTCAACGTATCGGGCACTGCTCCCATGCCGTCTGTCAAGGTGGTGAGATTTACAACGTCTATAAGAGTCCTCTGTTCTTGAACAAATCTTTCAACGTCCAAGTGCAACTTTTCACACCGAACAAAGCTGGGTTCTCGTACCCTTACAAAAAGGATCCCTAATAGCCACGATTTCCAACATGTATATTCCCCCGACTTACGCAATAGCGGGCAGGGTCATGTGAATTCCCCCTCCCCCTTCAGAAAAAAATCGGGATTTTATTCCCCTAAAATGGCTTCAAATGTAAATACCGGTAACTACACGCAATATTAGATCAAAATCTTAGCGACGCTACATGCTGACTACGGAGACGAATATACACACAACATACGGTTATAGATCTACAGAGCGATCTGTGTCATTTTAGCCTTCTTACTCATGAAATCAACGCCTACGTTCTCGGTTCCCTTAACGTACCAGATTTTCATCTGGTAAGACCAGCGACCAACGCATCAAGCGTCCATTTGACAATTTCTCTTGCCTCTGGAACAGAGGACGGTCGTTTTTCTTCAGATTGTGACAATTTCGGTCTCACAATCAATATCAATAAGTTTATCACTGCAACAACATTAAATTTTCAACTGACAACTGTACGATTGTTTTTCTGTAGGACACGCTGTGCTAATTATGTGGGAGAAAATTGGCTAATAATGAAAACTTATTTTTTTGTAAACATAGTGTTTGAGAGCTTATCCTATCTGTAATTTAAAAACAAAATATAGACACTATTCTATTTAGGCAATTTAGTATTTTTACAGGCTTGACTTAGGAGTACTGAGTAATGAAGGTATCACCTGATTCATTTGGTGCAGAATCAATAACATGTGTTTCATGCACATGTAGATAAAAAAAAAATCCACGGCTCATATGTTGTTCATACAGAAGCTTGCACCAAGGATAGCTGTGCATGGAGAAATATAAGTCTGATCATTATCACCCAGAAATTTTAAGTTATTGAATTTTGAATATGGTGGAGTTTCCCTATGTTTACTTTGGGAGTTGAATTAGTACTGCGAGTCCTGTAAATTAATGCGCCGCCATACCTTGAGGTGGCGCTCTACAGTTTCGTATTTTGCAAGGTGTGTGTGTGTGTTAGAGTTTTAAAGAAAAAGAATTTTGCCGGATTTCCTCACAAGTTATACTGGCAATTTAAACAAGACCTCGTATATTATATATTAAGAACCTTTAATTCCCTTTATTTTGGTGTATGATTGATGGGTGTAATATGGGTTATAGAGTATACAGCTTTGCCTTACTCCAGATGTGCATCTTTCACTCGATCACTTTCACAACTTGAGATGCACATTTGACAAAAAGAACCGATACCTTTTCACATTTTATATATGCGGTAATTCATCCATTGCACTTTCAGAAGCTGGTATTTTCTAGTCTTGCAAAATTCATTTTCACTATTTTAATAGCTGCTAAGTATAGTGTACTTTAGACTAATTCAGGCTCAATTTATTTTTATCACAAGGGAGCAGTCATTACATTTATAAGTGCGCTTTGATCATGTACAATTTTCAAAAGTACAAAAACTAAAGAAATGTCAGCCACATTACACCAACATAAGATAGAGTTATGCTAAGATTCTCTCCATGTTTTAGATGCAAACAACTTCATCATATATAGGTCACTCTCTCAAAAGAACACAACAACTGGTGAGCTTCCCTGAAGCGTATTTTTCTTCTTCTTGCATAGACAGTCAAAGAATGTCCGAATGACTAGCGTTTACTCTCAAACAACTTATTTATTAAATGTTGTAATAGAAAATACATTTTGCAGATATATCGAATAGTAGGTTATTGTTTTGTATGAAAACTATATTTTTGCACACTTTAGCACAACTTTATATGAAATAAAAGAAGTATACATTGTTTTGAGAGTATCCAAACACGATTCAAAATGTCTGCCTCCTTTCAGCAAAATTTCAGCCAACTGTCATCATGATGCAGACGTGTTTCTTTGTTGTTTCTAAATTTGATTGGGTTCTTCACAATTGTCACAGATAGTTTGGTATGTAAATGAACTCTTGGTTGTCCAGCATTGGCATTTAAGCTATAAAATTATTATGCTTACAACCATTATCGCTTGTTATTATGCGTGTGATGGTTGTCTGTTGTGTGACGACGTTTTACGGGCAGGCCTGTCGGCATCTTAACACCCGTGTTACGAAACACCAGATTCCACTCAGATCTACACCAAATCGCATTGTTTATCGCATGATCTCTAAATTGCAGTACCCCTTGCCCCCGATTTTTTTCTTTAAAAATGGGCATTCTTGTGTAAGGTTGATAAATAATAAATACAAATGCAATTTACTGGTCCTAATATGTTAATTATCTTAATCGTATAATTTAAGCAACAATAAGATCTCTTGATTTTTTGCCTGACATTACTGGTAGTGGGGAAAAAGTGTAAATTTACTTGTTGGTCTCAAAATTAGCATGTACCGGCAAATATTGCTTTGATGATCTTTCAATGATCCTGCTGACAAAAAGGATACTGTAATAAGAATGACAAATAATTTTTAACAGATGAGACTGTAATAGCACTTATACCTTTTGATTTTAATTGTGGCAATTTTATTCACTTGAGATATTAATTACCTAACCATGACATAAAGTATATAACAGGCAAATATTTAGAGTCTTTCAGTACAATTCTCCCAGTTATTGTGCTACATGTTTACAAAATCTTTCATTGATGCACATATTTTAGAGGTCTCAGAAACGCTTAATTACATGTATTTGGATGCAAATTTTTTATCTGGAATGCAGAAAATCACCCATGCAGGAAGGAGTCCTCCGTATGCATGCAAATAGCTGGGCGGCAAATTCAAAGGCTTGCCAGTCCTACTTCAACAACCTACTGAGTTGGAGAAAATGTGATGATTATTTGATCATTTTAGCTCAGCTGTGCTGATATTTAAAATGACAGAAATCTGTGGTTAAAATAACCCCAGATATGCCTGCAGTATTTTTAAGAGTACATCAAAAGAACATCATGCAATAGATGGGAAGCAACTTCCAAGATTTTGAGTAGCATCATGGGTGAGAAAATGTGCTGTTATGTGCAAGGACTGAATTCAGTGGCAGAAAGACCCCGAGATATACATGTGGTTATTATAAGAGTACATCAGAACTTTAGCTTTCATTATTGTGTTCATTTCTGATTTTAGCCAAATAGATAGTGCATGCAACCTTGAAATCAAGACATATCAAGACTTGGACAAAACGGGATTTGCAAATTTGGATAAGTATTTTGGGGTTTAATGGCAAACTGACAATGATTTTAATGACATTCAGAAGAGTGCTTAAGTTGCTAGAACTGATAGTTTGGATGAGATAGTAGCCAAGTGTAGAAAGTGTATGATGCCTAGCTTAGTGTTTGGAATAAGACCATTCTTTGGAATGACAAAATTCAGTCTCACACATTTATGACAATGTAAAACAACATCTTCAAGAAACGGAGCATGTGTATAGGTCTATAACAATACTATGATGAATTATTATATGCGATAGATGACATAGAATTTGATTCAAGATGTCAGAATTTGGAACCTAATTTCCAAGAATTTGCAATATTCAAAGCATACTGGCATCAGTTCATGTTGGAAAAAAATCAGCACTTACCAGTAATAAGTTTGCCATCCATTAAACGACTGATTAATCAGTTCACCATGGAAAAACAACAACAGTGAATCATGAGTTAAAGGTAGGTGTTAATTGGGACAGAAACAAGTTCCCAGAACATACTAAAGGGATTGGAAATATAATGAAAAATCAAATTTGTGTCTTTGATGTGCCATTTACAGTAAGGAGATTGGCATCTAGCGCCTTCAATAAGGCAGCATGCCATTCCACATCTTCTGTGGCATGGTATGCCACAAATGGACAAAGATAGTCATGTACCGTATTTTCCGGCCTATAGGTCGATGTGGAGTATAAGTCGAATTGACGAATTTTGTAAATTTTCCATCCTTCGTCCATATATAAGTCGATTCGGAGTATAAGACGAGGCCAGGTCAATAACTTGGCTATGTATTTTATACTACCGGTAGTAACTTCCGGTTGCATGAATATTGATGGTATTGTCATATAATATTCCATATTACCGGCAATATCCATTGCAACAAGAGCTATGATCATTCCTTACAGTTGAAAGTTTAAACCAAATTTATTTGAGAAATTTTGTCAAATACAATTACGGTACTTTATTCAGAGAACCATGCATTGGTACATACACGTGTCTAATTTATATATACATGTATAATCTATTGCATGAAAAGAGTATCAACACCGTGTACTCACCAGCGAATCTTGTAACATACATTGAATCCATAATTCAAATATTTCCATCGAAAATATCCACACACGGATGTAAAATATTCAATAATTTTGTCACAGATCATTATGTGACTGAATTCAATGAAAAGAAAATAACAACAATTACGTAACGGATGTACGTAATGAATAATGAAATAGTACATGTCCGTAGATTAAATAATGGAAGCTAAAGCACATTTTTCCACACAAGCTGCTAGTCAAAGCTCTTTGAACTTGCCGCCCAGCTATTGCGTCATGTTCTTTTGATGTACTCTAATACGCGATACGTTGTGTCAAAACATAGTCTTCTAATTTATCCTCAATATTACTCCATCTTGCTTTGCAGCCACGATTTGCTTTCTTTGGTTTTTTTTTTTTGTAGCGCATAATGCAACCTTAGCTTTACGCCAATCCCGGACACATTTTTCACTTACACCATATTTCCTGTGAGCAGCCATATTCCCACCATTCTCTTCAGCGAACTTTACAACTTCCAGCTTAAAAGCCGTCGTGTAAGACTTGCGTGATTTTACGGGAGGCATTGTGAGAGAGGTTGTATGATTTGTAAGGGGATATTTATATGAATGATTATGACTGAAAAGATTGATCAAAATATACCAAACTCATTAAAATGTGCCCGTACTAAAGCAATGAAAACAATGCCCATGCCTAAATTCATTATTTACATCGAGAGAAGGGAGTGGGCATTATTTCCTGTTGTACTTAATCCCATTGATATTAAACACGAGTAGCGTAACTGATGCGGATTAATGATAAAGAACAATGGGGTACCGGCAATATGGTAACTAGTATCGGTAGCTAAAGCCAATATCAAGATCGAAACAATTGAGGCAACTGGCTTTGATTGTTGTTGGAAACCAAATACCAATTTATCAACAACCGATATAATCAAAGAGAGACACCGAAACGTCAGCTGGTTAAAAATGAATATAGGTGAAGTGTTGACATTACAATTTGCTTTAAATTGAATTGCGAAACTAAAAATCATGGATCACTGATGATCTATGAGTACTGGTAGTCCATCCATATATCTGATTTTAGTGTTGTTTAAACCTACGGTAATTTATTTGAGAAACTTTGTCAAATACAATTAGAAACATATGATTTGGGGGATTCAGTAGAATGCATGATCTACATTATTTTATAAATAATCATAGAACACTCGAGTTAATATGGATTACATCCCTTTGTAGGATCAATTGGATCAATAAAAAAAAAGCTATGCCGGTAATTGCTCACGTGTGTCCAACATTATACTGGAAAATCAAATATTAATGGACCAGTTATTTCATATCTTTTTTTTAAGGAACAAACAATATGCTTTGAATTAGTACAGTAAACTATAGAGTATAGACCGTAAGTGTGCTATGCGGCCCGGTGAAGTTTTTACCGGTAATTGTTTTCTTTTATTTTATGTTTGAGAAATAAGAAAGAACACGCAGAATGCAAAATAAATGACAAAACTTACAAATATAAATGCAGTCATATTATTTTATGACAATTTATTGACATAGTAATTTAACATGAATTTGTACTTCTATGTGACCTGTTTTCGATTATGCCGATTATAGAGCAATATCAATAAAATACCGGATACTGTAATCCATATATAAGTCGATGCAATTTCAATGACAAAATCCATATATAAGTCGATTCGGAGTATAAGACGAAGACCGAACTTTCAAGTAAAAAAGTCTCGACTTAAAGGCAGGAAAATACGGTACATAAATTTATGCTGGCAAAACAGCCACCAGCATCAAATTCAGATTATCAGTCCCAGCAACCTATATATTAAGTGTCCACATGCTTCTGAAAACGTTGGAAAAAAAGCCAGACCGATTGAAACGGCCAGCATCAGGAAGGACTAAAAAGTTTTATGAATGACAAATTATAGAAACTAATGTAATACATATTTGTACGTTTAGCGATTAAATTGATATTTTTCTCTCACTCGTATAAGTGAACCTTGTAAGCAACTCAATTACACATTTATAATGTATGGTGACATTTAATGTTACATTTGATTTCAGGAATGTTATTAGATACCTTAGAAATGCTTAGTCACACGTATTTGAACACAATTTTTTCAGTTATGCTGGAGTCTTCCATATGCATGCATTAGCTGGTTGGCAGATTCCGAGGTTTGCAGTGGGAAATTATTTTATTTTAGCTGTGTTGATATTTATGATGAGATTATTTGGGATCATTGTAGAGCTGCATCTGTCTACCTTTCTATAATACCACCCACTTTAGTGTATCATTTATGACCTTGTCGCTACAGACCTTGGAAGTAGGCTACTGCCTCATGCCCTGTAAACTTGGCGCTAGGGGTTAATGTGTTTGATGTAATCATTTTGCTGTTTTTCACTAAATTACGCGTTACATGTAAATGTATATGGATTTCACTTTTTTGGTATATCCACCTTCCAAAAAAATCAATTATTTGTTTTCTTGTTTTTATTAACATTCCATTAATCCCACATACTGTAGTTTAGAAAAGATGCCTTTTACGTAACTACAATATAAGAGTATATTATTTTGGTATATCCACCTTCCAAAAAATTAATTATTTGTTTTCCTGTTTTTATTAACATTCCATTAAACCCACATTCTGTATTTTAGAAAAGATGCCTTTTACGTAACTACAATATAAGAGTACGCTTGTCCATGGTCTTGTGTGCACTTTCCTAACAGTATCATGTTCTATTTACAGCAAACCTTGTTATACTTTCAAACTTTTAGTCCTCAAATTCTATTAATAGCATATGTATGGCTTATTGAGGAGAGAACAGACTGGTTTTCTAATTGAATCTTTACACCCATATTCTTTGTTCTAATTCATGTTTACTGCAGAATCGGTGTAAAAGTATTTGGTGCTAAAAAGTTTATATTTTTTTTAGTCGATGCATATTTAAGAGCGAAAATATCTCTTTTAAAAAATTTCACAGATGGATTTTGAAAAGAACCCCCAAAAAACTTTAAAACCTCCCAATTCTCTAAATATGAAGACAAAAATGCAGCATCATGTGACATCTATTTCAGGCCACGTGGAAAGAATTGTAATATTTGGCACTAAAAGTTCTACATATGAAAATTTGAAATAGTAAAGGATGTTAAAAGACGAGAGTGTCAAATAAATTATTGTTTATTGAAACTTTAGTATGTTATATGTGGATTACGCTTTTTCTGCCTGGATTAGGCTTTTTGATCTCTTGGAGTAAATATTTTCCTCATCAGGGGTTGGCATGTACATGTTAACAAAACAGTTTTTTTATATAATGTTGAAGACAGTATATAAATAGCTTTGTGTCATTCAAGATACTCATTAATCTTTTAACCAATTTTGGCATTCCCAGCTTCTATCACTTTTCAACCATTTGAAATATAGGTCAACAGTACTTGAATACATGTTCACTTGCTTGTGTGAGAATTTGAATTCATTCAAAAAAAGACATGAGAGTTTATCGTATCTTTAAATTTATGTTTAGGAATTATTTTGGTGGTATTGCATTAATACTGCTACTACTACTAACTGCATGATTGTGGAATGTTTTCATATAATAAGGATACAAAATCTATACTTGACATGCTGATAATTTTTAAGATTCTGAGAATTTTGTCACAATGGTTTTACATCTTTATTTTAATTGTACCGGGTACATGTTTTTAGGGGTAGGTATCTTACATTGGTGGATATATGTACCTTTCTTAATTGCATTATTCCCTCTTCGTTTAAGATATTCTACTCCATCTGTGAAAAATAGCATGGATTTAACATTTAACAATCTTGATGACTTTAAATTATTTATAAACGTTTGTATATTTTGAGCATAGTAGGGGTTAAAATATGTGAAAGGAGTGAATCCTTATCAGCTAGACTTTTCAAAATTAAAGGTTGTGCTGTTTGTAATGGATTTTATTTCACAATATGAACCTTTGACTTTAGCTTCACAGAAAAGACATATCCAAAAATGCCAACCCTTGCATAACACAGTACTAACATACTTTTGAATTATACACAAATTTCAGCTCCTCCATGCCCAAGTTTCCTCTGAATATTCCCATACAGTTTTAGATATTTAAATCACTTTGCTCATGCAATAGTACTTAGAATTACACTGTATATTGAACGTTTTGTTATGAAAATTGTTAGCACATCTAGTTGTGTGCTTTTTGATAGATTATCAAGAAACTTTGGAAATATTAAGGTCATGACTTTGATATTTGCATATTGATTGATCACTTGGCAGCTGCAATTATTGTTTGGAGTTATTGTCCTTGTCTTGTAGCAGTGTATGACATTAGATTAACTAGTCTTGTATCTTTTGATGGATTGCCATAAAACTTGGTAAATAGTAATGCCATGGCCTGAAGATGTCACCAAATAACTTGGCTCTTTTTGTCCTAATATGCATATTGCTTCTGTCCTTTTGTGTGTTATTTCCATTTTTGTCATATACATGTAGCTATATGTAGTGTATGATATCTTTTAGCCTAATGCAGTGTATGATGTCTTGCAGCTGAATGCATTACAACATTCACTGTAACTATATTTTTCATGTCTAAACGTCTACAGTTACTTTGTGAATAGTTATAAAGTCCACAAATGAGGACCTGCCAAGGTTCATCTCTCAAAGACGGTCTGGTGCAACATGTTTTAAAGTATACCAAAAAACCTCTTCTCTAACATTTGTCAATAATATAACATCCATCAGTCACATTAATGCAGCCAATTTTTGTATGATATCAGGTGTCATTTATTTTCTGATGTAGACTGGTGAGCTATGTATGTTGTATTAAAATATGAATATGACAAGTGGTTTCACATTCAAGTGTCCTGTCTGTTATCTTGTAACTGTTTCATGCAAAATTAATGCAGAAATTACCATCTTTACACACATGGCAAAATTTTGTTGGAAATGTGAACAGCCACCCAGACTTGATCAGCTAAGACTCGTTCTGTTGTCATAAACTTGAGGTAAAAAAAGGCGTTAATTAAACGGACATTTCTATTGTGTTTTCTTTCATCTGAATTGTAGTACATATTTAAATATTATTTTGCTGAATATTTCTTAATTAGTACTTAGTATTGCTGTAGATGAAAGGAATTAATGACATCATCATCTCAAAATAAGTGTTTAAGTCACAAGAAAAATGGCTCACGAATCATTGACGGGTACAAAGTTAGGATGGTCTAGCTTGAAATGTCAGTGTTGATTCTTAAATAGGTCATGCAAGAAAGGAGAGAAATGTCCTCCCATGTATTATTAAATAGTACATGTATGACAAGTAAATTGTAAGCATTTTATACAAGACCCTGTGATAATGAATAAATGCAAATATGACTTGGGCCTCAAACTTGAATCGTTATTCTGTCTCTATCAGAACTTGGAAAACTTTTTTTGATTGGTACCTGGTTGTTCATTATATTACCTGGTTTATTATCAATGGGCAGGCATACAAATACCTGGGTACTCATGATACCTTTACCATATTTTTGCGCATATAATGTATGTGTTATACGTGTTTTTACAATCAGCTCAACCCCCTGTCGTAGTATATGCGTAAGCGCGTTGTCCCATTTTTTTTTAACAGCCAAAAGCTCATCGATGAATTTTGAACAACCACCCAAATAAACCGGTGACAATTAATAAAAGATATTTTTCATACACATACTGTATAAACGAGGTTTATTAAAATATTTAAATAGAAAATAAACAATTCGAAGTTGACACATGTTGCGCCACTTGCGCAACTGTAAATTATGGTATGTAATGAATATCTTTTATTCACACGAGGCATACACTAACATGCATTATAAGAATATATTTCTTGTAATTTCTTTGTAGGACAAAAAGCAATAATCGATTTAAAATCAGATTTCTGCAAACGATAATCAGTTTTGGGGGGGAAAAAACGATATTAACATCCCTATACCAGCATGCGTGCATTCCAGCCGGAAATAAGTGGAAACCAGTAAATACACATAGGTTTATAGCAGTTGCTGTTTTGCCTCAGTTTACGCAAAACAATATTACGACTTGGCATTTACCACTGTAGTGGTAATACCGGTATTTATTATGAGCACAAAGGGATATGGTGTCGGCATTAAATCGCTGGATGGTGAGTGAGAGACGATAAACAGCCTTGTAATGCGTATCAGATGAGGCACCTCTGGCAGTCCTTTGTTCCGGCGGGCCTGTGTCGGTTAATGTGCCTTATATGCATGGGCGCGCAATCCAAGATATTTTTTACACAAAGACGGAGCTTCCTTGTGTTATCTGCTTGTGCGCGTTATACACGTAGGCACGTTATATGCGCAAAAATACGGTAGTATACTTAAATGCAATTAGTTTTATTGTGATGTTCATGTACTTAAATGCAATTAATGGGTAGTCTTATTGTAATGTTCATGTACTTGAATGTGATTCAGAGATCTCGGAAACGCTTAATTACGCGTATTTGGACGCAAACTTTTGGTCCGGGACGCAGAAAATCGCCCATGCACGAGTCCTCCGTACGCACGTTTTTTCTTTCTTTTTTTTTCTTCTTTTGCATACAGGAATGTTTTGCGACACAATAAATATGTTCTAATCACTGTGAAAAATGAGGCAATGCTTTTATTTGAGGTGTTTTTTGCTGACTTTTTTTTAACAAAGGTCGTCGGCTTACTTTGATGATGGTTCGTTTGTTATTGAAGGCGCCGCTAAAGGCTCCAGTTGAAGGGTCAAACAAATACCTGTTTGTTATTGCTGCGGCAACTTCAGATAATTGTAGAACATTGAAACAGATTTGTTTTATTTGTTTAGTATATATCAGTGCTTCAAAGGTAATCAGTTCTCTTTGAAGTGTCAGCAAACGTATTTTTTCTTCTTCCATCTGGTATTTGTTTTTAAATTAGTGTCATCTGCTTGACTGTACTCATTTTACGTTTCCACCTTCTGCGGATTCGGAATTTAACTAGTCAGTTGCATAAAGTAATAAGGCCAGATATCATCATTAGCAGATTATGATATAACAGTGCACTGTTAGGGTGGTTTTTCAGTATGAGACAAGGACTTGTTATTTTAACAATATATTCCAGTACATTGTTTCCTGTCATGGTGCCTTTGATTTTCTCTACTTCAAACGCAAGACTGTATGTACGGTTTTTATCAGCCAAAATTGGCGTCGCCACAAATATCACCAGATGGTATATTTTGTCACCAAAACGGAAAACAGAATCGCAGTTTGCTACATTGGCGAAGCCCCGTGATCCTGTAATTGATTTAATTTCCGATTGTAGCTGTATAAATATTGCATATTGCGAAAACAAGACACATCGAGACTTGAATAAAATGCCATTTGCAAATCTAGACAAGTATTTTGGGGTTAAAAGAAAAAATGATGAAGATTTAAACGAGATTCAGAACTGTGCTAAAGTTGCTAGAGTCAAAGAAGAGGGACCTAGTGTGGAGGAATATGATCCAAAGCCAAGCATCAGAAAATTTTGCGAAACGCGACATAGACGAAAGTGAACTATATTGTAGTTCAGAATATATTTGTACATGATATAGATTTTAATACATACTGTTTTAAAGAATAATAAATAATTGCAAAGAAATACATGTAAAACTGATAAAAGTTTTGTATTTGTTTATTCCGGGCATTTTAATGGCCATTTAGTCGCTTCAGAATTTTTCTGGGCGCTGCAACTTTTGCTGGTGGGACTGCAACTTTTGCAGGTGGGACTCCTATTTTTACCAAATTAGGAGTCCTGGACTCCTAGTTTTAAAATCCTAGTGAGAACTCTGGTGATTAGACTTACTGTGATGTTCATTTATTTAAATGCGATAAGTCTCGAGATAAATTTGGATCGTTTGAATGTAAAATCATTGGAACCCAGCAGAATACATATCAGGATACTTGTTTATGGTATTATGCGGCCCATGGAAGAAAAATTATGTATTTTTGCGAAGCGTTGAAAATTTTAAAAGTTTTATTTTCATACATTAAGAGGAGGTAATACTAATAAACACGCTAGGTCTTAAGCTTCGAACAATTTGGAATGTATCCATGTATATTTCATATTTCTTAGTAACCTCTATTTACCGTACGAAGTCTAAATTCAGGAGTCCTATCTGGTTGTTTCAGCTATATCTGCAATGACCCGTGCTTAGGCCAAATTATCCCTCAAATATTTAGTGCATTGACCCCATTGTCGGTCAATGGCGCTAGTGTACAAAACTCGATTTAATAACTTCTAGAAGTTATTTCATATATAAATATATATATTAATTTTCATTCATATAAGCCAAAATAGTGTTTATGTCTTCTCTTCAAATTATGTATCAAACTTGTTTAAATGAACGGTGTCATGGCAAGATTATATCTGTATGAATTTAGTCCTAGAAAGCTCTATTCAAAATAATGAGTACACACATTCCTCAGCATGCTGACGACACGTGTGATTTGGTATAGCTTTCATTGTTTGTTCTAATTAGAACTGAAGCTATACACATGTTTTCTGGCACAATCCAGAGTTATACACTTGGTTCATTTTCATGAAATTAAGTAGGACCCTGTTTTTCTAAAAATTTATAAAATTGCATTTTGAGTATTGTCCACCCCCCACTGCTTTAATGTCACAAAAGTACGCCACGCTGCATCACAGAGACAGTTGAGACTGAATTTTTATCATTCTTGGATGCACCCCATTGAAAAATACCTTGATTTACTTGCAAAAACTGGTATTTCAATTTTCATGTTCTATACCTAGAATGTGATTAGACTTATTGTGATGTTCATCTATTTAAATGTGATTAGACTAAATGTAGTAATGTTCATGTACTTAGCATAATTAGAATTAATGCCATAAAAAGTCTACCAGAAAATTGATATGTTTACAATTACCTCATGACTCGCATTTCACCAGTCAGAAAAATATTTTAAATTATTAGTTGATACGGAGAGGTGATTTACATGGTATATTTGTTGTCTGTTGACTATGACAATATATATTATCATTCTTGACTAATTTTATATTCATATCTACCAGTATGCAAATAGTATGTGAACATTTATTTACAAGTGTCTGTTGATTGTTTTCTAGCATTCAGGATGGTCATGACTGAAAAGGCTAAATACCATATATACTTACGTAGAAGTCAGATCTTGTTGCAGACTATATAGACCCATATCTACCATCACATAATGTGCTGTCAGATCTAAGTCTGTGTAATTTGCTAATAGTGATTAGTAGAGTTAATAACATAGACTCCGAACGACTAGTGCATTATGGGGCCATGTTTTGTACTTGGTATCATCAGCTCATATATATCTGTTATCTTTTACAACCATACTTTAATCTTCAGGATTTTGTTGTATCTCATGCTAAGACTCATATTATGAACCCTATCTTTGCTTGGATTTACTTTGCTGTTTGCAAAAATTAATTATTAAATTTTTCTTTTCTTTTCAGGGTTGTCTCTATCCAATCATGGCTTGCTGATTGATAACAACATGTGCCCTTTGTGGGCATGTTGAGTGGAGGGTGAAGAAGGCCTATATTTATTTATTTATTTATTTTAGTTAACACCCTCCCTCAATAAAGATTTTTGCTCAACATACAGTCTAATTTTACAGTAGAACAGTACATTTTGAGTTTGTGCATTTAGAAATTCCATGACATCACAATACCTTGTATCATTCAAAACTCTTTCATGTCAATAATAATTATTTAACAACAGGTTCCTTGCAACTGTATGTTTGTCTTGATTAATCATCTTAAATTCCTGTTTTTGCCAATATTGACACTTATATATTGACAGTATCAGTATTAATATTGTAAATCATAATATAGATATAGCATATCATCATTCATAATATTTCCTACCTACAATGCCTGGATTTGACCCTGAATGTGGGCCAAAGTGCCGTTCTAGGAAACATGCAGAGGAATTTAATGCAGCCATTAGCAAATGCACACTTAGAGAGCTAAAAGCTTTTTCAAGATTATGTTATAATGCAGCCCAGTATTCAGATTCCTGTGGGAGGTCAGCATTGCATGTAGCTGCATCGTGTGGAAAAACAGACATTGTTGAATGGCTCTTAAAAGAAAAGAATGCGGATGTTACAGCAAAAGATATTGAGTCAGGTTGGACTGCATTGCATAGAGCTTTGTTTTATGGTCAGCTTGCAGCTGTTAGACTTCTTGTTCAGGTAAATCAAAATTCTTTAATGACTACTGCAAAATATTTTGCACCTTTTTAAGCTCTCCAGGCAGTATCAACACCTGGTCATAGGGACTATATAGCTGTATGGTATGGCCATGTGTCTATTTGCATGTTACTAGTGAGGAGGCCCCATGTATTTGATTCAGTTTGATCTTCATTATATTAAACCAAATGCAAGTCAAAAGAATTTTTAAAAAATGAAAGCTATATAATAAAACATTACTTTATTGTTGATTTCAGTCGGTACTTTATGACATCTCATTATATTTTTCTGTGGCAGATAAATCCTTACAGGAGCCAAAATTGAAAATCCATCATTTTATCATGGCATCCTTGATTATTCCATCTGAGTAGTTGTTGTTGTAACGTTTAACGCCATTTTTTCAGCACACGAGTGGCTATACATGGTGGCCAGTATTAATGGTGGAGGAAGAACCTTAGAAAATACTCCGGAAAGAACCACTGACCCACGAGAAGCTACTGGCTCTGAGTAGTTAGTGGGATCAGTTACATGAAATTGTATTGTTCTCTTTGAAAATACAGCAGAGTGAAATCACTTTTGTAGCGTACCGTTTTTTCTTGTATTTTATGATTGCTATAAAAGATGCTTGTAATAGCTTAATGAACTGCAATTCATCTTTGAAACTCCTCCCATAATTCATGAATTTAAGTATTGACAAAGATTTAAATTTGTGCATAACCACAGAAAATGTATACCCTCAAAAATATAAAAATTTACATTACCTGCATTGCTTTTTGCAAAGATTTTTCTGGCAAAATATATTCACAAGCCACAAACTCAAAAAAACATGAATAAGCTTTGGAAGTGCACTTCTCATGACCTGGTTGCTTTATTATATACATTGATTTGCAGAAACTGATGGAATATGTTGACATTTTATGCATTTTTGACCTTCCAAACAGTGATTCACTTAGTCCCAAATATTTTTGCAACTAAATATTTGTTCAGTTTGACTTTTAAAAGTCTAAGTATTACAGGTATTTCAGAAACTTTCCATTTGCTATAGTTGGTCTCTTGTTTTAATTTTTTTGTAGAATAATAGTGATTTGTACACCAGAGACCATGAAGGACTTGGGCCTTTGGATTTGATTATGAAAGATCAACCACCTCGCATATCATACTCTCGATCAGGTACGATAAATAATAAAATTTACATATCAGTGATGTTCTATGCTTTGCCTATTCATTAACATGTAAACTATGCTCTGCCTATTCATTAACATCAACTATCAGAGGTCTCCCTAGGATTTTAAAACTAGGAGTCCAGGACTCCCATTTTAGTAATAATTGGAGTCCCACCAGCAAAAGTTGCAGTCCCATCCCAGGCAATGTTGAACTTTGCAGATTAGAAGAACTGATGGTTGCCATTGCGTTTAATTTCCACATTCTTTATAACACTCACATGTTTTATAACTGTCAGTGTATTCGGTGTGTCTGGTAATTCTGCACAAGGATATGTCATTTCTGTAAACAGTGGATCATGTTGTTTTGGTTGAAAATTTAATTTTTGTCTGGAATGCCAGAAAGAGTCCAAAGTAATGTATTTCATTTCCATAACCTGATGCATAAACATTACATCTTTTGAAAGTTATGCTCAGAATAGGCCGCCATATCCTGAGTCATGGAATTATAGGGGTGATATCCCATTTGTCCAAACTTTGTATTATTTTGAATATAATATTCTGGTGATAATTGCAGCTTTTCAATTGGTAAGCATTGCAGAATTTTATTTTCATCAATTGAATTTGGTATGGGTTTTGCATCAAAATTGGTGACTTTAGATGCACAGAATAGCCTGACAGTGGTGTAACTCTTGTTAGTCCTTCAGGGTGAGAACTGATTTTTGTCAATCCAATGAATGGTCGTATACCAAACACTATGCCAGGCATCACACACTTTCTTACACTTGGCTACTATTCCATCCAATCTGTCAGTTCTAGAAACTTTAGCACTCTTCTGAATCTCATTAAAATCTTTTTCAGTTTGCCATTTAACCCCAAATACCAGATTTGCATACAACATTTTGTCGAACTCTTGATATGTCTTGATTTCAAGGTCGCATGCACTATTTATTTGGCTACTATCAGAAATGAACACAATAATGGAAGCTAAAGTTCTGGTGTACTTATATAATATTATTATAACCACGTGTACATCTCTGGATCTTTCCGTCTCTGAATTCTGTTGTAAATTTCAGCACATTTTCCCACCCAAGCTGCTAGTCGAAGTCTTTGAACTTCCCGCTGAGCTATTGCAACATGTTCTTTTGATATATTCTTATAAATACAGCAGACACATCTGGGGGCTATTTAAACCACTGAATTCTGTAATTGTAAATATCAGCACAGCTAAATTGATAAAGTAATCAACATATTCTCACTCAGTAGATTGTTGAAGCAGGGCTGGCAAATCTTTGAATTTGCCACCGAGCTATTTGCATGCGTATGGAGGACTCCTACATTGGTGATTTTCTGCATCACAGCCCAGATATTTGCGTCCAAATATGCGTAATTAAGCGTTTCCGAGACCTCTGAACTATGTTCTGCCTGCTTATTAATATGTAAACTATGCCCTGCCTACTTATTAACATATGAACTATGATCTGCCTACTTATTAACATATGAACTATGATCTGCCTACTTATTAACATATGAACTATGATCTGCCTACTTATTAACATATGAACTATGATCTGCCTACCTATTAACATATGAACTATGCCCTGCCTACTTATTAACATATGAACTATGATCTGCCTACTTATTAACATATGAACCATGCTCTGACTGCTCATTACTCAATATCAACAATGCTCTACCTACTCATTATTATGAACTATACTCTGCCTACTTGTTAACCTATCAACTACAGTCGAATCCACTTAACTGCACATCGGTTATCTGCACATGCCGGATAAATGCACGTAATCACACCGGTCCCGTTTTTTCCCAATGCTTTTCAATGGGAACAAACTTCGGATAACTGCACTTCGCTTAAATGCACACTCTGGATAATAGCACGATAAATTTTCTGCCCGTGGCACATTATGCAATACAATTTTACTCCGGTTAACTGCACAATGTATAGTCAGGATCAGTTATTGCCAGTCCACTGCTGTAGCGCTTCAGATAAGCCGACAATTAAGCCGGTAAATGCGACTTTGTAAATGATTGGCAAGTAAAGGACGCCTTTGGTGTGTATATACATGTATATCCACGCGCACTAGGGAGAAATAGCATGGGAACAGTCAGAGTACAGCATGGGAAACATTGCTCTAAACTGTTCGGGTTTGAATGATTTCAAACCAACAAAACGACAACACAGTGAAAAACAGGAAGAAGACAACCTTGGGTATGAATGCTTTTTCTTCAGGAGATGACCCATCAATGTCTGACAGCAGTTTTTGAATAACAAGTGATCTATAGAATTTCTTGAAATTCGCTATAATTCCTTGATCCATTGGTTGAATCAGTGAAGTTGTGTTCAGAGGGAGGAAAACAAGCTTAACATTTAAGTAAAAGTTGAAAGAGTGGATTCTAATCATTGTTTAAATTTATTATTCACCTATATTCATGCCGTGCTGATTTAAAGCTGTATTGTACCATACTTCATTTAACTGCACACTCCGGTTAACTGCACGGTCTCGTGACGGGCTCGACACTGTGCAGTTAACTGGAGTCGACTACGTGCAGCCTGTCAACTATTCTTGAATACTCACTATCATCAACATGTGAACTATGCTCTGCCTACTCATTATCATCAACTATGTGTTATGAGTCTATGCACTTAAAATAATCATTTGAATGAAATTATTTGAAGAAAACACAAATTCAGCCCAACTGGACACAATACAACTTAATGTATCAAGTGTTTTAAGCCCGACTGACAAACCTATATCATAACATCAGATAAAGTAAAGGTGCAAACAAGATTGCCAGATGGGGGTTAAAACTTCATTCTTCTGGGGAAAAAATAGAAGTTTGTTACCAATTGGCACATGATAAATATCATGTAGTCTAGGAATGACCTTGACTTAACTTAATGATTCTTACTCTGGAAATTAAAGATAAAAGTTAAAAAAGTTGTATACTTGAATAATAATATGGTTAATAAGCTCATACACAGAATATAATTAAACTATTTTATTGTTGTACATAAATTAAATTTAAAAACATTAATAAAAAGTCAATCAAGTCCAGCAGAAATGAACTCAAGTTTGGTCAAGGTCCAGTCCTGTAACAATGTTACATTAAAATAACATGCAATGAAATAAAAAAAAGTATAACTAAGAAACAAATTAAATGTACATAACATATGCTGTGCCTGCTCTTCATCATCAACTGTGCTGTGCCTACTCATCTCCACATGAACAATAATCTGCCAACTCACTAAAATATCAACTACACTCTGCCTTTTTATTGTCACATTAACTATGCTCTCAATACTCATATCATCTTCACTCTGCCTACTCATTATCATGTCAACTATTCCCTGAATATTCATCATATCAGTTATGCACTGCCTACTAATCATATCAAAAATATTCTCCTACTAATCATATCAAAAATACTCTCCTACTCATCATATCAAAAATACTCTCCTACTCATCATATCAACTATACTTGTCCTATTCATCATATCGACTATACTCTGCCTATTCATTAACATAGAAAACTAGACTCTGCCTATTCATTAACATAGAAAACTAGACTCTGCCTATTCATTAACATAGAAAACTAGACTGCCTATTCATTAATATAGAAAACTAGACTCTGCCTATTCATTAACATAGAAAACTAGACTCTGCCTATTCATTAACATAGAAAACTAGACTGCCTACTCATTAACATAGAAAACTAGACTCTGCCTACTCATTGACATAGAAAACTATACTCTGCCTATTCATTAACATAGAAAACTAGACTCTGCCTATTCATTAACATAGAAAACTAGACTCTACCTGCTCATAATTATCAACTATTCTCTGTCTAGACATTAACATAAGAGTGAGATCTTGACATTTCTCACCACTCGTTGCCATTACTTTGCTTGGGGCTGTAATCTGCTTATGATGAATTTCTTACATTTTGTGGTCAGTATGTTATAGCAAAACCTCTCTCACTTCAGTACATAAGATGGAGGTTAGAGATGAGCCTTTCTAGTTTCTACTCATTGGTATGCTTATAGTGACTTGACAGCAGACTTCCCACCTCGCTCCCACAGGTCCCTCAGCAGCTTTGTAACAACATGGGTCACTCTACTTATATTGGATTTGTAGGGAATTTTTTATTTTTTTGAAAAATCTGTTGCCGGACCACCCTAAAATGCTAAGCTTGGCCCATATTCCATTTGTAACTAAGCTGCTTCATATGTGTATGCTTAATTTATATTGTGTATCTGACTTTGTAATGATGGAATGTTGAGCCTACCTGAGTTTTGTCATACTTTTAAGAAGCAAATAAGATTGTTACTTGATTTTGAGTTCAAGACCTGACCTTGTTTATGAGTTAGTGAATTGTTCTATTACAAATGGTTAGTTTTCAAGAGGATTCTGCTGTGTCATGGATCAGATGACAGTTTCATTTCTGTTTAATGTTAGTCTTTTGAGATCTGTAATCTAGTTTGTGGTGGTATTCAGATATAATTGAATGATTTATTTCATTTGAATTACAAAGTTCTTATTGACTTTTTGGCCAAAACACTACTTTAGGATTATTGAGGACTTGTGCAAGGCATTCTGAATTATATTATGATACGTTATGGCACTTAAAGACATTCAGAATTATTGGAATTCATTTGGAAGATTCAGCACTTTGGACTTGTGATAGAACATTCAGGATTATTTGGATTTGTATCACAATATTTAAAGTTTCAGTTTGCATTCAAGGGATATAAATTATTTGTTGATCTCACCAAACAGTTAATGTTTGTTATTCTTGCTATTTTTAAAAATCAGCAATTAAACTTTTCTTATAGAGCCATGAAAGAAAAAATACAAGCACTCTCAAAACGACATAATTAGATGAAACGTTAATAAAAAATCTTTTTTGTGCTAAATGTCTTGTGTCTGGTATAGTAGACATCAAATGATGCATTACAAATGAATAATATTGATTGTCACCATAAGATAGTCTCAGAGCAGAATCAGAGTGTATGAATAATTTAGATGGTTTGAACAGCAAAAATGACTGAATGTAACAAGTACTAATGGGTAATTTCTTGTTTTCAGATCCCAGTGAAATATTCACTTGGGGAGACAACTCTAACTTTACTCTGGGTCACAGCACAGAGAACAGAAGATGTGGTCCAGAGCCTGTTGATGAGTTTAGAAAACTCAGTATTTCCATTAGACAGGTTTGCAGTCCAATTTTTATGTGATAGATTTGTGTATATATATATAAATGCAAAAAACTGACACGCAACAGTGCAAAACTAGAATCACTCTAGCCTAAGCGCTTTCAAATGAGTCTTTATCAAAGGCAAATACAGAACATAGACAAGACAAACAAGTAAAATACAGAAACCGTGTTTACAGAACTTTACATACCTGTTTCTACAGGAATTAAACCTTGAAATTTATTGTTACAACTAGTTTCTAGCAACTTCTAACGAGTTCCGAAACCAGGAAAGAAAAGGAATCTTACTGGATACGACGCCTTCGAACATTGAAACCAAGCGGTTTAAACCAAGAAGACTAGAAAAAGACAGCCATGCGCAAATGTAATTATTTTTTCCAGCTGACACATTTTCTTTTAAATAATTCTCTAAATTTGCTTAATAACCTCTAACTACTAATATAAAATATCCGGGATATAATTTGCATGTACATAAATTTACATACAAAAACATGTGTCGCTTTGGCTCATCGATTTCTAAGTCAACACATTTTACAGCATCTGCAACAAGTTGTTAGAAAATCTGTTAAATCTTATGACAGCTTAAATTGAATTTAAACCTGTTATGACAGCATAAATTGAATGTAAACCTGTTATGACAGCTTAAAGGCGATAAAAACCCCAATGTGCACAATTTTATTGTAAATAAAAGGATATTTTGTAGTTTGTATATATAATCTATCCCAACAATTTTTTCTTTCCATCTATTGTACTTGCACAAACATTTCATAAAAAATACTACCCTGTATTCAGATGGGATAAACCTGCCACTAATTTGTTCGCTCCCTTCCATGCAAACAGGAAAACAGAATGTGGTGTCATTTGAGACGATTAACTTATAAGAGTTGTATTCAGTTGTGCAACAAAGTTTCAAGTAGAAACAAGATGGTTCAATACACAGCTCTAAATTTTGTGAATAATAGCAGTTCTGGACAGAAGATGTTTCTTTTCTTCACATTTCCTAAGGATCCTAAACTGAGATCTGTGTGGGTGATCAAATTAAAGAGATAAGGCTTTATGTCAACTCAACACACTGGGTTGTGTCAGAGACATTTCAAGCCTGAATGTTTCTTAAATGACCTGATATCATCTTTTGTCACATTAATCTTGCTCCAGTTCATACATGTAAGGTTGGATGTTAATGGAATATTCTACTTTGGGAATGTCATCCACATCACTGTCATAATTTAAACATTCAAGCACAGCTAACTCATAGAACACTGGACTGCATAATCAACGATTAATGGAGATCTTGCCCTGGGAGAACTCGCCCCAACTTATCTGGAGAATTTGCCCCAAGAGGTTGGAGAAGTCACCCCAAAACTTGTGATCCAGAAAACCTGATTAATATTTAGCTTTGAAATAAATAAATTATTTAAAAGATAGAAATGTGTACCTTAGAATTATACTGTTAGAAACAAAGATGTCGCCACATGGTGATGTATTATTTGAATACATGAATGATGTATCTTATTATTAGGCATTGGCTCTCCTGTGCAAGGGAGCAAACTCCATACTTATGCAACTCCAGATGGCTTTGGAAGGGAAACTGAAACGAAGTCAGACTGGAAAAACAAGGAAGAATATTTTATTTTGAGATATGTTCAGAAACAATGAACTAAGTGTCAGTGCATTGTTGAATAAATTTTCTAGATTATATGCTGCATTCATCTTGTTTCTGTAATGTCGATAATAAAAAAAAATCACTTATAATTGAAATGCTGTTTTTTTCGTATAAACTCTTTAGATTTCTTATAACAACACACACTATAGCACCACATTAACATTTTTTAAACAAATGTTACTGTTAACTTTCTTGATTGATATAAATATTATACAAACATTATTCATTAATGTGGTAATTACTCTCAAACTTGGACCAGGCTGATTTTGGTACAGATTGCTGACTGATTCGGCCCAGAAATCTGGCTGATTCTCCAAACTTTTGATTCAGACCATGTGAAATATTAAATGTGACATTTAAATTTGTTGTTAAAGATGATCTTCTCATTATGTCCCAAGTATGTTGAGCAGTTCAAATATGTATGTTTCTTTGATGATGATATTGTTGTATGCAATAAAATAACATAATCTTGATTATTATACATTGGCCATTTAGTAGTGAAATACTTTTTAAACTTCTATTTCAGCTTTAAATAGTTATAAACTAAACAATGTTGATCTCAGTAGCGACCACATTTCCTGAGTAGGCGTCAATGATGCTTTTTATCGAGTTCAAGTATCATTCGTCACTGGTTAGCAACTCGTGATGAAAAATCAGATTGTTCAATTAGAGAGATTATATTATTATCCTTTAGCTTATCCAATTCAGTTGATTTCAGGTTATAGAGGTCCTTGCCATAAAATCGTCTAAAGATAATATAATAATAATAATAATAATAATAATAATAATAATAATAATAATAATAATAATGAGGACTTTGTATAGTGTCTAATCATTAGAAGCTCTAAGCACTTTGCAACATATATAATAATATGACTACCAAGAAAACCCCAAACAAACACCATGAAATTAGAAAACAAAAACATGCTGAAAATATTTATGGTAGGAAACATTATTAGGTCTTTAAGTTTGTTCATGCAGTCAGAAAAGGTGAGTTTTAAGAGCAGTCTTGAAAGGGATCAATGTATTTTTTTGTTGAATTTCAATGGGCAGTTTGTTCTACATTGCTGGGCCCAGGTATGCAAAAAAAACATCTATTTGACTTTTTTTCATAGTGGGAATAATGAGTATATGATTGTCAGAAGAGGAGTGTAAATATCTTGCTGGTGTATACACATGGGTGAGGCCAGATAGGTGTGTTGGATTGGAGTCTGTCAGTGAAATGTAACACAGAACAAATTTTATGTTTGATTCTGGATTGAATGGATAGCCAGTGAGGGGTTCAGAGCAGCAGGATGGTGTGTTCTGATCGATGTACTCTAACGATGATCTGAGCAGCTGTATTTTGAACTTTCTGAAGTTTCTGGAGTAGATATTGAGACAAATCAGAGAGAATTGAGTTACAATAGTCCATTCTTTAAAGTACTAATGAAGACACAAGTGTTATAGTGCCATCAACTGAAAAGATCAACTGAAAGATATTTACGAATGGAGCTGATGTTTCTCAGCTCAAGATATGCAGCCTTGTTGGTGCAGTGTGATAGTACTGTCCAGAATAACACCTAGGTTTTGTACTGACTGTGTGAATTTAGTGTTGGTGCTGCTGATATTTATTGTTTGAGGTAAAGGATGTGAATGAGAAAGTGTTTGTGTTGTGATCAATGGCCTCAGTTTTATCATCATTCATCTACAGCTTGTTTTGTATCATCATGATTTCCATTACTCCTTGTATGGTAGCATCAACTTCAGGTGGCTAGATTTGCATTTGGGTGTCATCAGCATACAGTTGGTGAGACACTGGATTATGATCTATGACACTTGAGAGTGGCTGAGTGTATAGAACGAAGAGAACAGGTCCAGTAATAGACCTCTGTGGAACACCACAACATAGATCAACTGGGCTGGATTGTAGAGATGTCATTGGTAATTAGGTTGGAATCCTTTCACATATAAAACTGCAGACATCACATCATGCTTGTACCTGCTGTTTTTCCAATTAAAATGCATCAAATGATTTGAAGAGCAGAGCAAAAGGAACAGATAACACTTATTTTTTGTTAAGTATAGAAGCAGAGTTGATCAAATGGAAAAGTTGAAAAATTGCAAATTTTATATATTTAATAAGTTCTTCAGTTCAAGACAAACAACAATAAATAAAGATTTAACAACCATAAGGCAACATCTCAGAATTAGTATACATGTATATGATCCTTGAGGTGACATCTCCAGGCACACTGGGGCAACTTCTCCTAGCACCTGGGATGAGTTCTCCCAGGGCGAGTTCTCCATTATTCATCAACATTGCTGGAGTCTACACAGTGTCTCAAAGGACGTCCTATATGCTGTTTGTTCAGGGGGAGGCAAGTGTGTTGTTCTATTTAAGACAGATTGGGAGAGATGATCAGTTTTTCATAAATTTCTTCATACAGAGTAAGAATGAGAGGTACAAATTTTCAGAAAACGGACCTTATACATAATCAGATTATATATGAAGTGTTCTCAAATTTCAGTTTTGTTGTTTGTTTGCTTTAACCTGGTGTGACAGTATAAATTGATTTTTTGTTGTTATGGAGTTTAAAGACTTTTTTCAGCAGAAGGTAGTCTAGACATGGCAGCCAGTTTAATTAATAGAGGAAAAACCCTGAGAAGATCTACTGACCTACGAGAAGCTACTGGCAAGCTTTCTCATATCCATAATGGCCTGTGAGAATCAACTTGTGCAGACAGGTGTTATGGCAGTGATCCATAATAGTGAGCACTTTAGACCACTCTGCCACTTGGGGCTGTGCTTTAATTCAATATTTGATTAATCAGGCTACTTAATTCTCTCTCTTTATCTGTCAGTCTTCAATGAAATATGCTTTAGTGGAAACCAAGATATAAAAGGCACTTGCTTATAAAGGACTGTTATGAACCTCTTTCAGTTTTACCATAGAATTTAACCTCCATATCAAGGACACATCTCCATAAATGACAAGTTTAACCTTTGTAAAGGACACATGTCCATAAATGACAAATTTAACCAACATTTTGAGGTCAGTTATCTATGAATGACAACTTTAAGCTCTGGAAAGGACACATGTCCATAAATGACAAATTTAACCTCCATATCAAGGACACATGAACATAAATGACAACTTTTACCTCTGTAAAGGACACATGTCTATAAATGACAAATTTAACCTCCATAAAGGACACATATCCATGAATGACAAATTTAACTTCCATATCAAGGATACATGTTCATAAATGACAAGTGCGACTCTGGTGGGCTAGTGGTTAGAGCATATGCGTTGCTTGCGGGAGGTCGTGTGTTTGAGTCATACCAAAGACTTACAAAAATGGTACTAACATGTGCCTCGCTTAGTGCCCAACATTAATAGGTTAGTGCTAGGACCAGTTGGCCTGGTGTCAAGATAATGTGACTGGGTGGGACATCATGCTACATGTTTGTGGCATGATGCCCCAGTGCTAGACGTCACTATAAACTGCAGCTGCCACACTGCAGACATCGTAACGATAAAGCTATGTCAAAAATCAAAATCACACACACACACACACACACACACCTATAAATGACAAATTTAACCTTGATGTTAAGGACACGTGAATGACAAATTTAACCTCTGTAAAGGACACATGTTTATAAATGACAACTTTAACCTCCATACCAATTACACATGTCCATAAATGACATATTTAACCTCTTTATCAAGGACACATGTCTATTAGTTACAGATTTAACTTTAACGTATAGTGTACATGTCCATAAATAACAAATTGAGCCTCAATATTAAGGTCACTTGACATATAATGACAATTTTGACTTCTATATAAAGGGCATATAAATAAATGACTGTTTTAAACCCTGAGTGTGTTTACAGGTTTTATGTTATCTACATATCAATATTTATGTGTTATTGTCTGTCTTTCAAACTCTTAATAAGAGCAAAGATTTTTGCTTCTGAATTGATCATGATCAGTCTATGCATGTCAGTCATTCCAAACAAAATGGTTGCATCAGGCTTGTGAATAAAACGGGGATTACATGTACATCATGACATATATGATGATGTCATCATTTTAATTCTAATAAATCTTGCTGAAAATTAATGAAATAAAGAAGTTAAAAATATTAAATGGTTTTAAAATAGCAACATATTAAAATTGTGTAACAAAATTAAAATCTAATACTTTCATCAGTACAAATTGCTGGAAATGAGAGTTAATTTCCTTTACCAAGGTCACAAAACACTTGACTCTTAAATTACAACTTTTCAACCAATTGAGAGTTAATTTCCTTTACCAAGGTCACAAAACACTTGACTTAAATTACAACTTTTCAACCAATTGACCTATCACAGCTTCAGGTCATGGCTAGATGAAATGTACTTAAACATCAACTAACTCTGTAGCATGTGAAGATGGTGTCACATAATATACCTACACCATCTGCCTCATGGTCAAGGTCACAACAGGGAAAAATTTAATTCTGTGACTTGTATCATTATCCAGAGCATAACATTTTGACCAGCGGGAGATATTTCAGTGAAATGTTACTGATTTATTTATTATGAGCAAACCATAGTTATAGTCTGTGCTGCAAGGGAAAGGTTACAGAAGTTGAAAATGTAATTATGTGACTGTTATCTTAGTCTTTGGGGGTTGTAGATGGCCAAGTGGTGTATATATGGCCACATGCCTTTGCAGATCTATCACATCTTGTTTCTGTCCTCGTGGGTTTGAATCTTAGTTCATCTATCATGGATGTGTGAGAACGTAGCTCCTGTTTGGTCAGTGGTTCTTCTCAGGTTCTTTCTCTACCAAAATATACTGGCTGGCATGTATTGCTTGTCATGTGCTTGAAAATATCATTAAACCCACAAAAGCAACCAAACCAAATATCTTTGTTTGAATTTCATTCTTTAGAACCACTGAAGATATTATAATGAAACTTTAGCCTACTATATATGATTTATAGATTGTGTGTTGCATACAATAACCATGCCAGCTGCTTCAAGGTCAGGGTTACAGCCAGGGTAAAAGATAGCTTGTATTCTTGTCAGGAGTATAACTTTTTAACCAAATGTTAGCCAAATATATACAGCATGACTTGAATATGTTTCATAAACCGTAGCCATGCCTCCTGTGTCAAGGTGAAGGTCATAGCAAAGGGAAATATAAATCCTTGACCTATTCATGTTTAGGTATACTGTTTGAACTGGCAAAGGTACTTAATAAAACTTTAGTCTGACATATATGTTAATAATGGAGGAATTAAATCTCCATTAAATTCTTTCACTTTGAAACAAGAAATATCCTTCCTCATCACATGATCAAGGTAACAAAAAGGGATAACATAAGTCATTGATCTGATTTTTTTATCCAAGTGATAATTTTTTAACACCAAGAGTTATTTTGAAACTTTACTCAGAAATTGCATTATCATATGCATGTCCAGTCCCTAGCTTAAAAGTAAAGCCCATTAGTAAGAAAAGGTCATGAGATAGTCTCTGTTTACTCTTTTATTTTTTGTTCACCTGTGAATAGTGGGACCTACCATAAAATCAAAACAATTTATGGAGAATTTATTCCATCATGAAAACTTGTTGATTAGCTGTTAAATTATATTCCCATTCCAGTAAAAGAAAGCTACAGAATTGTATTGACACAATTATTTTTGTTTTTACAGTCAGTACATTTTGTCTGGGATTTGCATCAAGAATGTTGAGGTGTAAGGTTTTTGAAAGTCACATTTTCTACATTAAAAGGCTATATTAAGTGTAAGTATCCCTGAGTGGTCTAAAGTGCTCTCCGTTATGGATCACTGCCATCTCACCTCTGTCTGCGTGAGTTCGAGTCTCAGATTCAGCCAATGTGGGTATGTGTGAAGCTTGCCAGTAGCTTCTCCTGGGTCGGTGGTTCTTTCCAGGAATTTTCCTGGGTTCTTCCTCCACCATTAATACTGGCCGCCATGGATAACTGATCATGTGCTGAAAAATGGCATTAAACCCTACATCAACAACAACTGTAACTTTGTTTAGTTCTGTATGTTATATGTTTGTGCCCTTACATGTTAGGAGATACAGTGTGCCTCTTAGTAAGCAACATTATATATATGTGAGATATGTTCAGTGGAACACTTCTGTAAAATTCTTTTCTATTTTGATTTGTAGGTGGTGATGTGTAAGTACCACACAGTATTTTTGTCCACTGCGGGGCAGGTCTATACCTGCGGACATGGTCAAGGAGGTCGTCTGTGCCATGGGGATGAGGCCACATGCTTGGTGGGTTTCTTCATAAGCTGTGTATTGCTTAGAAAAAAAACATCTAATGTATAACAGTATATATCAAAACATAAATTCATGTTTTTTGTATTTGGTTCCTTTGACTTTAGTTTGTCCATTTCTTTTCACCTTTAAGTTGTATTTATAAATTTATATATTATGTGTAATATAACATGTTAGTAATAATGAATGAGCATAAAACAAGATAATAAAAGCAGTAGTAGTGAGTGAACACATATCAGGACTAAAATACCATTAAGTAAGAAGAGTCATAAAGAAGGCAAGAAACTTTTAAGTCAATACTTCCGTAACATGAAAAGGATAATTTACTAGTTTCTTACATGAAAAGGATAGTTACTAGTTTCTTACATTAAAATAATAATTTACTAGTTTCTTAAAAGGATAATTTTCTAGTTTCTTACAATAAAAAGTATAATTGCTAGTTTCTTACATGAAAAGGATAATTTACTAGTTTCTTACATTAAAGGATAATACTAGTTTCTTACATGAAAAGGATAATTTGCTAGTTTCTTACATTAAAAGGATAATTACTAGTTTCTTACATTAAAAGGATAATTTTATAGTTTCTTACAATAAAAAGGATAATTACTAGTTTCTTACAATGAAAAGGATAATTTTATAGTTTCTTACAATGAAAAGGATAATTTACTAGTTTTTTACATGAAAAGGATAATTACTAGTTTCTTACATGAAAAGGATAATTACTAGTTTCTTACATGAAAAGGATAATTTACTAGTTTCTTACACGAAAAGGATAATTTACTAGTTTCTTACATGAATAGGATAATTACTAGTTTCTTACATGAAAAGGATAATTTACTAGTTTCTTACATTAAAAGGATAATTACTAGTTTCTAACATGAAAAGGATAATTTGCTAGTTTCTTACATTAAAAGGATAATTACTAGTTTCTTACATGAAAAGGATAATTACTAGTTTTTCACATGAAAAGGACAATTTACTAGTTTCTTACATGAAAAGGATAATTACTAGTTTCTTACATGAAAGGACAATTTACTAGTTTCTAACATGAAAAGGATAATTACTAGTTTCTTACATGAAAAGTATAATTTACTAGTTTCTTACATGAAAAGGATAATTACTAGTTTCTAACATAAAAGGATAATTAATATTTTCTAACATGAAAAGGATAATTTACTAGTTTCTTACATGAAAAGGATAATTTACTAGTTTCTTACATGAAAAGGATAATTACTAGTTTCTAACATGAAAAGGATAATTACTAGTTTCTTACATTAAAAGGATAATTACTAGTTTCTTACATTAAAAGGATAATTTTCTAGTTTCTTACATTAAAAAGATAATTACTAGTTTCTTACATTAAAAGGATAATTTTCTAGTTTCTTACATTAAAAGGATAATTTACTAGTTTCTAACATGAAAAGGATAATTTACTAGTTTCTAACATGAAAAGGATAATTACTAGTTTCTTACATGAAAAGGATAATTTACTAGTTTCTTACATGAAAAGGATAATTACTAGTTTTTAACATGAAAAGGATAATTACTAGTTTCTTACATGAAAAGGATAATTTACTAGTTTCTTACATGAAAGGACAATTTACTAGTTTCTTACAGGAAAAGGACAATTTACTAGTTTCTTACATGAAAAGGATAATTTACTAGTTTCTTACATGAAAAGGATAATTACTAGTTTCTTACATGAAAAGGATAATTTACTAGTTTCTTACATGAAAAGGATAATTACTAGTATCTAACATGAAAAGGATAATTACTAGTTTCTTACATGAAAAGGATAATTACTAGTTTCTTACATGAAAAGGATAATTACTAGTTTCTTACATGAAAATGATAATTTACTAGTTTCTTACATGTAAAGGATAATTTACTAGTTTCTAACATGAAAAGGACAATTTACTAGTTTCTAACATGAAAAGGATAATTTACTAGTTTCTTACATGAAAAGGATAATTACTAGTTTCTAACATGAAAAGGATAATTACTAGTTTCTTACATTAAAAGGATAATTACTAGTTTCTAACATGAAAAGGATAATTTACTAGTTTCTAACATGAAAAGGATAATTTACTAGTTTCTAACATGAAAAGAATAATTACTAGTTTCTTACATGAAAAGGATAATTTTCTAGTTTCTTACATGAAAAGGATAATTACTAGTTTCTTACATGAAAGGACAATTTACTAGTTTCTTACATGAAAAGGATAATTACTAGTTTCTTACATGAAAAGGATAATTACTAGTTTCTTACATGAAAAGGATAATTTACTAGTTTCTTACATGAAAAGGATAATTTACTAGTTTCTTACATGAAAAGGATAATTACTAGTTTCTAACATGAAAAGGATAATTTACTAGTTTCTAACATGAAAAGGATAATTACTAGTTTCTTACATGAAAAGGATAATTTACTAGTTTCTTACATGAAAAGGATAATTTACTAGTTTCTTACATGAAAGGACAATTTACTAGTTTCTAACATGAAAAGGATAATTACTAGTTTCTTACTTGAAAGGACAATTTACTAGTTTCTAACATGAAAAGGATAATTTACTAGTTTCTTACATGAAAAGGATAATTACTAGTTTCCTTCATGAAAAGGATAGTTTAATTGTTTCTTACATGAAAAGGATAATTGAATTGTTTCTTACATTAAAAGGATAATTTTCTAGTTTCTTACATAAAAAGTAATTTTAAGATGAAAACCTGATTAGGATCACCAATTTTTTCTTGAATTAAATGTATATGTAAAATGAAAAGGTGATGTAGAATTTAACCTGTATTTTCAGTAAATCAGGTCTGTTTTTTTAAAAGCTTTGAGTTACATTGGATTCAAAGACTATACCGATATCTCTTAATCATCGAGAACATTTGGCAGTTTATGCAACCAAGTTCATAGGTAATAAGACTGCAAACCAGCCAATTTTTAAATATAAAATTATAAAAGTTTTAAAAATCATTTGCTTGCTTTCCTGAGTTTCATATTTCTTAAGATTTCTCACCAAAAACTATTGCTTATGTCACTTTTTGTGAAATTGTATGTTATACAGAAAGTAATTTGGTACATTTTTTTAAATACATGTTTTGTTGTAAGTTTTGAAACCAATAAGTTGTCTCAAATAGGTCATGGTTAAGAAAGTTTATTCCTAGTTTTTTATTTGCATATTCTTTTTAAGAAAATAAGCAAATTCAGATGCTCTTAACTCTGAGATTTTAGGATTACTCCAGCTGTACTGAGCACCCAACTGGTCTGGCAGGAATGCAAAGCAGACTTTGTACAAACATAACAAAATTAAAAATGCATGACAATATTCCTTCAACTAAATTAGCAAATCCTCAACCAATGCTTATCTGACTCTAGTATGCTAAGTTCTGGTCCTATCTGCAGGATGGACATTGTTCCACTCTAGCTGCTAGTCATTGTCGCCAAATATGGAAGCTGATGGAGATGTCCTCAGAACTGGATTAGAGTCACCCTTTATCCTCTTTGCTGGAATGGAAGACATGGCAATGCTGAGTTTTGTTTCTGTAAAATGTGACAGAAAGCATATTAAACAATCTTGTAATCACTAATCCAATCAAAATAAAACTGTCTTCATAATTTTTGCTCCTTTATGTTAAACCATGTTCCACAATTATTTCCCATGCAAATACCAAAGTTGAAGCTAATTTTATGTTCCTTTATTTGCTTTATATAAAACATAATTTAGTTTTTGCTGATTAAACTGTATCCATCATTTTAGGAGAGTATAACTGTTTTCATAAAGGAGTGGAAGTAATGTATTTACATCATTACAATACTGTTAATATTTTAGTTATGTTAAGTACAAGCTAAAACTGAATATGCAGTCTTTTAAAAAATGTATTATCTATGAAACTAACCTCAGTCTTAATGGGAACCTTTACCTCAGGCAATGAGGGAAATGGAGATGTATCAACAAGATAGGGTTGAACAGGCTTCAGAGATTTCTTGTATGTTACTGCTGTATCCAAGACAACATGGTTACCTATTTCAAAATAGTGTTATTCATTGAGAAAAGGGAATTTTTTAAAACTTTGCATCATGATGCAATGTCTTCTGTAGAAAATTTCTTACATTGCTATATTTGAAGAATTTTTAAAAATTATTTTTATCAAATAATGTGCAATAAGAACATTTTTTAAAGTTTGAGTAGAAAATTATTTTCATGCTACTTCCTGATGAATGCTTTTTAAAATTACAATGTTTTCATGCAAGTTGTTTTAACAAAGTTTTAAGTCAACAGTGGTCATTTTCATTGTCCTGACTACAGTTGAGTCTTTATCAGTGAAGGTCATCAAGCATTAAATAAGGTGATGCTGAAGGCTAAATGACACTGGGAGTTTGCTCAGTGTAATGTGCCGTGTTGATAATTGGATACCGACCTAGGATGTGTGACAGCTTAATAACTACAGCTTCATGACTTACACCGGCTTTTCAAACAACCTCCCTGACATATAGAGTCCATTTTTCTGTTGAGATATCAAGAAGTTGTCTCACATACCTTGGGGACCAGAGATAATCTTTGGAATAATGGGAATTATCTCCCTCCACCTCTTAACTATTTTCGTAAGTTATTATGATTTCAGTCATATCGCTAAGCACTGGGGCATCATGCCGCAGACATGTAGCATGATGTCCCACCCAGTCACATTATACTGACACCATGCTGACCAGTCCTTACTCTAACCTCTTAATGTTGTTAGTACCATTTTTGTAAGTCTTTGGTATGACTCAGCCGGCGATCGAACCCATGACCTCTCGCTCACATGGCTGATGCTACTGAAGCGGTTACACAGTCATATACATTGTCTCACAATGATGAATTTCAAATCCAAACTACATACCTGTCTTAAGCAGCTCAGGTGGATGATAAAATAACATTCAGTTGTCAGGATTTTGATTTATGGGTCATTAAAATATTTTCTCCTTAATACATACGATTGTTTAACACAAATGACCTTTACAGTATGTTTCTTTATTGTTAAAAACTCCAGATAATCTCTTAACAGGAAAAGGAAATTTTTTGCTTGTTGATAAGTAACAAAAGCATTTTTCATTCTTGTTTTTGAGACCACATCTGGGTCTTATTTCATATGGGAAGGTGAAGGTCAATAAGTGAAGACCTGTTTTCAGATACATATATTTATCTTTCAGGTATAGATTCTTAAATGAATTATTTCATTTTGACTAAATTGAAAATGAAACATTTTAGTATGTTATACAACCAGAATTATACTTTTAATAGGTTGCTTTTTCTTTCCATTGGAAGTATTTGGTGCTTGCCTCCATGTCATGCAGTTATGCATATCAGTTGTGATATAACTGGTACAACTAATGCACAATACACAAAACAGTTGTAATGTAGTGATCATGCTTATGCATTGTACACAAAACAGTTGTAATGTAGTAATCATGCTAATGCACTGTACACAAAACAGTTGTAATGTAGTAATCATGCAATATGCACTGTACACAAAACAGTTGTAATGTAGTAATCATGCTAATGAACTGTACACAAAACAGTTGTAATGTAGAGATCATGCTTATGCACTGTACACAAAAGTTTTAATGTAGTAATCATGCTTATGCACTGTACACAAAACAGTTGTAATGTAGTAATCATGCTAATGCACTGTACACAAAACAGTTGTAATGTAGTAATCATGCTTATGCACTGTACACAAAACAGTTGTAATGTAGTAATCATGCTTATGCACTGTACACAAAACAGTTGTAATGTAGTAATCATGCTTATGCACTGTACACAAAACAGTTGTAATGTAGTAATCATGCTAATGCACTGTACACAAAACAGTTGTAATGTAGTAATCATGCTTATGCACTGTACACAAAACAGTTGTAATGTAGTGATCATGCCAATCATGGGAAATTACTTGTTATTTATAAATCATTGTATTGACATGCTCTATCAGTGCTATTTAGAAAAATGTATAGGCAACCTACAAATTGACTTGGATCAGTTTTGGGTCTGAGAACTCTTTGGTCTGATGAGAACATTTCCTGATACTTCAGAATCGTCACCTTGGAAGTAATGTTAATTTGTATATTTGTATCACTAGGTTCCAAAGCTTGTAGAGACCATCAGAAATGAGAAATGTAAACAGGTGGCAGCAGCAAGGGATCATACAGTTTTGTTGATGGAAGGGTAATTAACTGAGTACATGTATATATGCCTACACCAGAAATAAACACATGCATAGAAAGCTCCATCAGTTTTGATGTTTTAAAAATGTTTAGATTCCTATTCTATTATTGTCATCTAAGTAAAAAAAATTGTTGCTTGGAGTATTAGCTATATATCAGTGTCAGTTTTTTAAAATTTATTGCTGCAACATTTCTTTCATCTAAATTTTTTCTGTAGTAAAAAACAACACAAGTGAAATTAGTAACCCATGACTAAAAACAAATTTATATTGACACCTTTTACCAATGTTCTAGTATTTAATTTTATTTATATAATTGTTATGTGCAGAAATGATGAATTTGATGTATATTTTAACTTTACAGGAATATTGTGTACAGCTGTGGCCTGAACGACTGTCACCAGCTGGGACAGTTCCCAGCCCCTGACAAGTCTCTTGTACCTAAACCGGTGAGAATCTCTCAAGTGACAAATTCATGTTTGAAAAGTTCATTGTAAAAATATAGCCTCAAAATTGAGATAGTTGTTTTTGTTTCTAAATCAGCTGTTCCAAATGAAATTACATGATCACTTATGTCACCCACCTATTCACCCAGTCCATCGGATGCCAAATACATTTTCTAATATACCTGTGTTAGTAATTGTGACATGTATTTATCCCTTTTCTGTCAGCAACAACACTAGTGGTGACATCAACATCAAGATTATATTTTACAGCTTTTTATAAATGTTTACAAGTCTGTTACATTTTGGTTACAGAGACAGACCTTGAAACTGGTTATTTTGCCATATCAACTTTTCATTTGCACTTTTTCCAAATCTGAATTGTGTTAAAAACTCGTATCATTTTATTTGCATCTGATTCCTGTTTCGATCTAAGCTTCCATCCCATTATTTTTCAATGACATTTTCAGAAATGCATTTATATTTTGTGTTTATTGCTTGCATTTGTCATTTCTTTTTTGTTTTTATCATTATCTTGGGAATTAAAAAGAAATGCTTTTGCTGAAGTTATTTTTTTTTTACAGGAAGGAAATTATTGCATTTGTATCAACTTTTTATTAAAAATGTACTTTAGTAAAATGGCAGATGAATGATGATAAAACTGAGGCCATTCTGATCTCAACATAAATACTTTATCATTCACATCCGTAACCTCAAACAATAAATATCAGCAACACCAACATTAAATTCAGTCAGTACAAAACCTAGGTGTTACTCTGCACAGAACTCTCACACTGTACCAACATGTCATGAACATATATATGCATGCTGCATATCTTGAACTGAGACGCATCAGCTCCATTCACAAATATCTTTCCGTTGATGCCACTAAAACACTTTTGAGTTCATTAGTACTTTCAAGACAGGACTATTGTAACTCAATTCTGTCTGGTTCATCTCAATATCTGTTCCAGAAACTTCAAAAAGTTAAAAACACAGCTGCTGGAATCATCCTTAGAGTACCATGATCAGAGCACACTGCTCTGTACCCTACAATGGCTATCCGTTTGATCCAGAATCAAACACAAAATTTGTTCTCTGTGCTACATTTCATTGATGGACTCCAGTCCAACATACCTATATGGCCTCACTCATGTGTACATACCAGCAAGATACTTACAGTCCTCTTAGGACAATCGTATACTCATTGTTCCCACTATGAAAACAAAGTCATATGGACAACGTTCTTTTGCATTCCAGGGCCCAACAACATGGAACGAATTGCCAGTTGAAATTAGACACAAAGACACAGTGATCCTTTCAAGCGTGCTATTAAAACTCAAAACTTTTTCGACTGCAAGTCAAACTTAAAGACCTAATAATGTTTCCTGCCTTAAATATTTTTAGCCTGTTTTATGTTTTCTAATTTCATTGTGGGTTTTTATTGTAGTCCTATCATTATAGGTGCTCTAAAGCTCTTAGAGCTTATTAAGAGTAGGCGCTATACTAAGTCCTCTTTATTATTGTTGTAAGGAGCCAAATTATGGCTCTTGGTGTAAAAACCCATAATTGCATATTGCTGTTAAATGAAAATGTAACAGCAGCCATAATATACAAAATGTACCCATGTTTTTCTGTTTCATTTATTATTCATTATTCTGCATTTGCACTTTACTGTTTTCTTTCAAATGTAATCATGTCATTTACATGAATTCAACATTACACTTGAGGCATTTTGCATTCTGCATTATTTTGTTGTTTCTCTGGTAAAAATTACCAGCTTCCAGGGTCTGTTACTCTTCTTGTAAAAAAGTATTTAACTTTTTCTGAGCATCATTTACTTACAGTTGGTCTTGCCACTCATATTCCTTCTTCAGTAATTATCCTTGTTCGTGAAAAAACTTTTACTGTAACTACAGGTTTATGCCAAGGTTTTCAAAGGGAAATCTATCCTAGGTGTTTGCACAGGGCGTTTCCATACCGTGATCTACACATCTGATGCAGTTTTTACATTTGGAATCAATGCAGGACAGTTGGGTAAATACTCCATAATGTAAGCTACATCATAAATGTGTCATTTTGTCAGTTTATGCATTGAATGTATGGAATGATTTCAACAAGAGGATGCGAGTAATTTCCAGAATTTTTATGGTCAGATGTTGATTTATAATTTATACATAGATTGAGAAGATGGATGAAAACTTGACAAAAACGACTGTATAGGTTGGCACTTTTACCAGTAAACAGCAAAAACCAATGTTTCTTTTAGTATAATGTTTGTTTACAGTACTTGATTTAAATCATTACTCTGGGCCCCAAGTGGTCTAAAGTGCTCACCGTTACGGATCACTGCCATTTCATATCTGTTTGCGTGGGTTTGAGTCTCGGACTCGGCCAATGTTGGTATGTGAGAAAGCTTGCCGGTAGCTTCTCGTGGGTTGGTAGTTCATTCCTAGGTTTTCCTGGGTTCTTCCTCCACCATTATTACTGGCTGCCATGTATAGCCTATATTGTGCTGAAAATTGGCGTTCAACACTATAACAACAACAAATCGTTACTCTATCATGCAATAGGAGTTGACTATGTCTAATTCATTACACCTAAATATGTGGCCATGAGTGGCAGAGTGGTCTAAAGCGCTTTCCATTACAGATCACAGCCATCTCACCTTTGTCTGTGTGGGTTTAAGTCTTGGATTCGGCCAGTGTGGGTATGTGAGAAAGTTTGCCAGTAGCTTCTCGTGGGTCGGTGGTTCTATCCAGGATTTTCCTTGGTTCTTCCTCACCATTAATGCTGGCTGCTATGTATAGCCTATCTTCTGCTGAAAAATGGCGTTAAACCTGAATACAACAAGACCTAAATGAACCTCAATCAATTGATTTTGAACTTGAAACAAGCTCATATCTTCTTCTTTCATATTCCTCCCAACAAAGACAGGCAACAATGTTTTGTCCCTTATACCAGTTAGTAACATTTTTTTAGATCATGAAAACTTAGATAAAAGTACATCATAAATGCTGAAACCAAATTCAGTAAACACTTGATCCACAGAAACAAGATCAGTTTATTAACAAAACAGAAAGTAGTCAATAAACACATTATGTTTAACTAATGGGATATCACTGATTTTATTTTATTTTAGATAAATTTGAAAATCTTGAAAATCAAAATACACTTAACCTGAAACATTGTCCTCATTGGCTTTCAATCTTAGGTTTCACTCTAGTAGTGAAACCTGTATTCTTGTTTACTACCATATCAAGATCATCTTCTCATTTCATAGTGGTCAAATTTACTTGGACCATTAACTTTGGCTATATCAAGTGTCTGCTCTTTATGGTCAGTTGATAACCCTAAACAATTCTAACATGGTTTCGAGGCCCCAAGTGGCAGAGTGGTCTACAGCACTCTCCGTTACAGATCACTGCTGTCTCACCTCTGCATGGGTTCGCGTCTCAGATTCAGCCAATGTGGGTATGCAAGAAAGCATGCCAGTAGCTTCCCATGGGTCGGTCGTTATTTCTGGGGGGTTTCACTGGGTTCTTCCTCCACCATTAATACTGGCTGCCATGAATAGCCTATCGTGTGCTGAAAAATGGTGTTAAACCCTACAACAAAACAACAACAACTAACATGGTTTCTATATTTAATCATCATGTTTCATAAATTCATTGCATCTTTAATATGTTTGTTTGATTAGGATTTTTAACGTAGCTTTAACAATTTTTCAGTCATATCGCTCCGATGTCTGCATTGAGACAGTTTATAGTGATGTCTAGCACTGGGGCATCATGCTGCAGTCATGTAGCATGATGTCACACCCAGTCACATTATCCTGACACCAGGCTGAACAGTCCTAACACTAACCTCTTAATGCTGAGCGCCAAGTGAGGCAGCTGTTTGTACCATTTTTGTAAGTCTTTGGTATGACGCGGCTGGTGATCGAACACACGACCTCCCGCTTCCACGGCAGACACTCTAACCACTAGGCCACCGGAGCGGTTCATCTTTAATATATCTTCATGGCTGAGACTTCAGAGTTTATTTTATGGCAAGCAGCAAAATAAAATAAAAAAATCTTTTCTCCACTATGAATACTAATTACCACCTCAAGTTGTGGTTAATCCTTGCTCTTTCCTCCCTAATGTATAAATTTACTTAGTTAATACACCCACTAATTAAAGTTCTGTAAAGGGGACTTTTAGCCACTCTCCAGGGTTACCATTATACACAGGTTTTGTAGTATATTCTTAAACTATATATTGCCAGGACACCCGAAGATAAAAGTCGATTGGAAGATCAGCCAGCCTCGACAAGTCTCAGCCTTGAATCTCAAGGATGTGCTCATAGTGTCTGTATGCTGTTCCAATGCTGCCACTGTCTGTTTAACTGGACAGGGAGATATCTTTGTGCTTCATGAATACCAGTGCCGCAAGATTGCATCAAAGTAAGCCTATCCTATATAAGTTGAACTCATGCAGCATTGTAATTGATGTATATTTGCAAGACATTCAAACAATGAAGTTTTCATAAAACATTTACGATGACAACAGCAACCTTAAGTTTTGTTTCAGTAGATTTAGGGGAGTGGAATTAGGAATAATAATTTTTTAAAAATATCACTTTTTTGTAATGTGATTAGTTTACATCAGTAACAAAAGAGATTGGTGTCTTGTGAAATACTGACAGATACAATTTCTTTCTTAAATGGACAATGCTGGACCATTTCAGTGGAATCCTTGACTGTCATTATCAGGACACTTGGATTGTTGCATAAAACACCAATTTACAAGATTGTGATTTCTATACTTTTCTCATTACATTAAGTAACACTAAATAATTTTTAAAAAAGTAACACTAATTAATTGTATTAGCTGATATAGGTATCACATCCATTTCCACCACATCAAGAAAGCATAAATATATAATTTAATTCTTGGTATAAAAATCCATTGTCTATATATATATATATATATATATATATATATATATATATATATATATATATATATATATATATATATATATATATATATATATATATATATATATATAAGCAAAACAACTCTTACATGTTAACTACGTTTTCTACCAGTTTGGTGGCTACTGTTCCATGTTTTAAAACAGATACTACTTTTGCTAAGATATTCTCCAGACATTCCATTTAAATGCTATAATGTTAGTAACTTAAATGTATTCATCCACATTTCATTTTCAGTGGTATAGTAAGAAAAATATTGTTTTATATGGTGCATACAATGTTTCTGGTAATTATGTATGTTGGTATGTTTGCAATTATTATGGCATTCATTATTGTGAGGTTTTCAGGCACTGTACTTATCAGCTATTACAATTGTAAGCCATTTCAATATTGTTTACATTATTTAAATTTTTATATATATCTGTATATTTAATGTGTGCATTTGTAAGTGCCTCTACTGCATTACAGCGATGTCAACCAAGTACAAAAAGTGTAAATATTTAAGGTTAAGGAGGATACTTGTCAATACTTTTAATTCTTCATTGGCATGTCTGGAATAGGTGTGCATCATGTGTGGAATAGGTGTGCATCATGTCTGGAATAGGTGTGCATCATGTCTGGAATAGGTGTGCATCATGTCTGGAATAGGTGTGCATCATGTCTGGAATAAGTGTGCATCATGTCTGGAATAGGTGTGCATCATGTCTGGAATAGGTGTGCATCATGTCTGGAATAGGTGTGCATCATGTCTGGAATAGGTGTGCATCTGGTTCACACATACTTTGTCTAACATTTGAAAAAACAGCTTATGGGTTGCAAAAAGCAACACACTCTAATACATTATAACATACACCTCACATCTAAATTGTCGATTAATAAAATGGCCCCACAACATACTGTATCTGTGAATACAGTAGAATTGTTAATTAGCCTCTTTGGTGATGTTTAGATGTCCTCTCCACCCCTCTTGCTCCAGAACATATTATTACTGTGAAAACAGTAGAAAGCAGAGGCTTTCCAATTCGTGGAATCACATATGATCAGTATGAGTTGAAAGCGCTTTGTTATCAATATGTTCATGAGTAAAAATTGTGTTTATATATTGTAATAACACGGAGGATAAATGTGTGCATCTCTTTAATTTTTTATCCATCTGATAAAGCCAATAATGATTATTGTTTGTGTTCAATATACTCCCTATGGGGCCATCTGATGCATGACATTTCTTTTTCATTTTTTTATGACCCAGTTGCATGGGCCGTACATGCTCTTATAATCAGCTGATAAATATGGGAGCATGTACACCTTATTGTGAAAGCAGTAAATGAAGGGCACAGACTGCGGGTTTTTCTGATTGCTGCACAAAGATGAAACAACCTGGATCAACAATCAACTCAATTTAGTGACATACTCAGACAAGCTCTACTGAATCTTTCAAATTAGCCACTAATCCATTCTTGTACAACCTGATTACCTCCTTCAATCTTGGCTCTTTTCAGATTTGTCTTGATTGAAAACAAGCTTATAGCTTCAATCATGGAGAGGGTAGTAACAGCTGAAGTGACTGGTATCACATTAGTGAAGTTACACCACATGCTCAGCACCCATTCACCATAGCAAACTTTCTCCTTAAGAACAAGAAGTTAGACCCTATATCAATAAAAGGATACTCTTTAGTGATTTCAGACATGTTCAGATTTCATGGAGGGGCCCTGAGTGGCCTAAAGCAATCACCGCTATGGATCACTGTCATCTCACATTTGTCTGTGTGGGTTTGACTCTCGGGCTCAGCCAATGCGGGTATGTGTGAAAGCTTGCCAGTAGCTTCTTGTGGGTTGGTGGTTCTGTCCAAGGTTTTCTCTGTTTCATCCTCCACCATTAATACTGGCTGCCATGTATAGCCTATCTTGTGATGAAAAATGGTGTTAAACCCTATAACAACAACATCAGATTTCATGAAAGAAATGTTTTTTGACACAACAAGGTAATTCTAACTTGTGCTCCAGTTCTGATCCATACACACACACTGAAGCAGTTGCCATAAATGACTTTCAGTTTATGTGATTGTTAACAGCAACATGTAAAGCAAGTGAGTTACAATACCTGTAGATGAGAACTACATACATTTCTGTTCTGATTGTTAGTTTGTTCTAGTCCGCTTCCTTCCTTACAAAAGTTTGCTGTTACTAGCTGGCAGCAATAACTATTCATTCCCTCTCATTGATTGTGAGAAGCATAGATACATAGATGAAACAACCTGGATCAACAATCAACTCAACAAAAATAATTACATAGATGCAGTACCCATTATATGGATGTTACCTAAGACATGCAGACAGTATCTGCATCAACTGTAAAAGACCAGGAATGCCAGATATAACATCATAAGCACTGGTCACACAGCTGAAGAATGTTGTTAAATCAGTGTACTCTGAACTCTCACAGGATTACACTAATGAAGATTTCAACTCATGAAATACAAGCATCTTCATGAGCCTGGCCTTGAGTGTAATGTCTTTGTTTGGGACATAGTGGAGTCAGCTGACTGGTCTCCCAACCCCAACCCCCCCTTCCCCCCTAAAAAAAATCTGCCTTTTCTAGCTTCTGTTTGTTTGACATTGCTAAGAAGAGAAGTGAATCTCATTGGATTGATGGTAGCTGCAATGTGAGCATCGTTTAAGGTGACACTCAAGTATAAAAAAAAAAAATGGATTAAGGCAGATATAATACTAGCCACTTGTTGAACTGTTGGGCACAGAGGGGAGTTAACCAGCAAGAGTTGATTATTTTTGTTTGTTTATATAATATAATTATATATACAGAAATATGTTTGCCTAATTTTGTAAGAGTGCTGATTTTTTTAGGTTGAATGGAAAGTTGTGCTAATGTAATGCAATCATGTAAGTATTATTGAGAAGGCATAATTTTGAAAATATTTGATTTTTTTTCTATTTATTACTAATGATAAACTGCATAGACCTGGCATGGGCAAAATACCGCACATGGGCTCGATCTGGCCAGTGACCTGGTTTTATCAGTAAATTTACATGATAGAGTTGGCTTTACAAATTGCTTATCTTAAAGTTGCTCATGCCAGCCGTTTATGCCATGTCAGATCTGAGTCTGTGCAGTTTGACTTATAAGATGGATTTGACTTATAAATGGCTTCTTTTTATCTTTGCCTTTCATTTGAAATTTCATTTCTGTTTAATAACTTCTGAAGACCTTAGTGGGTTCAATCAACATGCAGAATGAGGCTTTACATTTTTAAGTCAAAAGTTAAGTTGTCATGATTATGACGATAGTTTTTTTTAATAGAAATATGAGGTTTTTTTTTTTTTACATAGAAATTTGCCTTTCAGTTGCATCATATTGGCAGTGGTATTTATATTGTACTGACACATTTAATAGGTTTCTTGGCAACCTCTAATATCTATATTTCTATTGTCCATAGAGAAATACCAAAGGTACGTTTCTGAAATTTATTTTACCAGTATTATATGCAAACCTGTACCTGATGAATTTTAAGTAGCTTCTAATTTTGTTTGCTAAGCTGTTAGATATACTGTATTATTATAGTTTTTATGCTCGATTAAACACAGACTGTAAAAAGCAAATAATGTTTTGTTTAAGCTTTTGGTACAAAATGTTTTACATATAGAAAGTGTGCACATTGTAAGTAAGAAAAGATGAAAATATGTAAGTGGTAATACAGTAAAAGCATTGAAAACTGAAAACCTTTGTGACCAAATTAAATTTCAGTTTCATGAGAATTTTTGTTTCCAGAGGATATTGCAGAAGTGAAAAATATATATTTTTATGTATCAGTTGATGTACATCATCAATACCAGCCTTAAATTTTATACCCAAAAATGTTCATTTTTATAAGCATAAACTTGATTTTGTATGTGATAGGAGAGATGGAAATTTTTGTTTTTATGTGTGTGTGTGTGTGTGAGAGAGAGAGAGAGAGATAAGGGAAGCATCTCCGTGTGACGTGAGTGAAAACAAATGACATTCTTGGTTACATAAATACAAGTATGTAATGATTTTTTTCTTCGGAAAATCAGTTAAGTGAATCTGATTTTTGGTCTCTATCTGCAGAGTAACAAAGGTAACATGACTTTTAAACCCAGGTTATTTAATTTAAAGATTGAAAACATTCTTTTGATCATTTATGCCAGTGGTTCTTAACCTTTTTGGGTGGTGACCCAGTTTAGGTTTGTGGTAATAGATTTGTGACAGATGGTTTGCTACAAATTTCTTTCCACCCATCAATCCTAAAAAAAAACCACTTAGGTGGGAAATTTCAAATTATTAAGGTTGATCTCTGCAACTCACTCAAAACAAACAACTTGACAGTTAAGTTTTTGGTCACAACCCATGGGTTATGAACCACTGATTTATACAAATGAATAGCATCATTGATGATGAGATAATAAGGGAATAAAAATATTCTTACTTGATTGGCTGTTTATTAAAGTTTGCTTTAAAGGCTTGCCTTTTTTAAGGATCAAAATGTAAGATTGTTGGCCCATATATGTGTTGCATGTATGTTGAGTATTAGTTTTATCTTGTGTTCTTTTCCGAGATTTCCAGGTGATTAACTCTGTGTTAAACCTACTACCTTAAATTATTTATGGTCCATATATAGTAATATTTTATGGAATTTAGAAACTCACTTCCAGCTCCAAATAAAAATTGAGTTTTGTTTTAATATTGATTTTGGGGTTTCTTTTGCATAAAACTGAAAAGTGGGACCAAACATTCATTTAAATGGGTTTTGGTTATAGGGTTAAAAAATGATGGTGTTAAATGAATTGTTTGGTACAAAAAACTTTGATGTTAAGAGGATTGCAGGGTTTGGGGTTTGAGGGGATTTACTGTATTTTCCTTATGAAACCTTCAATACATCTGGATAAAAGTTTCTAATACAAGTGTACAAACAAGTAAACAATATGTTCTTTCTTACTGATCAGTTTTTTTGTTCTTCTGTAACTGTCATTTCAGGTGGCATGAGATAAAAAACATTCAAGTGAGTGGTGGACATCTGGATCACACTGATTCTGAGATCTTGAGAGAGAAAGAAGGGTCAGAGCTGGTCATTGGGTTACTTAATACATCAGGAAAGGTAATTTATTAATAATTTAAGTCATAATATACTTAACATACTCCAGATGATACGAACTATAATCTTATCATTTTATTTATTACATTAATGAAGTTCACAAGAGTAATTATTATTCATGGTGACAGTCCATTAAGTGTCACTTACGAAAATAAAGTGTATCATGATACAACTATTAGTTAAGTTTCAATCACGGTTACAGTTTTAACATGTTGATCAAAGAAAGGAAAAGATGGCATGAAGGAATATGGTGTAACAGACAGGGTATGTAATTTACGTGCTTAAATGAAGACCAGCTGCATACAGCATAGACCATGATCTGCCATCTCATATTGCATCATCAGATTAGGCTCTATGTTGGATCTACTAGTTACTCCAAGCATAAAGCAGAGACCCAAACAAGCACTTGCTGGCATATTGTGGCAAAACTGGGTCTATGTAGTTGAATTCAATTTGTAAGCATATATATATATATATATATATATATATATATATATATATATATATATATATATATATGGTACTATTGTTATGACTTAATGGTCTTACAATAAGTAACAAGAAAATGTAAAAACCAACAACTTTTGTAAAATGGAAAATATTATTTATTTCCCTAAAAGAAAAAGTGAAAAAAGAAAGGTATCTTACAGTATAGTGAATGAAATAAATCCACAAGGCCTAAATGTTCTATCAATTCCAAAAGTTTTGAGTGGTTTGAATTAGTTCCAAATGTTATTTAAATGTAAAGATGTAGTAACATGTAAAAATACCGTTATGTAATCCCAAAATGTCTTTAAATGAATTCACAGTAATTCTGTGACAGCCATTCAATCAAAATAGTCTTTACAGCAGTTATTCCAATAAATCTGAAATTTTTCAAGCACTGTAATTCCAATGAATGATTTAAATAAATGAATTCTTAATATAACTTCCATGATAGGTGTTTACTATTAAGAATGCTAACTTCTCATTGTATAAATTACTAAAATGGGTTAGAGAGAAAGCATTAGGAGGCTTGAATGAATCATCTTGGCACTCTTTCAGTAAGCAAGTTATAACATGGACTAACAAGGAATTAGATCAGCATGACCTCATACTAGAACCTGTCTTTGGAAATTTAATCACATAATGTATACTTGAATTATATTACATTTCAACCTTGGAACTCTGTAAATGAATAGATGCACTACACATGTTTGGCTTATCTTCAAAGTACTATGATCAATGGCGAAATTAGTATTTAAAATGTAATTAGCTAATAACCCTTACAAAACTATTATCATGAAAATAAAACACATATTATAGATGGTCATAACACTATTAATGGAGCAGATTCCTGTTAATCAATTAGTAAGGAAATTACCTTAATTACTGTATTTACTGTATATATTGGGACATTATAAAATATTTTTTTTACTTAGAACTTACTGTGACCCTTTTTCAACAAAGGTGATGTCCCAACAACGTAAGAAACAAAATAAATTTGTTTTGAATTTGCGCCTCACCCAACTGCATGTTGCAGTAAAATAGATAAACAAAATATTTATTTGATAACCAAATGAAAGAAACTGACCTTATATTGGTATAATTTATTCCTCATTAAAGAATAAAATATATCAATGAACTCCATATGTGTAGCATAGGCTTCCATATTGTGGTGTGTTTTGCTTATCTGCGATACCACATGAGACATTGTTCATTGATGTGAACATAAAGAAACAAATTGTGTTTGGCTGTACATTGCTAAGGTTTGAATATATTATCCAACTGAAAACTGGATCCAAGAAAATCACAAATGAGACAGATATAATGAATTGACATCTGCCATTCATGCATGACGTGGTGTTATGTGCAAAATAACCAAGATTGAATTATATCCAGGTTAACTGTTTGACGATTTCTTGCCAATAAAAATAATCATTTAAAAATACATTCACTTGATTGAAAATTACAATCTTTTTACTAGTGTTGGTTAGAAAAAGTATTATTAAGGCAAGTTATTGCTATGTATACTATTTACCCACAGACATGAATGCTAGTTTGTACTAATTAGGACTACAGATGCCAAGCAGATAGAAGCCTGAGTGGTGAATAAACACAACTGACAGTGAGCAATAAATTCATTGTTTTGAACTTACCGACAGGATATAAACTCCAAACGTTATTTTTATTACCAAGCAAGCTGACCTCAGATGCAGTCTTTGTTTAAGTGTGCTGATTTTTTATTATTTAAAGGATGTCATATACAAAGTTTTTTTAAATACAAAAGAAGCTGACTTTGAATATTTTTAGTGTGCTGATTGTTTTTTGTTTCTTTATAATGTTGAACACTCTCACAAATTAACTCCCTTTACAAATTGAATTGATTAAAACAAATCACAAATGGCAATCGCTTGTCATATTGACAAAAAGGTCAGTTAATTAAAAAGTAAATATGGATTGTCATTTATTTAAGTTTAATTATGAACTGTGATTAATGCGTTGCACATTTAAATTGCTATGCTGAACACAACTAGATCTATGATTGAAGGGTGGGTCAGGAATTTGTAGGAATATCAGTCAGGTTGTCCGAGCCTATATATGTGACATTACTTCAACTATAGCAAATGAGTTGGTTTCTTTCTTAAATTTTAAAAAATCAAAATTGACTTGTACCTGTATCTATGAGCAGCTTTATTATGGAAGTACAGTATGTTATTATTTCTATAACCAGGTCTTTCTATGGCGTGCCACAAACCAGACGCTTAGACGAGCTCACTGGAGTATTAGAAGACAACTATTTGTGTCTGACTTCAAGCTAACAGAAACAAACCTTGCTATTATCACAGAAAAAGGTGAAGCCTTCCTTGGATTGTTATCCAACAAAAAGAATTCAGTGAACAAAGATGCACTGCATTCTAGTAAAGGTAATATGTTGTTCGTAGATAACTTGAAAACATGTATGTTTCTCAGATCTGTGATGTATACTGTAGATATCTTGAAAACATGTATGTTTCTCAGATCTATGTCATGTATATTGTAGATAAAATGAAAACATGTATGTTTCTCAGATCTATGTCATGTATATTGTAGATAAAATGAAAACATTTATGTTTCTCAGATCTGTGTGATGTATACTGTAGAAGCAATTCTTGTAATGAAAATGTTTGAAAATGATATATTGATTTGTCATTAGATGTGAACACCTTTAAAAATATTCACAAGTGCTTTTACAAACCCTTATTGTGATTTTAATATGGAGTTTTGAGTGTTATGAGGGAATTATAATTAGCTTGATTAAGGAAAATACATATCAAAAGTGCAATTATAATTAGCTATTAGGCCAAGTAAGCTAAAGTTATGGCCATGCATCTGTCATGCATCATTTGTCTGTCATCAATTATGGTTACTACACTGGAGGCTATATTTCTTATCCAGTTTCGATCCAACTATGGATTAATATTATTCAAATCTAGGGAGAATAAGATGAGCAAGGTCTATGCATACCAATGAGGGGGTATAGCTGGGCTTGTTACCTACTCTCTATGTTGGCAGCTTTAATTTATTTGAGGTTTATAAAATAAGATAAGATAAGAATTCTTTATTTCAGACTACAACAAAGACTACAAATTAAAGACTATTAAATTGTGAGAATCTTTTATCAACCACCGCATTGTCTGTTGCTTGGTTGTGTATGCTTTTGTTTGTGCTGTGATTGTATAGAGAATTAATTGAAGACAATCAAAAAGATGATTTACTGGTTTTTCTAATGGATCAGTAATAAGTAACATTTCTGAGAATGTTTATTTTGGCAAAACACTTCAAGAACCTGGTGAAATTGATAAATTTCAGAAGCTACACCATGATCATGTTATATAAAAATTCAGGTGCAAACTCTTCCCCAAAATGATAATAAGCATTTTACATACTGCTTCTTGTTCTTAAAAGTTTGTTCCCCCCTGGTATGGGAAAAATACACGTACATGTATTAAAAATTTCAGGAACCACGTCATAATCGTATTATATTCTAATTCATATGCAATCTCTTCCCCAAAATGATATATTTTTTTATACACTATCACACATACATTGAACAAAAATTATGTTTTCATGTATGAATGAATATACAAAATTTTGGGAGCAACACCATGACCAGGTTATATTAGAATTCGCATTATTGCAGGGTGCATTATTTCGGGGTTGCACTCTATAAGAAAGATCCATGCATATTAATTTTTATCAGGATATGGTTCAACCGATAAATTCAGCATATTGTAAAGTTAGGGAGATTGTTTTCATAGATTGTGTTCGTACATTAGCCTGCTTAGTGAAATGGTCAACTGTTAATGTAATCCAGGTAAGTGATTTCAGGCTCACTCAGGTCTCTTTTAGTGTTCTAGTATGAGAAATACAATTCATTGAAATATTAGATTCAGATTTATTTCAAGCAGCTAATGCGACTTACAGAAATAATTTTGTTTTTAGAAAACAATTTTTATTTCAGAACAGAGTAATGATGACTTTGGGATGATAACATTAATGGATTTGCTACTCAAAGATGAAGTAGAGGATGTGCAGGTAGTAAGAATTGCCAATGTAAACCGTGGGACTTACATTACTGCTGACAGTAAAGGTCGCAACTTTGCAGTACTTCAGTCACTGCCAAGCTGCAGGTGAGTGTTATGCTTTGTGTCGTAAAATATACTATTTGTCTGTTATAGTTTCATTTATAATGATGAAACGTCTTTTGAAGAAGCCTTGCAAAAATATTATCATCAAAATGGCATGTCCCTTCACAGTTGTTACTTAAATAACTTAAACAATTGCCTTCTAAAGTCCACGGTTAATCCATTCAATCTCTTTGTTTTGCAAGTTGTCACTTTGCCCTTGAATTTCTGTTGAGATAGTCAAGTCTTATCTGCAACAGTGTCATTTCAGAACTTGATTTCTATTATAAGTGATATAGAAGAGGCAAATATGGGAGAATTTAGTGGTGGGTAAATCTAGTTTTTGTTTTGTTTTTTAGGGTCTAACGCCATTGTTCAGCACATGATAGGCTATACATGGCAGCCAGTATTAATGGTGGAGGAAGAACCTGGGAAAACCCCTGGAAGGAACCACCGACCCATGAGAAGCTACTGGCAAGCTTTCTCACATAACTACATTAGCCGAATCTTAGTGTAGTTGGTATATCTGATAATGTTCTCTAGCTTTCCACTTAATGTTTTTACTAGAAGGCTCTGGATTAAAGAAAATATTTTTTTCAATCACAGTCAGTACACTTTATCTATAGTGTGTGCAGTTTAATATTTTTGATATTATAACATGTTAATATATCACGTTATGTGATTCTGATTGGTCAAAAAAGCCTTTGAAATTCTTGCACAGTATTTTCTGTACTGGCTGGCTGCGATTATTGGAAAAGTTCATAACTCCACATACTGTTGCTACTAACATTTTGGTGGCTATTATTTAAATTGACTGCCCAAAGAGAATTGTTGATAAAAGTCACGTCTGTCTAAATAATGTCCAATTACCCCCCTCCCCACATGGGTTCACTATGCCATGTATAGATTATCATGCATTAGAAAAGAACAACAAGAACACTACAACAATTAAAATTAAAGGAATTGGTCAATTGATAGCATTCATGTGGAAAGGGGTGGAGGTATACCTGTGGTATGGAATCCACCCTATCTATCAGAGCAGTGTAAATGTTAATTTATGGGAATAAACTGAACTCTGTTCAAAAATAGAATGTGGACATAAACCGGCCTTCAAACTGAAAGAACATTACCCAACCAAAGCATGTTCATGCTGTAAAAGAGCTCGTATCGTGTTATGTAATTCCGACCTTGTCTATATCTAGTATACTAAACTCTTATGTAATTCCGACTTTGTCTATATCTAGTATACTAAACTCTTCCAAATTGAATAATACAAATATCCGGTCACAAATACATTACTGTAAAGCTGGAATTTTTGTATCCATAACCATCCCATCAAATACCCAACAATTTGAATGCTTAGAACCAAAACTGATAGTGACACACCCGCGCTGTTAAACATTTCTATATATGATATCATGCTGCATAAACAGTTTGAAAAAATATGTTGTTTGAGTCAATTGTTCCATTTATTTGAATTATAATTGTTACAAATTTAACCAATTTTTTTTATTAGTTATAGAACATTACAAAAACAAAAAATTATATGGACTATTTTTTATATTCAACAATTGAAAGGTGCAGCAACTGAGTCAAAATGAATGAAATTGTTTATTCTTATTTCACTCCAGTTTCCATTCAAATATAAACTTTGTGATAAACAATATCAAATGACTAATGATTTAATATTAAATTTATGCTCTCCAAGGCTCACAATAGCTGGACATTATTCAACTCGTTTAATAAATTCAGTACTAAATCATTCCCCATTTGAGATCTTCTGTTTATCATACATGTGTGGAAGGTGAGTAAATGAGTAAATAAATAATGTTACATATAGTACAATGATGTCTTAACTAGGCTGTATTTTTACGGTTTGTACGAGTGCTTACAAAGATCCAGGAATGATGAAGGTCTGATATGTTATGTTTTGTTTTATTTCTTTACGGTTTAACGCTATTTTTCAGCACATGATAGGCTATACATGGCAGCCAGTATTAATGGTGGAGGAAGAACCTGGAAAACCCCGAAAAGATCCACGACCCATGAGAAGCTACTGGCAAGCGTTCTCACATACCCACATTGACCGAATCCAAGACTCAAACCCACACAGACAGGTGAGATGGCAGTGATCCATAATGGACAGCGCTTTAGACCACTCGGCCACTCAGGGCCCCTGATATGATATGAACAAATCTAGCACTTTAGAAGGCAAACTTTGTTAAGAACATGGACTGTTTTCATTTCAGCCTTACAGATGTTCCTATGGTTTGTCATTCGGAGATGATTTGCAACTTCAGGGTCCTTCTAGAGGAGTCAGATGAGTTTGATAATATCCATGATGTCATCTTGCAGGTAAAATTATTCAGCTTTGAGAAAATTATTTGGCATTTTGAAATCCAAAGTTGTTATTGTTTGTTCTGTTGAAGCTATTGAGTAAAGTCCCAGCAGAGTGCCAGAGAAAGGTATCAGAATCTCCAAGGCGCTAGAGAGATTAGATATATTTTTCCATCCCAAATATTTATTTTCCTGAGATTGCCTTAAAGCTTGGTATTACTGCGTGGAGTGATCAGTTGAAAATATGAATCAACCTAAATTATTCCCTCTGATGAGTTAAAATAATGATGAAACTGGTTAGGGACAATGGGTGACTAGAACCCTCCAGAAGATGGGAGGGAACGCCTCCATATCTAATCAGTTGTCATCTTCCCTTACTACCTCCATGCAAATTTAGCCTTACCATGCTAAAATGTTTTAGCTAAAAGCTGAACATTTTCTCTGTGTGTATGCGATTTGGATTTTTAATGTAGCTTTAACAATCTTCCAGTCATATTGCTACAATGTCTGTAGTTTGGCAGTTGTTGTGATGTTTAGCACTGGGGCATCATGCTGCAGAAATGTAGCATCATGTCCCACTCAGTCACATTATCATGACACCAGGTCGACCAGTTCTAACACTAGTTTCTTAATTCTGAGTGCCAAACAAGGCAGCTGCTGGTACCATTTTTGTAAGCCTTTGGTATGAACTCGACCAGGGTTTGACCCTGTGATCTGCTCCAAGGCAGACACTCATAACACTTAGGCCATTGGAGTGGTCTAAAAGTTATCTGCCCATCTGAGGTGGCAGTTACATTAATCTCCCCTTAATACAGGTACTTTAACATCTGAATTCTTCAGTAACTACTTTGATTCATGCAGAGTTGCACGCGATACGTCACAAAATTCGTACAAGCATTTTGAAAGTTTTCTACCTTATAGCAAGTTGGAGGAGTTTCATCTTTGCAGGGAAGTATACTCCATCTCCGAATTTCCAACTTTTCTGTTCTTTCTTTCACTGACAAGAAAGTTTCAGACTTTTCTGTGCTATCATGGTGCCATCTTCACACACTTAGGTGCTCTTGATACATACCTCTGTGTGTCATGATAGCATCCACTAGAGCCATATTTAATCTGATGTGTGTTATATAACACTTGTATAATATTCCTGTTATTCGAATACATGCAGGTAAGTTTGCTGTATTATCCAGTCATAACATCCACTTCAGTTATATACACGATGCTTTACTGATTTACCTGTATAAAACATCATCCCACAGGTAAGATTGTCTTAAATGGATCTGGATCCATATTGTTATTATCAACAATGAAGCTTAAGTACATTTTTATGTGCCGGTATGGTGTGTACTATGGAAAACTTATATTACTGTGAAGTTCTTGTTGTGGTTGGATACATAGGTACATTTTCATTGCATTATATTTCTGTATAGTTTTTATGGATACATACAGGTCAGTTTTTGGTACATTGTGTATGATGTGTACTATGGAAAACTCGTTTATATTACTGTATTCGTGAATATGATTAAATGTCCAATTAATCTTTACTTCACATCTTTTAACTTCTGAAATTCATGAATACAATGGAATGTATGGTTTATCTTTGTTTTGCTTCTTTTTACATCTGCAGTGCAAGGGACAGAGCTGGCCTGCCCATAGATTTATACTTCAGAGTAGAAGTGCATACTTTAACAACCTGTTTCAAAAGGATACATATAATGAGAAGGAAATAGCCAATGTATCTTTATCCAATGTCCATCCCCAGATATTTGAACAGGCACTTCTCTATATGTACACTGACTCCTGTGAGTTGCTGAATATTGGCTCAAAATTTGAGATGAGGGAGATTGAAATTGAGGCAGAGGAAATGTTCCAGATGGATTTGGATGATCCGGATTCAGTCCTTCACATGACTGACTCGAGCAAAGGTGGAAAGAAAATTTCAGCATTTGAAGTTCATCAGAAAATAAAGACACTGAATAAAGGTTGTCAGAAAGAGAAAGGGAAGCACAATGCCGACTTTAAAAGTCCTGTTAAAATGTTGCAAGAAGTAGCCAAGAGATTTGGAATCAAAGGTTTATCCAAAAAGTAAGCATATCTGCTGCATTTGACATAATATAGTAGCTTCAGTTGCCTTAATAAGCATGATTTTGGTAAATACTCAAAGTTTACCTTACTTTGTATATATTTCTCACAACAGGCATGCCACATGAAAAGGAAGTCTGTTGAAACCCATCTAGAACAAGTATAATTTTCTCGAAATTTACTAATAACAGTGCAGGCCAGTTCACTTAATGAGTTAAATCTGCCCGAGATAAAAAAAACTTTATGCTTTATTACTAACTCGTTTTTGTTTTTGTTTTGTGTTTGTGATGATTTTGTTGAAACTGTTAACACTAGTGTTGTTCCGATTATCAATTATAATCGATCATCAGTTGGTTGTGCAAACCAATAAGATAATCAATTGTGAACTCCATAATCGATTGTGTGTAAAGGGAGACTACTTTTTAGGTGTATGCAAAGCACAAAGGTTAGCAAAACTCTCAGTCACTCTAGTTGACCTGAAATTTATTAATTCCCTTCACAACTACAAATATGAAACCTAATGACTCATAATTAGGAACATATAGTCATTATTACATGATCAAGTTGTTAAATTGTTGAGTTCATAAATTTGAACACATTTTGTTGATTTGTTTCAGTTAAATTGCAACATCTTGTGTAGTATTTATAAACAATAACAAACAAGAAAAACATGTCCTTCTATACTTTATATTATACATCACATGAACGAAAAAATTTTGGGGGATTGTAGCAGTATTTCAGTTACATTTGACTGATCAGCCATAAAAGTTGTGTTCATTTAACAAAGTTGTAGAACAAAATAACACACAATGTAATATTATTGTTAGGTTAAAGTATACATGTCATTAATTTAAAAAGATAACTCCTTTACATTTGTGAACATATTGAACTCTTGATCAAAGATATAACTGTGTAACAGAAATTAAAATTTGCTCTTAGTAACCAATTATAATTGATGATCAGTTGGTTAAGAGGAACCGATTATCGATTATGAATTTCTGACAGATTCCTATCACTAGTTAACACATTATTAACTATATCATGCTAGCAGCCAACAAGGCAGCCAAGAAGGCAGATAACCCATGTATTTTGATCCAGACACTTTACCAAGGAGCTAACATAGCTGCCTAACTCTTCTTGCATGTTCATTCATTTAATTATGAGATCGATTATTAGGGTGTACTCATAAAGGGATAAGCGTCACAAAATTTACCTATATGTGGGTCTTGGAAATTGTTTCCTGCCAATGCCAGATGTTAACCTAAGCAAAATTGTAGTTAATTTAAACCATGCAATGGCATATGCAAGATAGTATCACCCTTAAAATGTATACACCAAAATTATTTTAGCACAATTCAGTTGGTACTGACATGTTGAATTGAGATGATCATTTGTGAAATCAGCAACCAGAATAAATTTGATAAATTTAACTACAAAAATATTTCATTAGTATTAAAAGCACATTGAAACACTCATTTTTCTATTCTACTCTATATTTGTGTCTAAATGAATAGTATTGTACATGGGCAGTCACTCTGTTATCTTTTCTATTCTACTCTATATTTGTGTCTAAATGAATAGTATTGTACATGGGCAGTCACTCTGTTATCTTTTCTATTCTACTCTATATTTGTGTCTAAATGAATAGTATTGTACATGGGCAGTCACTCTGTTATCTTTTCTATTCTACTCTATATTTGTGTCTAAATGAATAGTATTGTACATGGGCAGTCACTCTGTTATCTTTTCTATTCTACTCTATATTTGTGTCTAAATGAATAGTATTGTACATGGGCAGTCACTCTGTTATCCTTTCTATTCTACTCTATATTTGTCTCTAAATGAATAGCCAGTATTGTACATGGGACTGTCATCTCTGTAATCTTTTCTATTCTTCTATAGTTTTGTCTCAAAATGAATAGCCAGTATTGTACATGGGCAGTCACTCTGTTATCTTTTCTATTCTACTCTATATTTGTCTCAGAACTGAATATGATACAAGACAGAACTGAATGTGATACAAGACAGAATAGAACTGAATTATGATATAAGTCAGAACTGAATGTGATAAAAGACAGAATAGAACTGAATTATGAAATAAGTCAGAACTGAATGTGATACAAGACAGAACTGAATGTGATACAAGACAGAACTGAATATGATAAATGACAGAATAGAACTGAATTATGATATAAGTCAGAACTGAATGTGATAAAAGACAGACTAAATATGATAAAAGACGGAACTGAATGAGATATAAGTCAGAACTGAGCCTGATACAAGACAGAACTGAATGTGATACAAGACAGAACTGAATATGATACAAGACAACTGAATGTGATACAAGACAGAACTGAATGTGATACAAGACAGAACTGAATATGATACAAGACAACTGAATGTGATACAAGACAGAACTGAATGTGATACAAGACAGAACTGAATGTGATACAAGACAGAACTGAATATGATACAAGACAGAACTGAATGTGATACAAGACAACTGAATATGATACAAGACAGAACTGAATGTGATACAAGACAGAACTGAATATGATACAAGACAGAACTGAATGTGATACAAGACAGAACTGAATATGATACAAGACAGAACTGAATGTGATATAAGTAACAACTGAATGTGATACAGTATAGAACTTAATGGGATACAAGTCACAACTGAATATGATACAAGACAGTACTGAATATTACACAAGACAGAACTTAATGTGATACAAGTCAGAACTGAATGTAGTAAATGACATAACTGAATGTGATATAAGAGTGAATGCAACTTGTCTTAGCTTTTTATGCATCAGTGTGAAGCATGCTTTGTACTTTGGTCATCTGAAAATCTGAATATTGACAAATCTTTTTTGCTTCTGCTATTTTTATAAGAGTTATTGCCCATTTTGTCTTACAGCTAGACAAAGTATATGTCAGAAATTTGTGAATGTAATTACTCTTGCCAATTGTTGTGAAACTTAATGCATATTATGGTTATCTTAAGATGACATTCATACCGACCAACCATTGTAATCCCAGGTTCATATTGACCAATCATTGTACTCCCAGGTTCATATTGACCAATCATTGTACTCCCAGGCTCATATTGACCAATCATTGTACTCCCAGGCTCATATTGACCAATCATTGTACTCCCAGGCACATATTGACCAATCATTGTCCTCTCATGCTCATATTGACCAACCATTGTACTCCTAGGTTCATATTGACCAACCATTGTACTCCCAGAAGACTTTATTACATTAGGCTCATCTTTGTAATAATGGTAAGGGTATGATATTGGAGAGCTAGTTGTGGGTTTATAAGAGCAAATTTCTACCATTTCTCTCATTCTTATATTATGACATAATTCATTGAATAAATTTGTTAAATGATATAAATTTGATAGGCTATCATTTTGAAAAGAATTCTTTGTACCTAGTTTATTCATAGCTAAATTCACAACTACACAGTTAATATTTATACATTAGGTTTCCTCGATAAAACTACCGTATTCTTATGTAATGAATGGCTCTTTTAAAAATGTTTATCATTTAACATTGTAATGTGTACATATAATTTCCTGGTATATTTCTTGGATATATTACAGTTTTCAATTTTTTTGTTCTTCATTCAAACTATTGTAGAATTTTGTCATCTTCATTTCAGAGCTGATTGTGTTAGGTACAGTGGTGGAGTTATTGTATCCACTGGCAAACAGCTGCAGCAGCCAAGACTTAAGTTTGATAAACAGAGATTCAGGTAATATTCTTTCTTCACCATAAATTGCCATGCATTATCAATAATGTTTGGGGGCATTTTTACAACATTACACAGGCATATTGACAGGTATATTAGGGTTGTTAATGCTCATCATTCAGGCCATCGTCCATGCACAAGTTTGTCACATATTTTTAATTGAAATCCATCAACATTATTCACAGGTGATAACATTTGGTAACGTTCCAACCATATGTGTATTTGGCAACTAAGGTTTCAGTTCCTGGATGTTGACAGCTTGGATGCAGAGTTAAATATAACATTTTCATAGGTAATATGGACTCTCCTCATAACATGATCTCCATCCACTCAGATTGAGGGATAATGGTCACATTTGTTATAATCTTTTCCTAGAGTGGGTGGATAATAATGGTTTCTGTTTCTGGATGCACTTCTCACAGGGATTGCAGACTAAGGTCACATTTTCATATGCAACTGAGTTGAACCCAAGATTAAAGGCATGAGACTAATGGCCCCATGATAATTTTTAAAGGAGTCCTGTCATATTTTGATGGGCAAATAAGTTTCATAGTTTCTCTTTTTTGCTCATCTGGCCAAAAGGCAAGAGTCATGCATATTAATAAGGTAATATTGTTTCTAATCGGCTGAGCTTGTTACCACTCGGGAAACCATATTTCTGATCTGAGTTTGATCTGACTTGGAATTTTAGGCCTCTGTGTCATGATCTTGAACTAGTTTCATAATTAGTGGGAGTCCACATATATTTATTGAGGTGATTTTGCATATCAGTGAGGTTTGCTTGTTCTCAATCTCGAAGCCATATTGCAGATCTGATTTTGATCAAGCTTTGAATATATGCTTATAATTATAATTTGTAGATTTTAGACGAAATCAGTTAATTAGCAGCATACTAGTAATGTGGTCTTGCATCATAGAGCTTGCTACCACTCAGTAAGCCAAATTTCTGGAACTCAAGTCCATAGGATGAGTGTAATTATGATCAAGATCCATGCATGTTAATGAGGTTATCTTGCATTTGATTGACAGATGTTGTCAGCACTCTAGCAATTAAAATTTAGTGTCTTATCAGAGTTAGGTCAGATTTTGAATTGGCATCAAGTTGTAAAATGAATATGAACAAGATTAACACATATTGATGAAATGAATTTGCATCTGATTGTCACTGGCATTCTGGCATTAGTATGCATCTAATTGGCTGAGCTTCTTATCACTGGCATTCTGTCATTAATATGCATCTGATTGGCTGAGCTTCTTGTCACTGTCATTCTGTCATTATTATGAATCTGATTGGCTGAGCTTCTTGTCAATGGCATTCTGGCATTATTATGAATCTGATTGGCTGAGCTTCTTGTCACTGGCATTCTATCATTAATATGCATCTAATTGGCTGAACTTGTCACTGGCATTCTGTGATTAATATGCATCTGATTGGCTGAACTTCTTGTCACTGGCATTCTGTGATTAATATGCATCTGATTGGCTAAGCTTCTTGTCACTGGCATTCTGTCACTATTATGAATCTGATTGGCTGAGCTTTTTGTGTTACGTATATTTGATTTAAGTCATTTATTTTTGTTTTAATTGTTTGTTTGTCAGATTCAAATTTGACATTTTAAGTTTAAGATTCATTCATTGGGAGATATTTTTTTTAGAAAGTGGGATAACCTGTACTCTACGAATAAACACCAGATGTTGATCTCTTTTCTGACCTGGCTTCAGAGTGTAAACAAGCTTTTAAAATAGTTGGTTGATTCAAGGACATTATGGAGCTTTGTTATAAACATCTTTCTATTTTTAGTTCTTGAGAGTAAAAATAACTGATTCTCATCTGGGTCATACAGTGTGTACGAGATTTTTTTGAACGTAAATTTGTTCAAAAGATTCTAGAAGGTCATGTGACCCCTTCCTTGTTTACGTAAAAACAGGTATATAAATTATGTTTTGGAGCAAACTATTTAGTAGAAGTTGGGCTGTTAGAATACTAAGTTGTGTGTTGTTTTGAGTTATTTTAAATTACCTTGTACTGGAAATTATTTCAATTTGTTTGGATCAAGGGGATTTATTTTGTTATTTATCTGGAAAATAATTGTGCTCATTGAATTTCATAAGACCAGAACTGACTTCATCATGTGACATCGTCTTCCATCTTGGATGCTTCACTAAGATTCGAACTGGGAATTATTAGGACATTTTATTACCAGGACTTTTGCAATTTCACTGGTGGATTATATTTTGAATTAGTTTTGGATTAATTTTGGAATTGATTCTTAAAACCGTAAGTTTATTTTTCTTTTCTGGAAAATATTTGTGCTCAATAAATTGTTTATTAAGTTTTTATAAGCTTGTTATTTTCACTCTTTCTATGTTACTGTTTATTCGAGCCTAAGCACTAAACACTTGTCACTGGCATTCTGTCATTAATATGCTTGAATCCAGATGGTACTTCATACCTAATTTGATCAGATTAGCTAAATATGCTGATATCATCAATATGTTTGATGTTTTGTTATGACAAGACCTATGCATATTTATGAGGTGCTGTTGCATGTAAGTTGCTGCATTTTTCATCACTCTAGAGTCACAGTATTTTTCAATTCTTATGATAATACTTGATTAATAGACTGAATATTATAACAAGATATTGGTTGAATTTGATTTTAAGCTAGTTTGGAACATATTTACAAGGTAATATTGCATCTGATTGAGTTTGTTTCCATACTGAAGACTGATATTAATGTATTATCATCAAACTTGGTTATTAGACTCAATCATATATCATCAGGATTTTGGAGTATGTGATTATGATGATTAGACTCAATTATATATCATCAAGATTTTGGAGTATGTGGTTATGATAATTAGACTCAATTATATATCATCAGGATTTTGGAGTATGTGATTATGATAATTAGACTCAATTATATATCATCAGGATTTTGGAGCATGTGATTATGATATTAGACTCAATTATATATCATCAGGATTTTGGAGTATGTGATTATGATATTAGACTCAATTATATGTCATCAGGATTTTGGAGTATGTGATTATGAATTTAGACTAAATTATACATCATCAGGATTTTGGAGTATGTGATTATGATAATTGGACTCAATTATATATCATCAGGATTTTGGAGTATGTGATTATGATAATTATACTCAATTATATATCATCAGGATTTTGGAGTATGTGATTATGATATTAGACTCAATTATATATCATCAGGATTTTGGAGTATGTGATTATGATATTAGACTAAATTATACATCATCAGGATTTTGGAGTATGTGATTATGATAATTGGACTCAATTATATATCATCAGGATTTTGGAGTATGTGATTATGATATTAGACTCAATTATATATCATCAGGATTTTGGAGTATGTGATTATGATATTAGACTCAATTATTTATCATCAGATTTTGAAGTATGTGGTTATGATATTAGACTCAATTATTTATCATCAGGATTTTCGAGTATGTGATTATGATAATTAGACTCAATTATTTATCATCAGGATTTTCGAGTATGTGATTATGATATTAGACTCAATTATATATCATCAGGATTTTGGAGTATGTGATTATGATAATTAGACTCAATTATATATCATCAGATTTTGGAGTATGTGATTATGATATTAGACTCAATTATATATCATCAGGATTTTGGAGTATGTGATTATGATATTAGACTCAATTATATATCATCAGGATTTTGGAGTATGTGATTATGATATTAGACTCAATTATATATCAGGATTTTGGAGTATGTGATTATGATAATTAGACTCAATTATTTATCATCAGGATTTTGGAGTATGTGATTATGATATTAGACTCAATTATATATCATCAGGATTTTGGAGTATCTGATTATGATAATTAGACTCAATTATATATCATCAGATTTTGGAGTATGTGATTATGATATTAGACTCAGTTATTTATCATCAGGATTTTGGAGTATGTGATTATGATAATTAGACTCAATTATATATGATCAGATTTTGGAGTATGTGATTATGATATTAGACTCAATTATATATCATCAGGATTTTGGAGCATGTGATTATGATATTAGACTCAATTATATATCATCAGATTTTGGAGTATGTGATTATGATATTAGACTCAGTTATTTATCATCAGGATTTTTGAGTATGTGATTATGATAATTAGACTCAATTATATATGATCAGATTTTGGAGTATGTGATTATGATATTAGACTCAATTATATATCATCAATATTTTGGAGCATGTGATTATGATATTAGACTCAATTATATATCATCAGGATTTTGGAGTATGTGATTATGATATTAGACTCAATTATATATCATCAGGATTTTGGAGTATGTGATTATGATAATTAGACTCAATTATATATCATCAGGATTTTGGAGTATGTGATTATGATAATTAGACTCAATTATATATCATCAGGATTTTGGAGTATGTGATTATGATAATTAGACTCAATTATATATCTTCAGGATTTTGGAGTATGTGATTATGATAATTAGACTCAATTATATATTGTCAGGATTTTGGAGTATGTGATTATGATAATTAGACTCAATTATATATCGTCAGGATTTTGGAGTATGTGATTATGATAATTAGACTCAATTATATATCATCAGGATTTTGGAGTATGTGATTATGATAATTAGACTCAATTATATATCGTCAGGATTTTGGAGTATGTGATTATGATAATTAGACTCAATTATATATTGTCAGGATTTTGGAGTATGTGATTATGATAATTAGACTCAATTATATATCATCAGGATTTTGGAGTATGTGATTATGAGTAAGATCTGATTAGGTACCACTTTGGAGCCTGAATTCTGTGCATATTTTGCTCCAGTTTGTTGAGTAAGGTTATTCCATCTTGGTCTTTAACTAGCTTTAAAACAAGTGTGTTATCTGTGCATATTGAAGAGGTTGTTTGCATCTGATTGAGCTTGGTATTGATCTAAAGACTATATCTCTCATATAATTTTTTTATATAAAACTTTATAAAAAGGTTGAACAAGTTCAGTTATACACATAGAAATAATATTGTACACGACTATAATAAAATAGGTAAAATCAACATTAAATCATGGTTGACTGTAATAAAATAGGTATAGTCAACATTAAATCAAGGTCGGCAGTTATTTTTCAGATTAATTCATTTACTCTTTCTTTACTTGGTAAATGTAACTATCCCTACTTTAATCCAAAGCAAAATTTTCTATTTATGATTCATTACCTGTGAAAACTCATTAAAGCCTGTTTGAAAAAAGTTTTTCCAGTTTTTTTGTATTGCCTTATATTTATTTAGAATGCTTTACTCTTTTGCCAGCCACTGTGTTAAAAATGTATTTTTATTGTAAAATAATGACATCACCTGAGTCTGTTGTACTGTTTTAATTAAGAAAAGCTTTAATAACAAAACATATGTATCTGTATCACATTTGTCAGTGTGTGAAGGTATGAAAGAAGAAATGGGCGAATTTTTCTTTTTCTAGGATTCATTAGAGGGATGCTTAAATATTAACCCCTGCCCCCAACTGTGTAATGTTAATCTGTGGGATATTAATCTGTGTAATGTTAATGTGTGAGATATTAATCTATGTAATGTTAATCTGGGGGATATTAATCTATGTAATGTTAATCTGTGGGATATTAATCTGTGTAATGTCAATGTGTGAGATATTAATCTATGTAATGTTAATCTGTGGGATATTAATCTGTGTAATGTTAATGTGTGAGATATTAATCTATGTAATGTTAATCTGGGGGATATTAATCTATGTAATGTTAATCTGTGGGATATTAATCTGTGTAATGTTAATGTGTGAGATATTAATCTATGTAATGTTAATCTGGGGGATATTAATCTATGTAATGTTAATCTGTGGGATATTAATCTATGTAATGTTAATCTGTGGGATATTAATCTATGTAATGTTAATCTGTGGGATATTAATCTATGTAATGTTAATCTGTGGGATATTAATCTATGTAATGTTAATCTGTGGGATATTAATCTGTGTAATGTTAATCTGTGGGATATTTATTTGCAAGGATGCCATGAATATCAGTCTGCATAATATTTACAGGGACTCCAATATTTTCAATCTTCACAATATTTACACAACTCCAATGTTGTCAATCTACTGTATTTACAGAGACTCCACTAATGTCAATCTTCACAATATATACAGGGACTCCAATAATAACATATCTGAAAAAAGTTACAGCAACTCCAATATTGTCAATATGTACAGTATTTACAAAGACTCCAGTTATATCAATCTTCACAATATTTATGGGGAGTCAATGTCAATCTTTGCAATATTTATTGGGACTACAGTAATTTTACTTGGTACAATATTTACACGGACTCTAATATTATTAATATTTATAGTGACTCAAACAATATCAGAGCACAATATTTACAGGGATGCCAAAAATATCCATCTGAACATTTACAGCTACTTATTGTCACTCTTTACAGTATTTACAGGGACTCCAGTAATGCATCTTCACAATAAATACAGGGATTCCAATATTGTCAGTCTTTGCAGTCTTTATGAGGACTCAGTAATGCATCTTCACAATAACAATGGGGATTCCAAAACTGTCAGTCTTAACAGTATTTACAGGGACTATAGTAATATAAATCTTCACAATAAGCACAATAATGTCAATCTTTGCAATATTTATTGGGGCTTAAGTAATGTCAGTCATTACAATATTTAAACAGATTTCAATAATAGTAACCCATATAATATTTGCAAGGACTTTTATAATATTAGTCTGCACAATATTTACATGGCCTCCAATAATTTCAGTCTGAATATTTACATGGCCTCCAATAATTTCAGTCTGAATATTTACAGGGACTCCAATAATTTCAGTCTGAATATTTACAGGGACTCCAGGCTGGACGTATATGATGTGAGTATACAGTCCTCAGATGGCATCATCTTCCCTTGTCACAAGTGTGTACTGGTAGCCAGACTGGAGTACTTCCACAGCATGCTGGCCAGTGGATGGATGGAGGTCAGTTATTGTTACTCTGTAATGTTGCACCATGAGTGAACCCATGGAACATTTTCCTCCCTGAATAATAAGTGTCCCCTTAATTAAAGAAAATCCCCATATTTTGATTATTCATTAGGGACAGAAATAAAATAACACTCTACTGACAGCTCAGCCATGATGCAACACTGCATTGTAGAAACAAAGAAAGAAAAATAAAAAGGCAAGTGTAATTGAATATATTTACTAATTAAACATGGTCTGCAGATGTCTCACATGTTTACATGATGTTGCGTTGTAGTGTTGTAGGAAATAAGAAGACACTTTTTCTTGTTATTGGTAATGAGCAGTACAGTATTTTGTTTGGAATGTTAGATTTTAATTAAAATTTAATATCATATTTTGTTTGCAAAAAAAAAAATGTGAAAAATCTTAGTTAACATAAAGAACAAAATTAGTCAAAATGTTTGAAATAGAAATTACAAAATAAAATTTCTTATTTGAATGGGGTACATAACCATGCCAGTCATGCAATTTGCCCTGATGTTATATATGCATGTGCTATCTGCCTTTTCGACATAGTTCATAAAAAATACATTGATTTGTGTTTTTTGGGATCCAGTATTTTAGGGACTTTTTTTAGTTTATATTTTTTAAATACATTTGAAAGATTTGTAAACCGCTCCTGTGGCCTAGTGGTTAGAGTGTCCGTCACGGAAGTGGGAGGTCGTGGGTTCGATTCCCAGCTGAGTCATACCAAAGACTTACAGAAGTGGTATTAACAGCTGCCTCATTTGGCGCTCAGCAATAAGAGGTTAGTGTTAGGACTGGTCAGCCTGGTGTTAGGATAATGTGACTGGGTGGGGCATCATGCTACATGTTTGCAGCATGATTCCCCAGTGCTAGAAATCACTATAAACTGCCTCACTGCAGACATCATAGCGATATGACTGATTTTTTTTAAAAAGCTATGTTAAAAATCCTATTCAAACAAGCAAACAAAAGATTTGTAACATATTTACCTTTTTTCTCTTAGTACAGTTATCTGAAAGACTCCATCTTACTAAAGATTAGTTTTCTTGCAATTTTATCTTACATTTTTAGAACTTAAGATCTGTTCAGTACCATATAACCAGTATTATGCTGACTTACTGTAACACATAGACACACACACACACACACAGGCACACACACATACACATACAGACAGACAGACACACACACATAGACAGACAGACACAAGCACATACACATGTTGTGTAGAATGTCAAATGCATCAAGTACCATGTAGTAGCACATTGTTCTACAGTTATTTAATATATGGTTGCCCAGACTCATCTTTCTTGTAACAAGTTAGCTCAGATTTGGAATAAAATGAATCAGCAAACATAAAATGATATAAATGTATGTTAACTTTTCTGGCTGGAAGACATTTTTTGTTCTTTTTAGACCTCTGCAAGTGCTGCCCTTACCTTGGCTATACCTGGGGAAATATTGGAGATTTTATTGGATTACCTGTACACAGATGAGGCACCACTAGTCACAAGTGAGTAAATACATCCAGTTTGGTTTGTCTGTAACTTTTGTGTCTTGTCACTAGTCACAAGTGAGTAAATACTACCAGTTTGGTTTGTCTGTAACTTTTGTGTCTTGTCACTAGTCACAAGTGAGTAAATATTACCAGTTTGGTTTGTCTGTAACTTTTGTGTCTTGTCACTAGTCACAAGTGAGTAAATATTACCAGTTTGGTTTGTCTGTAACTTTTGTGTCTTGTCACTAGTCACAAGTGAGTAAATATTACCAGTTTGGTTTGTCTGTAACTTTTGTGTCTTGTCACTAGTCACAAGTGAGTAAATATTACCAGTTTGGTTTGTCTGTAACTTTTGTGTCTTGTCACTAGTCACAAGTGAGTAAATACATCCAGTTTGGTTTGTTTGTAACTTTTGCCTCTTTTGCATCAATTCAAAGTCAGATAGTAAAAAAGAACCTCTAAGATCAGTCATGTTAGATTTCATGGTAAATTTAATGCTGACCAATCAAATTTAATAGATGTTACTTATTTAAATTAGTTTGACATGTACATGTATCAGCGTGTATGCAAGTATATATGGCTTTTTTTGGGTGGACTAATGGTTTATTTATTTGTGATTATCTGTATACTAGAAGTATACTTACTTTGGGTATCTGTATACTAAAGGTATATTTACTTTTGGATCTGTGTTCTAGAGGTATATTTACTTTTGAGTATATGTATACTGAAGGTACATTAGCTATTGGGTATATGTATACTAAAGGTAAATTAGCTATTGGGTGTATGTATACTAAAGGTACATTAGCTATTGGGTATGTGTATACTAGTGGTATATTTTCTTTTGGGTCTGTATACTATACTAGAGGTACATTTATTTTTGTGTATCTGTATATATGTGCTATATTTACTTTTTTGATATGGCAGCATATTATCCTTTTAAATATTATATTTACCACAAATGCTCTGCATGCTAATTGGTTTTCAGATACATTGGAAAATTTGTGTTATCCTAAGTTCCAAAATTCAGTTCATTTTTATGGAATGCTGTTGTGTTTAGCATCAAATTTTACATTTAAAGAGATGATATCTTGTGGTAAAATTCAAGAATTTTAACTCTTCCACAGGTTGTGGGAATGCAGAGCTGCTCTGTAACATTCTGGTAGTTGCAGATCAAATGCTTGTTGGACGCCTGAAAGAAATTTGTGAAGTGGCCTTGGCTGGTCTTAGTGAGTACTCTTCTCAGTTTTAGGCATTCACCTGCTGTCATCCAATCTTTAATTATTACCAAATATTATGGGTCCATTCTCATTGTCACAAGATAGACCGAGTCGGGACTGGATTAGTGAAGACACGGAACACAACCGCGTTAATAAGATGTTTATTTTGTAAACGCAATTTTAAAAATCAACTCTGACACCAATATTTTACAAAATATAAGAAAAATCTATTTAAATAAATATTCCTTACATGGAACTATGAATATCAGTAACGTAATGACAAAAAAAGAAGTATATGAATGAATTTACAAATATGAATATATATAAAAAGGCTCGTATAACGAGATAGATGCAAATACGAAAAGATAATGTGTCGTCAATATGACGAGACTAGAATGAAGATATTAAAAAATTAATACGTCGTCCATATGACGTATGCAATCGTGAACCCTAAATTCTGAAGTTCTCGTTCATGGGGCGAGATTTGTGTAGAATGAAATTATGCAGGTGTCGTTCATATAACGAGACTGCAAAGAAGATATTAAATAAATAATACGTCGTCCATATGACGAGATATATGCAATTGTGAACCCTAAATTCTGAAGTTCTCGTTCATGGAACGAGATTTGTGTAGAATGAAATTATGCAGGTGTCGTTCATATAACGAGACTGCAAAGAAGATATTAAATAAATAATACGTCGTCCATATGACGAGATATATGCAATTGTGAACCCTAAATTCTGAAGTTCTCGTTCATGGAACGAGATTTGTGTAGAATGAAATTATGCAGGTGTCGTTCATATAACGAGACTGCAAAGAAGATATTAAATAAATAATACGTCGTCCATATGACGAGACTGGAATGAATAAATGTAAACTACTTGCTGAGGTATTTTGCTACTAGCCTGGCGTCCCTCTGACGTCAGGAAGTGCATCCGGTTACACAGAGTCAAACCTAACAGTTGTCACCTTCACCTCACGCAATCATATATAAATACCATATATCTATACATCTAAACACAGCATACATAAATGCAGCATACATAAGCACCATACACAGGCACCACACATGGGCATTACATGGTCAGCATAGACAAGCCCACACACGTAGTCACCACAACATGGCACCACACACGCAGTTACCACAACACTGCACCACTTCAGCACAACACGTCACCACACTTCAGCACAACACTTCAGCACAACACTTCACTTCAGCACAACACTTCACCACACCACTTCAGCACAACACGTCACCACACTTCAGCACAACACTTCAGCAGAACACTTCACTTCAGCACAACACTTCACCACACCACTTCAGCTAAAATTAAAACAACCGAACCGTGTAATACATATGACACGGTCAAGTATTTTCACACATATATGTAGCGCATGCGCGCACATGAAATAATTATCCATGTACATTTAACGTTAAGCATGCAGCATATAATTGAACTCAATTATATTCAGATACAAAAGAACTAATGAAACAAAATATAGTACTTCTGATAAAATGGCGCTGCCTAACCTATGTATTTACTCTATAGATTTTATAATAAATACTAAACATCTAATATGTAAAACAATGAATTATATCATAATACAAATAGCCATGAGAACAAAGTTAAATCTATTGTTACCTCTTTTAGCTGATAGATTGCTCCGTTTAGGATGGAAGCGTTTCCGACAAGACTACATCGTAATGTGATTTCTGTCTTATAATTTCGTCCTTATATACCCCTAGCTGTGACAGATATGCGCAGCTAGGTACTTTAAACTGCAGGCAATTTCGCACATGCAGCATGAGCTGAGTGTTCGCTCATTATGCCGAAATAATAAAAAGCCCAAAAAATAATAAACTACCCTCGGTAAGGCTGTACGCAGTAACGAAATCGAGACTAGATTTTTGACCACATATACATATTGAACATAGTCGTATACAATTCCGTGACACTCATTATGAACAATATCTCACCAAAGAACTGATTATTTCCTTTGCTGTAATTTTTCTTTAAATATTTTTTTCAATGAAAAGGATAACATGGATGGTTATTTTTATTTTTAAAAAAAACAACCCATTAAGATATGGACAGAGAAGTGGGCTCTGTCCATCCATGTCCTATGAACACGAGCAACTATGTTTGTTCTTATATTATCACCTTAACAACAAATTTCTGGACATATGTTGTTGTTTTTGTTGTTGTTGTTGTTGTAGGCTTAACTCGATTTTTCAGCACAAAATAGTCCATTCATGGTGCTTAGTATAACTGGTTGAGGAAGAACCCTGGAAAACCCCAGTAAAAACCACCGACCCATGAGCAGCTACTGGCAGGCTTTCTCACATACCCATGTTAGCCGAGCCTGAGCTTCAAATCAACGCAGACATAGGTGAGATGGCAGTGATCCATAACGGTGAGTGTTTTAGACGACTCGGACCCTCTGGTGTCACTGATTTTTGGACATATTAAAGTTGTCGATTTTCATCCTCATCATTGCTAATACACATCTTTTCTAACACTCAGTTATTAAATTTTAGATTTTAGCCTAAATTGCCATGAAGCTTCATCTCAACGAGAGTTCTGTTAAGTATGAAGATGTGTACCTTCTACAACGTATTTCTGTAAGTTATGGATCCAATATTTTAAGGACTTTTTTTTACCAGACATTATGGCCTGTGATCCTCTTAGTATATGCATTTGTAATATGCAACTAGCTTCAGGATTTATTTCAAGGTTTTGACCTAAATTAATGTGATGCTTCATATCAACAAAACTCGGATAAGTTCATTAATGAATACATTCTGCATCTATTTGTTAGAGTTATAGCCCTTGATCATCTTTGCATATGGATTGATAATGCACTACATTGTCAACACTTATATCTTCATTTTTCATTTGATTTCAAACAAGCTTACAGTGGTGCTTCACTTCAAGAAAAGATCGAATGAGTTTGATGGTTAGCAGATTTTGTTTGTATTTTGACGATTTATTACCCTTGATGAAATTCAAATAGTCATTCCAATGGCTTTGAACACTCAGTCATTGGCACTGTTGGCTTGACGTCAGTCAGGTTTCATAGCACTTCACCTTAACAAGAATTTGGATGAGTTTGATGACACTGTGTTTTCATTTTTGTCCATAAACAGAAATATGCATGTTTGTGCATTTGTAAAAAGACATTTCCATGGTCCTTGATCTATGCAAAAGAAATTCTTCTTGACAGGGTCTTGCATGAATTTGATGATGACCTAATTTTCTCAGTATTGTACAGAGTTATGACCCTTTGCTGACTTAGAATATCCATACTGTATTTTAAATACTCTGGCATCCACATTTTTTGTTGTCCTCTGCCAAATTAAGTAGGCAGGCAATAGGAATGTAGTCTTTTCATCATAGTCATGTCAAAATGCATGCAATATGCATGTACACACAGTACATTCAGTTGCTTTTATTTATGGATTTGTTTTCGTCATATATGTGAACATAACAGCAATAAACAATGTGATGATCCTAGGGATGTTTTACCTAAATTGTAAGATACTTTTGACAAAAGACAACAAATTATGTGCTGAATCCTCTCATAATAGTAATTAAAACATGTACATCAAATGAAACAATCATAAATTCTATATGTAAGCACATTATAACAATGATCAGCTGACTGGTATGACGAAAGGGTGAATAGGAGGAAAGGTTGAGTTTCTAATTGTTTCAATTAAACTGCATTGTTTCAGTCAAATTTTAGCAAACATTGCAAAGTTCCATAAGGCGAACTCGCTTTACTGTTTTAAAATTATGTTTTAAATTTCTTCATTCTAATTGTGAGTTATAATAAAGATGTCATAGTCTAACCATTTTTCCCCACTTTTTTAAAACTGTTTTAGTCACAATAAAGAATGCAGCAGAGCTGTTGGAGTTTTCCTGTGTGTACAATGCCAGTCAACTGAAGGCCACATGCCAGCAGTTCATTTCCCTGAATTTGTCTACCATTTTAGAAGCAAGGTAACTACCTCATCATGTCTATTGTCTGTATTTCCTGTATCATACAATGTGTCATGTCCCTTGTGTATCATGTTATCCCCATCATATGTGCCTTGTCCCATGTGTATAATGTTATTGCTATCACAGTGTGTCATGTCCCTTGTGTATCATGTTATCCCCATCACACAGTGTCATGTCCCTTGTGTATCATGTTTTCCCCATCATTTGTGCCATGTCCCATGTGTATTTTATATCCCCATCGCACAGTGTGTTATGTTCCTTGTGTATAATGTTACCCAAATTGCACAATATGTCATGTCCCTTGTGTATAATAATACCTGAATCACACAATGTGTCATGTCCCTTGTGTATAATGTTACCCCCATCATATAATGTGTGATGTCCCTTGTGTATAGTGATATCACAGCACACAGTGTGTCATGTCCCTTATGTATAATCATGCTACATTACTGCAATATGATGGCCAAGAGCTAGACATCACATCAAACTGCCACACTGTAGACATTGTATTTATATGACTGAAAAATTGTTAAAGCTACATTAAAAATCCAGATCTCACACACACACACACACACACACACACACACACACTTGTGTATAATGGTATCCCCATTACATAATATGTCATATCTTTTGTGTATAATGTAATATGATGTCCCTTGTGTGTGATTGTATCCCCATTACATAATATTCATATCTTTTGTGTATAATGTAATATGATGTCCCATGTGTGTGATGGTATCCCCATTACATACTGTATCTAGTTCCATGCAGTTTGCAAATGGACTCAACATATAAGCAATATGTAATAGTAGAAAAAAAATTGGTGGACTTATGTTTCTATTAAAAAGATGATGGAAGCTAAAATTGCAAGTGGGAATGTAAATGTAGAAATATTTTACTTGTACCCAAGAACAGGTGATTGAGTAGTCAAGCATCAGTGTATGAAACAGCTTAGAATACTCATTTTATCAAGTGGATTAACTGACGGCATTGTATAAGTTGGCATCAGTAAAAGCAAATAACATGATCCACAACTTGTTATCAAACAGTTCCCTAGACAGTCATGCTGCATGCTTGTTAAAAGTAATGAGGAAAAACCCAGCCATTCATCTTAAGACAGATGGCAGAATTAATTAATGAATGACTTTAATAACTGTAAAATCAGCTGAGATCGGTGTACATAAAGCCATCGTGATTGCTGGCTTCTTTTGTATTTATCACTAGAGAATGCACATAGGAAGACAGCATTTATGCATATTAATTCCTGTTCTCACTAAATGGATTAGTATGATACAAAGTTTTTAAATATGCATGGGATTAGTTATTGTTGTTTTCTCATTTACATAAACTAGGTTTACATTTATTTCTGTCAAAACAGTCAAGATTTCCGACACTTGAGTTTCACAAGTTCTTATTGTCTCAGTTTTATTCAGTGACATGTTTCTCTTGGATAATGTCTGTTTTTTGTACCAATAATTGGAGTACAAATATTGTTATTTTACAATTAAATTACTGATTCAGTCTAATTGATTTGACTCATTGCATATTAAGCAGTGATCACTATATTTGGAGTTTTAGTGTCAAAATCGCTTCCAGCATGTATGAAAGAAAAATTAATTTTCTTGTTGATTTTCATCGATATTACAAATATATTATTTCAGTGATAAATTCTCATGTCAAGGGCAGTCATTACATTATGAAACACATTCTTAGATGGAACTTCTAACAAGACCTTTAATTGGTTGACATTTTATGTACATGATGACAAGACTGTCAGTTTTTCCCTCAACCCTATCCAAAAATGAAAAACATCAGAATTGTAACCAGAATTCTTTTTCGTAAAAATACACAGATGAACACTGTCATGCAAGTGTCTTTGTTAGCAAGGATATAATGTGACCTGATTTAGACATACTTGTTGGGCTTGTTGATACACAATCATGACAATACATATAAATATATTGATTTGTAAGTCAATGTTTTGGAAGATAATTCATTTTCATTATAAATAAATTTAGGAAAGTAATGATATTTTAGTATCTTGGATATATAGGTAAATCATGGTAGGTCCAACTAAGTACACGTGCATCTTGCCTCAAATTTTTAATTTTTTTTTCTTCTACTGAATTCATTTTATTGAAAAAGAACTTACAGTTTTACGATTTATAGTAATAAAAAGTCCTAATGAAACTGAGTTCAAATCCTGATGAAATCCAACATGAAAGGTGAGGATGTATGCTGTGGTCAGTTTGTGTTGAATCACAGAAAATAATATTCCAATTTAAATTCTGTAGAAATTTCTATATAACTGTCTTTGTCCAAGAATTTATTTAAAGCACAAGTATTTCCAGGGGAAAATAATGTCTTGGAATCCAAATAGTTTGAAGAAAAGATAAATGATTACCCCAAGAACTGGTCACAACATAAAAGACTTTGACTTCTGAAATGTTATGGCAAGAATAACTATTATTTCTCAAATCATCAGTAATAAATCTAGCTACAATATGCAAAACAGATGCCCAGATCTGGTTCAATCCTCTTGATAAACTTGAGTTTGGAACAATTGCTACATGTTATTTGTCATGTACTCCAAGTATGACCTTGATTTCACTTTTTTAATCTTATTCTGAGAAAGATTACAAATAATTAAAAAAAATGTTTGCTACAACTCTCACTGATGCTGAATCAAGGTAAGGAACTACGTCGGTATTAGATACAAAGTTTCTGTTATTAGTAGTTTACAAAAAACTGTCAGTTGAACAGAACTGAAATGAATTTCTGGATAATGTCAAATCCAGTAAATAAAGTTAAATTTCAATAGAATGTAATGGAATAACAAAACTAATCCCCAAAAAATCAATTATTTGTTTTCTTGTTTTTATTAACATGTCATTAATTCCACAGACTGTATTTTGGAAAAGACGGCGTTTACGTAACTTCAATATTAGAGTATGCTTGTCCGTAAACTTGCGTGCAGTTTCATAACAGTATCATGTTCTATTTATAGCTAACCTTGTTCTACTTTCAAACTTTCGACCTCGGATTCTATTTATAGCATCTGTATGGCTTTTTGAGGAGAGAACAGTCTGGTTTTCTAATTTTAATCTTTACACACATATTCTTTGTTATAATTCATATTTACTGCAGAACCATTTTATCGGTATTTGGTGCTAAAAAGTATATTTTATTTTAGTTGATGCATATATGAGAGCAAAAATGTCTCCTTTAAAAAATTTCACAGATGGATTAGAAAAAGGCAAAAAAAAACAACAACAAAAAATAACAATCCTCTAAATATGGCAACACAAAAGCAGTATCACGTGACATCTATTTCAGGCCGTGTGGAAAGGATTTTAATATCTGATGCTAAAAGTCTTAAGATGGATTCTAGTCTATGTGTGTGTAAAGCTAAAAGTGCTACATACGAAAACTTGAACCAGTAAAGGATGTTAAAAGGCGACAGGCAAATAAATCAATGTTTATTGAAGTTTTAGCATTTAATATGTGGATTAAGCTTTTTCTGCCTGAATTCCGCTTTTTGACCACTTGGATTATGCCTTTTCCTCATCAGGGGTTGTCATGTATGTCAGAATATTTTTTTGTGAATAGTGGTGCAACTTTAAAATAGCAAAGTGCCCATTAAAGATTTTTCACCTTAAGAAAGAGGATGAAAAATAAATTTTCAGTGTAAACTTACACATATCAGTTTGAAATAATGTTACACTTGTTTCAGGGTTCTGGATGTTTTAAGTGGGGAAGTACTGTCAGATCTGACAACCTACTACAGAAATTCTGTGAGTTTTATATTTTCTTTGTCTATCAGGATATTACCTGGAAAA